>WSXT02000023.1:3702247-3731972 GCA_011762715.2 Neuroterus valhalla
TTTATAAGACTCCTGCAGCGATTTGGTTACTCGCTCAGTGTAAAAAATTAACCTATAAAAATTCGTTTGCAATGATAAAATGCAACGAGTTTCGCTCACCCCGAAAGGGATTTGGCTTAATGGTATAATAATTATAATAATAATTGAATGTGATTTTGAAGTGCCCAGTGGGACGCGCTAAGATTCGAATGCCGAAAAGAAATTACGGATTCTCCTTCTTCGAGAATGGAACCTTTCTGGGAGCCGACGTGTCCTGCAGATCGAAAAATGTTTTTTTATAACACATGCATGATTTCGGGCCTTTCTAGGCCTATGAAGTGGGGCTAAAGCTCTACTTTTTACTCCTTAGGGAGTTAAAAGTGAGGTCAGAGATGAATATTGAAAGTTATACATCAATAAGGTTCCATTTTATGATAATCATCCCACTCACCATAAAAACTTTGTGGAAAGTTTGGTTGCAAATAATAAAATTGTACGGTGATTTATGGAAAGTTTTAATACACAAATTGGGAAATAACCGTAAATAACTAAAAAATTTCGGAAATTTATGGAAATTTTAGAATTGAATGTTGGGTTTCTCATCTCAAGTTACTATAAATTACCTGTGGAATTTTTAGGAATATATAAAAATTTCCAAATTGAATTTGGGGTAATGTATCTTATGTTACCAATAAATTGACCGTGAGAATACTATATATTACGAGAAATTTTCATAAATTTCCGGAAATTTATGGAAATTTTCAAAATTGAATTTTGGTTGATTCATAGTAAGTCACCATATTCCCCTGTAAAATAACCATAAATGACCGAAAATTTCCATGAATTTCCGAAAATTTATAGAAATTTTTACTCGAATTTTGAACTGCTGTAATTCTTTGCAATCATGCTACCTTTCCCCGAACACAAATATTGTCTGAAATCATGACTGTATTTCGAGAAACGTCTGAAATCATTCATTTGTTATAAAAAATATCGTACTCGCCAAGGGAGACTTGTGTACGAGCTCAAGGGAGCTCGCGCTCGCCTACTTCTTGTACTGAAAACATACACTCGTCGTGCTTGGATGTAGACACTTTATTTGTGGTGATTGATCACTATAGCACCCTGTTACCTTTTGTTTGGATGAGTATTCAAATTTCGAGATTCATAAATTCATTAAAATCACGCCTTATTTTTATTTAAATCAATTGAGAAAATAACGTGGAGATAGAGTGGCTTCGATGCCGGAGAGCTCGGAGTATTTTCTATACGTCAGCCTCGTAAGCCAGGCTGCGCTACAGTGGTTTCGAATCCTGATGAGAAATAATAGAATAGATAACTTCTCCATGGATGTGTCTGTATGTTTTGGTACTACTAGATAACTCCAATGCACACGATTCAAATAAAATGGTGTCAAGAAGTCAGTTCTGATATTTTAGGCATTTTGAATTTTTGATGTTTTTTACATTTATACTTTTTATTGATCATTGCATCTTTACATCTTTCGTAGACTTGAGTCGGGATTTTTCGTTTTTTCACGCTTTCCAGTTGAATTTTCCAAATTCGAGATGTCATTTCTATTACTATTCAGGCGAACATTATGAAATTTTCCGTACTGCAAATTGAAACTAGTGGAAGTTGTTAGATTTAATAGAATAAAATTTAAGGTTGAATTGTTCAGACGTGACTACAAACCTAGTACACTATGTGTATTTCGTTTCAGAAAAAAAAAATTTTATTATATATTAAACTTCATTTTTGCAATTTATTTTCTAGATGGAGACTCTCGAGGCGAATTTGCTTGCGGGAGTGGACAAGAGGACGAAGGTCCAGACCAATTGGAAGACATGGATGAAGATGTCGAAGACGAGGAAGACGATTCAGAAATGCAAGTAGGAGAAGAAGAACATGAAACCTCAGGAATCAGCAGGGAAAACAACACGACCACCCCTTCAAATTGTAAAAAGAGACAGTCATCGTCCTCCTCTTCTTCCTCATCAAGTGGGACTCCAAGTCAAGGTCAAAACTGTCAAGGCCAAGTTCAAGGTAGTCAAAACAATGGATCAAGTGGAGGAACAGGTGGAAAACCAAGAAGAGCAAGAACAGCATTTACCTATGAACAGTTAGTGGCCCTGGAGAACAAATTCAAGACCACGAGGTACCTATCTGTCTGTGAGCGTTTAAACCTTGCACTTTCTTTGAGCCTCACAGAAACCCAGGTGAAAATATGGTTCCAAAATCGGAGGACAAAGTGGAAAAAACAAAATCCTGGTCTGGATGTGAACAGTCCTACAGTGCCAACGGCACCCTCACATCCATCCCCATATGCTCCCGCTTTCCTTTTTGCTACACATCCACATGGGCATCCCCATCCACATCCTCATTCTCATAGTCACGTCCACCATGCACCTCCTCCCCCTCCACCACCTCCTGGGTATTACCACCCTTCACCCTATCCTCCTACGGGACCCACCTTTTTTGGACACCATCTATCAACGACACCTGTATCAGTTCCTGGACCACAACCTGTTACCACGTCGTCAGGTTTAACCCTCTCTTCCCATCCACACTCGCACACGCATCCGCATGCGTAGCGACCTGGACTTTTTTTGTTTTTATCGTCAACGTCATCAGTTACTCGGAGGAAAGGCACAAAATGATTTTTTTCGATAAAAAAAAATGTATTCGGGAGGAAAAGTTTTGAGAAAGTGGAAAGCAAGAAGTCTTAAGTAAATGTTACGGAACACAAAATACTCATCTATATTGAGTTTTTCGATGAAGAAGGAATATTTCTATTCCAAGTTTTTTATTTATTTATAGTGGCCAATTTCAAATTTTAATTAGGAGTATCTCAACACAGTTGGGATTTTGAATTCCTACGTTACTATGACGGTATTTCGATATTTTGACATAGTTGTCAATTTCCTGTGATGAAGACATTTCGCAAAACAATCTGATAAACAGCATAATGGCCAAATCTTTGAAGTGAAATATATAGAAAATGCAAACTCCATGGAATTATTCCTAAATTTTTATAAAATTAAAATTTTATTCTGGAAGCAAGCTGATTTTCTTTCCAATCTTTACAGCAGACTACCAAAATGACATTAAACTTCGTAGGTCTTCGCATGAATTTTTGAAAATTTATTTGGAAATAACAAAAAATCACCCCAGACATAAATTGTAGTAGATATCATGGTTCTTTTAGTAAACTCCTATAGAAGTTTTCCAAACCGATTTTTATGGGAATATTGATTGAGTTCAATAAATTCTGTAACCTCGACAAAAATCTTATATTCCAGCAGAGTTTTTCTCTGATATTCACTGAAATTCTATAGAATTTTCAGAATCCTTTGGAAGTTGTTCAGTGGAGAGCTCTAGAATTTCTCTTATTTGAATTGTGTGTAAAGCACTTCAAAAATTGTTCATAAATTCTTATGAAATTTTCGTATAACATTAAAACAGATCAAGATCATTCACCATAACAAATCTTCCATAAGAATCGTTTTCAACTTCTATTATACAAATTCTCTTTTATTTCTTCCATTTAGGTTATGTAAGATAAATTTTCAGAAACATTCGCTAATTTGATGAAGAGTTTTGATTGATACAAGAAAGGTCTCCTTTTCCAAGTTTCTTGCTGTAGAAAGTTGTTTGAGCTCTTGCGTAACAATGATGTTCTTAGCCCTTTTAATAGAGGAGAATTTCATATTATATTTTTTTTCCATAATAACAGTGAATTGGTCTTAATCTGCAAATAGTCTTATCAGATTGTGGATAGTCTTTCTATTCAAAAAAATTGTAAATGCCCTTCAATTATCAACATTTTGAAACTTGATTAACATTGACCTTAAAGTAACTGTCTCAAGATGACTTTGACGATATCAACCGAACCTTGTACCATAAAGTTGTGAGAATCACTTCAAAGAAGCTGAAGAGTCTCGCTGGAATGATATGTAGATTCAAGCTGAATGCTCGTAGAAATTAAGTTGTATGTGTGTGTATCATTGGGCATAAGTGTGTCTACGAATGTGTGTAAAGAAATATCATTGTTAGTATGTGTGAGGAATGAGAGAATGAATTCAATCGGATTCGATCGTCCTGGACGTTCCTCTGTAAAATAAACGCCATACTTTACGCTTGTAAACCTTCGGTAGCGATCACTCACAAATTGACCCTCGCGTTACCGAGACAAAAAAAATAATGCCTTCAGCGTATCAGCGCGAAGCCCTAGAGTATCATCCACTTTATTTTTTGACCACCAACTAAACACAAAACGATGCTTTTTTTTTTAATGGTGCTCTTCGTAATAGGTGTAAGATATAATCCTCTCTTACATTACAACAATTTGAGCATCGAACTGATACTTACGTTTTTATAGCAGCTATGCTATGGCTTTCATCACATAGATTGAAAGTTTTTTGTTGATATTGTTTTCGGATAAAAAATTTTATATATTTCTAAATCATTGCATCGTGTATAAATAGTTTAGAAAAGAGAAGGAAATGTGTATAGAGAGAGTGGATCTACTAAGTGGGTTAATGCAAAAACAGAGTCAGTATTTATACAAAGTAGCGATAACTGGATAATTGTTTTAGTTTGATCTTTAGCAATAAAATCCTCGAGATTGTAAAATTTCATTCATAAGAAACATCTTTCTTACTAATTTTAATCCTTTCCAACTGTATTATCTATCCTCTTGAGCAAAATGCTTTTGTTTCGTTTTCTTCATTTTCTTTCTTCTTTTGTTTATTAATACATATATCACACCGGATGGATGTTGCTAAAACAGGTAAGGTTACCAAGAAAGTAGCAGCAGCGGAAGAAACAGACGAAGAACCACTTACTCGATCATTAGGCGGTTGGACGGTGATGAATATTCTTCGCTTTGAGGCTGCGGACGCACCTCCGGAGGACTTATCGCTCGGGTGGTAAAATATAGAATGTCTGTGTTTTCAGTTCCAAAGCGGTTACGTTCAATTGACTGAAAATCGTTAACAATCTTACTTTGATGACGTAATTAGAAATTGCTGCCTCCGTCTGCTCTACAAGGAATCCAAATGAAGCTATATTAGTCGACAATTTTCAAAAGTTCCAGGATAAGTTCATTCATATCTGCAAGGGTCATTTCGTTTCAAAAAAAAAAAGAAATGCATCGATTTTTGTTTGCAAATCATACCCATGGATGAATTTCTCTCTGTTTATCCGATAGTCAGGTATAAACGATCATTATACGAACACGCTCTATAAGGGTTCATTACGTACCTAATTAAACTGCTCGCGATACCGTCAATGCCGCAGGGCGCTGGACAATGTCATAATAATTTCATAATATCTCTCCCAACTATGGATTATGATATTGTACAGAAACATAATTGAGAAAACTATTCGTTTATCCTGCGCCTATAATATCAGGACAAATTAGACAACTTAGTTATCTATTAGTTAAACGGGTGAAAATCCGCATAGCATCTCAAACCCCAATGCCAGCATAATACCTTAATAACTAATCAAAAAATGGCAACGATAAACCTAGGGCCTATTTCCCAATTTGCAAAAGTGCTTTTTAACGCTAATTGAATTTTCCACTCGAGTATCTTATTTTTATTTACGAAGAGTTTAAATACAGCACCTGCAGATAATTCGTCTCCCCTAAGGTCTTTCTTTCAAGTAGATCAAGATGAGATCTTTTTCGTTCTAAGGGCGCTTCTGCGTAACGGAGATTAGGTACGGTTCTCTTTGTCTTACTTCTTATCTGGGAATCCTTTAAGGCAGCATCCCTCTTTCTCGTAAAACAGAGGAGCCAACGTTATTAGAGCAGAAGTCAAGAGAAGTTGGATTGACAATGACGATTGAGAGTTCTGAGGGGGAAAGAGAAGGTTCGAAGAGGTGGCTGGCTCACTGACGGTCGCTTGCCGGACGATTCTCTCGAATTAATTCTTAGGGGTGGATTTGGGAAGGGGATGCCTGTGAGGGGTGTGAGTGGAGCGAGTGGACCGTGAAATAACCAACCCCGCTCCACTCACACCCCCACCCTCCAATTCGAGACCCCGACAGTGGCGTAACCTCGTTACAAACACCGATTTACTCCTTCTTTGAACTCAGCTATACTATCTCCTTCAATTCCAGATTTCCAAGCCATATGTGATTCCGACGCAAGAATACAGAATTCCGAATTGAATTTGAATCAATAGCCAGTAATCAATTATGAGACGTATCTGAATAAATTATTTGGAAAATGAATAAATCAATTATTAGTTGAATAACCCTCGTTTAGAAAAATAAAAAAAAATGTTGATTCATGGATTCTTTTCTATCCATTTATGTCATTATCTACTTTTTCTTTGGTACAAATTTTCACAATTGCTATCATGTTCTATACTATACCCATGTTCATGTTCTAAGTCATTGTATTTAGATTATTTTCAATAAATTTAGCATAATTCTGATTTCATTCTTTATATAATGAGAGTGATCAAATCAAGTGAAAAATGATATAACTATTTGCAAAAGGAATATGATGGAGGAAGAAAAAGAAATACCAAAGACGTTCAGGAAAAACTGATAACATAAGGCAATACAATGGGATAGAAAACGATGGAAATTTTGAAAAGAGAAATGTAAGAAAGTGGAAACAATTATAAAACCAGATACAAAAGCTTGTACACTCGTCTCGCGTTATAGGGCCGGTATCGGGGGTTGGCGGCCCTACAACGAGAGCAATTATTATCCAGTTCAAACCAGATTTGTAGCGACGACCGATCATGCTAACGTTAACACTCAGGACCAAATGTATAGCCTCTGAACCGGTGTGTGAATACGTGTGTCGCAAGTCGCAAAGTAAACATGAACAGATGTGAGGCCGGCACTACAACAAGTGGCCCAATAACACGAGATGAGTGCATTTTTGAAAATAGTATGAAGTACTTAAAATGTAAAAATACAATAGGGAAGGGTGGATTTCAAGATGGAAGGAGTATGGAGAAAATAAAGTAATAGAATAGATGAGATTGGATAAACAGGCACAGAATTGGATAGGAGATATAAACATATAGACGTATGTGCAGCAGCTGATAAAAAATTAATTTTTGAAAGTTTGATGTGATAAATGTTATTGAACCAATTTAGTGCTACGAATGGCCTCAAACAGATTTGAATGAACATGAGAGGAAAGCATAGAATTATTGGAAACGAAGAATGTTCATGTGGTAAAAGTGATGAGAAAAATACTCCTTTGCAACGAGCTACAGCGTACCAAAAGTAGTAAAGCAGGATATTTAGGGATAGGATTCTTGAAAACAAAATCATTCGGAGAAAAACATGATCAAATAGAAAAGTGCTGATAAGAACGAAATGGATGGCACTTATGACTGTAGAGTAATATTAAGTAGACGGTTATAGAGTTGGACAAAAGCAGATACTAGGGTATTGGAAGCAGAACATCATAGAATATGATAAACCGTGGTAGCATTCGAAAAAAATTTCATCGAAAGATGATAAGATGATAGAACAGTATGAAATGTATACATATATCAAACTAAGAACTACCCTGAAAAAAATTATTCTTTTGTGGATTCTCCATCATGTCTGCCCTTTTCGATCCATACCTGCTCCAAAATTTCAATCTATGTATTCCTTTTCTCGCATCAGATGAATAATGTATTGCTGGGATTGAAGATAATTCTACTATAATTGGAAAGCGAGACTCAACATTAGAAATGGGATCGGAGTTGATTTCACAAATATCGTATTTGAATCAGGACTTGTAGAAATTCGACTAATTATTAGTTGTATGATTCACGGTCGACGGAACTGACGGATTATCCAGTCGAGGTCAGAATCAATCACGTTCAATAGTAGATGGGTAATTAACACGACTTGTAGGACAACATCTGTGGTACCTGAGCGGTGATAGTGGCAATACAACCGCAGTAAAATTAACCGCAACGAGGTAGAATGATGGTTACGCAAATGTGGCAATTAGTAGAAATTACCCTAAAGATTTCAGTTTGATAAAAATGGTAGTTTAGGGTGAGATAAGAATAAAAGGATCTAGCTACAATTTATATGCTTGAATGATATTCCTATACTACTTCCGTTTCCTTAGTGAATTCAGAATTTATTTTGAACTTTGTTGTTTACACTGTGGGTTCTAGCATTTGATGTTACCAATCTGAGACATAAAATTTGTGCTACAAATGTGAATGAGAAAGTACTCATATGTGATGGCAATTTATCCAAATTAGTCTAGCATACTGAATTTGATGGCACAAAAAAATGTGGTGTTAGCAGGTTTGGCGTTACAAATGCAGTTAGTTTTGGATTTTCTGATATAAAGTCTAGAAACCATTTTGGATTATTAAGTTCATTATCAAAAATATAATTCAACAAACTTTTGGCTAAAGATAAATGATAAAACATTTCTGTTTTGAAGGTTTTGCGAATTTCGTTTGAATAATTTGCATTGCCAATATATGTTTGAGATTTGGTGTTGAAAATTTGGTTCTGTTAATTTGTTGTTGAAAATTGAACATCGGGGATTGGCATGTCACAAATAGGAATCAAGTGTTATTAATACATAATTAATTATCAATAACGAGTTATAGAAATAACATTAATAGACATTGAGTTGGTGTTGAGACAATTGACTGGGTGGACAATTGGACACGGTGAAGGATTAGTCGTTGTTGTGTTTAAAACACACTGTAGTTGTGACAAGACTAGAGCACGCCACTGCAGTCAAGGCTCCATTTAAGCGTGTAATAGCTCAATAGATGTCGCATTGCTGTCGGCGAATCATGAGGGGTTCTTGCAGATTGGAATAAATAAACGCGGGAAGCGCGCTCAATGCACTTTGGCTTAACCAAGATAAAGCCACTTCTTAGCGTAAAATCTCGTTCCAAAAACCACCCTACCACCCATCCTTGTGTCCCCCAGTGTCCATAGCTAAATCGGATGGTAGAATAGAGGCGGACAAAAGCATCCTAAATCGATCGATTGGCCCTAGGCGTTATCTTTCGCGTCCGCGCTTCTATTTCACTTCTCAAATTGTCTTCGATCTCACTGGGTAAGTCATCTTTACGTGGAACAAAATCTTGGACAACACACAATCGCTTCAGAACATATTTCTCCTGTTTAATATACTCCCTAAAGTTTTTATATCTTATCTATGAAATGAATTATGGTCGTGATGTAGAATCGGGTATACTAAGTGCGGCTTTCCATCTACGGTTCGGAAAAATAACCTCATTCCGCCTAATCTAACCTACGATGCCTTCTTATTTCCTAATCTATAAATGATCCATAGAGGAGACATAAAATGTTAAAAAATCACAATATTCAAAACCTAATTAATCTTGAAGGTAAATAATGAAATTGTTTCTGTTCAACATGTATAATAAGTGCCCCTTATTATACCTTTGGAGACGGCGCAAAGTGTCACTGTTTCACCCTGTGACGAGCAGGCTGAAACGTGTCACTTTGCGCCTTCTTCTCAGGTTTCTACAATTACGTCTATCACAATTTTTAACAACATCAAGTGAATCATATGCAGTATAGTTAGTGTCACATTAACTTCAAATTAAAAGCAGCTTAAAAGCTGACATGTATACATCATGCACCTTATCTGGTACGACTGCCTGTATCTTAGGGTAGCCAATTAAAGCAACGCTCAACTCCGGTGATACAATAAGGAGTCTTGAGTAATTCCGAGTAATAAAACAGACAGGTGCGATTCCCCAGAAAAATTCTTCTCCTTCTAATGGATTTCTACATTAGAGTGAGTATATGAGTTAACTCAAAAATTTCATTGAACTTTGATTAACTATCGTTTTTATAAGCTGTTTTATAAGATCAAGTAACACTACTTTAAGCTTGAATTTTAGTAACTTACCAAGTATAGAATTTATTCTCAGTTACATTATAACTTCTATGATCATTTTGTTCGAAGATGAATCATTCAATAATGGAAAATGATCTATTGATTTATGAGGTTGTGTTGTTAAAATATTTCAATTTACCTTTTTTCATTCGCTCATTCAATCGATTCTGTCATTTTTATGCACCCAATTTGAAAAAATCAACAGTGCGATTTCCCTGCAATTAGAGTGGTTTATCAAATATAAACCATTACTATATGATTTCGAAGTTTATTTTTTCTTTGCTGGAAATGATAAGTGGAATCTGGTCAATAAAATAATGTTATTATACAGGAATTTTTTTCTCGTGGAATACACACTACACTCTTCTCGCAACTATATTCCGTTCCACCATATGCTGGCTTCATAGTTATTCACGCTTGAGTGCTCCTGCCTAAACTGAAGGCCATCGCTCTAGTAAATAGAGCGAGTACTGAGTAGTTTGAAGTTGTTCACTTGGCGACTCTTTGCGTGCGGCGTTCAGAGACAATATGCAGCTCTAAGTGTTGACATAAGCGTGCTTGGTTGTCGCTTCAAATCCAGCCTTAACTGGATTTTATTTGCCTTTTGATTATGATCCGTCTACCCCCGAGGCCGGAACATAATCGCGAGATGAGCGTATTTTTTGGTACATCTCACGAATTTATGGATAAGAGGTGGTAAGATCAGCTCAGCTTTTACCGTGAATCGCACAAGAGTTTTTAGTAAATTTTACAGGATCTCCTGGTAATTTTGCAGAATTTTCCGTTAATATTACGGAAAAATGAGAGCCAATACCATTTTATAAGATAACCAGGCTCTTTCCCTTCATGGCTTCAACTCTTCCTTAGTGCCAAAATTAGGTTCATCCAGGAATTTTTAGATAAATTCCAAATTTGATAAATGCCATTGTTCATACACTTACAAAATTCTCGAGGAGGTTATTGAGACTGCAGCAATATCCAGACGAGACTCCTCAAGACGTTGAGATAAATGACTGTGCATTGTCAAATCTACCTTATCAACCCTTCTGTAGAATTGCCCATGTGCAGTCGTACGTGCGCCCGTAGACTCCTACCTACATCCCCTTTGGCAAGCAAGGTACAGATTTCGGTTCAACCTCAACAGTGCAAACAGAGGCATTGATTTCGCCGCTTTCAAACACCCCCTCGTAAAGCGTCAGTAGCAGGAAGGAAGGAAGAAAGGGAATGAGAGGGATGAGGGTTGAGGGTTGAGGAATGAGTGATAAGGGTGTGAGTGGTTGAAATAAGGGAGGGTTGGTGGACCTGCGCATTTCATGGTTCCACAAATCCCTGTAAACGATGACAACGCCGACGACGATGACGTCGACCGTGACCACGGTTCCTTGTCTGCGTGGTGGCCGGTTCCAATAATAATGCTAATTGAAATCGAGTGAGTGGTACCGATCCCTATATCACGACACCTTTGATCCTTCACACACATAGCGTCTCGAGCTCACTGCCTCTGCCTGCGGGAAACTGAATTGAAATACGCCAAATGTAAATTTTCCAGGGTGCTTTTCATTTACATTTTCGCGAGTTCCAATGCGGGATATTACTTTGTCGCTGAATTGAGAGGAGAGATTTAGAATGCGAATATTTTCGGAGGAGAGGAGAAACTTCCGTAGAGTCTGGAAACAATGTATCTGGAAGTTGTTTCAATCTTCCGAAAATGAGGAAATGTGGATTTGATTAGAATTTTTTTGTTTTGCTAACAATGCTATTATGAATGTTCACCAAACCATCTTTACTGCAGACAAGTAGAATAAAATTTTCTCACACTATTTAGGTAGAACATCTAGAATAAGGTTTTTTCTTATTATAATTATGGATGTGAAATTCACTTAATGATGTGCAACAATTCTAGAGAGATCCAATCTTTTTCCGCAAAGAAAAGATTCATATTATGTAGATTAGTATTTCAGTGGTGACAGAGTTCACAGCGAGACATTTTGTACAAAACATACCTATTGTTCAGTGTAACAAACGTATACAGGCGGTTTTGAATTTCCTTGTGTCTTGTCGTCTTAATGGATAGGTAAGATGAATCAATAAATATTTTGGAATATTTATTTTTCATATTCAGAAAGGAAAATTATATTGAGTATGTGCACGTCGACTTTTGCGACTCCTGACGGCGAAAATGGAAATATTGTTGAAGGAGGTTCCACTATTTTTCACATTAAGCATTTTTCAGTACAGGTTTATCTCAGTTTGTTTATAAAGAGTCAAGGTATGAGACATTAGCTGAAGAATCATGAAACCTCAACTCAGGTGGTGCATTCAATATGCGAATTAGTGAAGGTAACAACGCAGCACATTTTGATTCCCCGCTCGTGTTCTGGAGAGGTTATGTAAGATTAGTAAATATAGAGGCGAGGTGTTATGTAAATAATCCAAGCAACAGGGATTATTCATTAAGTGATTTGTGCTCTGTTTGTTCTAAAAACTTTTGCAGAAAACCGACTGTGCCATCAGAAGAGAAGTACTTTATACTTTTTTCAAGTCATGTTATTGATTCGAAAATAAAATGTCCTACGTTTTTATTAACGTTTAAAGCCAAAAAATTGCAATTTCTTAGTTGTTATATTTATGACATGAAAAGTGATCGAGCAATCTGAATGGCATCAATTAATTAGTTATAGACAATTGAATTACGAATAAAATTAGCCGTGGATCGACCTGATCCGATAATTAGAGGCCGACAAAATTAGGAAAACCCAGAAAATTCAAGGCTTGTTTAACAATTTATTATCTTCTTCAATTTTTATTTTCTATGACTGGGTTTTAGTAAAAAAGTAGAAATCTCTATGCTCTATGAGTGTGAAAAAGAATGGACACTGTAGGGTAATAATTTTTTGCGTAATTTCCATTTCAATTATTTATTGCTCTTAATTGCAAAATGTTTGTATGGTGCGCAGATGGTCCGATTTTGATCTTTGAAACGGATTTTGAAATTGAAACTGAAGCATAACAAAATTTATATCTTGGTTTTCCAGTAAAATGTTGCTAAATGCGTTTATAAAATTTCCAAACATGACGCGCTACGCCTTTCCTACCTTCCTTCTCCCCCCTTCTCAGCAGTTTGGAGTCCTGTTTGAACAGTTTTCAACGCATTCAGCAACATTTTACTGAAGAACAAAGATGAAGATTTTGTTATGCTTCAGTTTCTATCTCAAAATCTGTTTCGAGAATCGAAATCGGACCATCTGTGCACCTCACATACATTTTGCAATTAGAAGCATTAAATAATTGAAATGGCAATTACGCAAAAAATTGCCTGGGTTTCCCTAATTTTGTCGGCCTCCAATTATCTGATCAGGTCGATCAACGGCTCATTTTATTTTTAATTTGATTGTCTATAACTTAATGTTTGATGCCATCAAGATTGCTCAATCACTTTTTATGTTGTAAACAAAACAACTAAAAAAGTGCAATTTTTCGGCTTCAAACGTTAATAAAAACATCGGACATTTTATTTACACGTAAAAGGGAGAGAGTATAAACAAATATTCCAGTTTTGTGTGCAAATTTCTATCTTGGAATTCTTCACCGTTTATAAATTGAAGCTCTAACTCTTTTTCCTATTCCAAAACAAAAAGGACGGAAATATTCAAATTTTCAAATAATATCCTTTGATGTTGGTACTTTATCGCAGCGATTGGTAAACTGATACTATTTGTCATACAAAATTTGAAGGGACAATTAAATTTCATGGCGTAATTAATTTTCAATATTCGAAGTAATTTCTGAATCATTTTAGTAAATTTTTCTGAGTTTTCACAGGTATTTTTATGTCATATTATTTTCGTGGTTAATCAAATGAAATTGCTTACGAATAATATTTCTGTCTCTGATATCTAATATTATATCCCTAAAGTACCCTCCAAGAATATAACTTGCAAGAAATTCTGCATCAGTATTTCCTGTGAGTATAACTTCAATTAGAATAAACCAGTAGTTAACACCTGCAATGTGTAAAACTGCTCTAAAAGTCGGAGGTTGATGCATAACTGATAATCTTGATAATCTCTTGGAAGAACAATGAAAACGCCATGTCAGAGTGTTGGATCACAGGCAGGGTCGCTCCTGGCAAGAAAATAGCAGTCAGGGTGGAAGCTACAAAAGGGTAGTTTGGGTGGCGGTGAAGTAGGGGCGACGAAGCGAACGTTTAATAAAAGATGCGCAGAGATAGCGCCATTACCCCGACCTGCATTATTTACAGGGTAGAGCAACTCTCTGGCCGCGTTCCGCCGCAGTCGTGGCGTTAGGTAGGCGTGTCGTCGCCCCCGTGTGAACCGGCCCATCTACCTGGCAGTTCTCCACATTGGAAAATCTATGCGGAGGGACGAGAGCCTCTCAGGATCCAGAGTGTACGCGCTGAATAAGTCACTTTGTACAAGTACTACGAATATGTCATTTATAAGGAATCGTATTTTCGAGCCACTTTTGCAGAACAGAGATAGGGCACATTTACCAACGTCAGGGATCCTATTTTTCAAAATTATGCATGTCACACGCAAGCATGCAGAATTTCTTGTTCTCGTATATTCAGATTCATTCTTGATGAAGAGGAAGCAATGCAACGCATATGATATTTATATTCGAGATCGAGATTTGAATTAAAACCGCCAGGAGGCGGCTCAGAATTTCTTTCTCGCAAGTAATATTTTGCCTTCATCACAGCTCCTTTTCTATTATTACGGTATGCGCATGAGCCCACGAATGTTTCTGAGTTGGTACGGTCAATTTTCGGCAGATGGCGCCACTGTTAATCGTATTTTCCTCCGCGGCGGTAAAGCCACTAGCACAGGGCACAGCTAGTACATTATAAAATTACAAAGGAGCGTAGCTCAGACAGCAGAAGGCTTAAATTCACTTATCATAGATGGGGAGTACAAAATAGGATAGAAGTGAACAAAATTCGTATAAATTAAAATTTCAGATAGATTTATATGATGCCCATAATTTACTTTCGAAACGTATGACCCAAACTCTCTGACGAAGGTACATGTATAAGTTCAGAGATCTTTAAAAGTTGAGTTTTTCGATCGAGGTAAAATTGTTGATTAGGAAGAGCTCAGTGGGAATTGAATTAATTTCACGAAGTACGGAAGACCTCATTAGCTTACTTTGGTAGAGCACTGTGTAGAATTTCGCAGAGACTTCTGCTAAGATTAATGACTCGGTACATGGTCACCACGAAACTGCGCTGGCTTTTCTCAGTGCGTACGTATTCTCTTTGCACTGCTCTTCACGGCCACGGACCATCGTAACGAGGAACATTACTCCCGTGGATGGAAAACGTCGTTAATTACCCTCGGCGCGGTAGTACGTTATCCACTGGACCTTCCTGCGGTTCGCCCAAATTGCCTTCTCACTTCGCAGGCGAAGATCGCGCGATTACGGCCTTAATTCCAGTGGCGTGTACTGCCTCCCTATTCTTCCCCTTTTGCTTCCTTCCTCTAGCAACTTCTATCTTTCTCTCTCTATCCCTCGATCGTTCTTCAAGTTTGCTTGTTGTTTCTAGAAAGAGTGGTCTTGACAATTGCGTCATGGGTCGGGAGGAGGCAACTGAAATAAGTTGATGGGGGTGGTATATTTATGGTGAAGAGGAGCATAGAGAGAAAGGGGAAAGTGATAATAATTGGAGAAGAGAGAAGTGTGAGTTAAAAATAGATTTCAGTTTTTTTGGTGTAAGATCTATAGAAAACTAGCAAATATATATTCGCTCGGGTTCCTTCGTTTCGGTTTGATTTCTTCGCGATCAAACTAAAATGCCTATGAGAAAGCCACATGACACATCCTGCGGATGCAAGTAGGAAAACCCTGTACCGCAAGTTCATCTTTAATACGGAATCAAAAGTTGATGAGCTGTCACAGACAGTAATCTTTAGAATTAATCCTAAAAGTAAAAATCCTGAACTGGAGCGTGAAAAACGGAGCATAAAGCTGAATGGCACTTGTGTGAGGTGTCATTTACAGTATCTCTGAAATACTGGGCGACCTCCTAGAGAATGCAGCCTTGCCTTACATGCAGGACTAGGCAAGGACAGACGAACCCTTTCCTAAGCTGCTACTTGAAAAAGTATGTCAACACCAAACCTTGTTGTAAATATGATTTGAATGCACCCGACAATGAGTTGGAAATACTTCAGAATGACCTAGAATTCAGCATACTGAGTTCAATTAGGATAAAAATATGATGACAAATTAGACGAGACGATCAATGTCTTGAGTGGATGGATCGACTCATGAATGTCTTCTTGGATGCTCGCGGAGGAAACATGGTGTTCTTGAACACTCTGTGGTACTCAAGACACCCTAACCGCTGCAAGAACAAACTGCACGCTGGCGATTTTAGAACGAGAAGAAACATCAACATGTAGGCTCCTCCTAAGATCCATGATCTGGCTGGAATGGATGCCGACTTTCACAAAGATCTTTCGGAGAAGTCCGACCTCTGAACCAACAGTTTTTTAGGTGAAGATATGGGGAGAGCTTTTACCGATTCAAATCAAAGGATAAAACTGACGATAAAGCAAAAACTCATTAATGCGGTTACATCAACTGAACAAGAAAATTAGCTTGACTTGCAGAACGTGTCTCGTATTCAATGTGTGTTTGCTCGTAAACTAAGGATACACCATTTAATAAGTGAAAGCTGCTGACCATGGCGCATCACATTTTCCATAAAATACTAGTGCTACCTGACACAAGGAAAACAATACATAAGGGAGAATAAATGGTTTCCCGCTGACCCTTTGTGCCTCTTTCTGAAGAAATTTTCTTCCGACAATTGGACCTGTGTCCAGAGAGATTCACGTAAAACGTAGATTTAAAAAGCAGCAGACTGTCGTAAGAACATGCTTTTTGGAAGAATCTTTTGAAAAGATGTTGCAGTCTACAATCAAAATATACTGGTGGCCTGGATTTATTTCCAGAAATCTTTCGATTTTAGCTTCAGGAGACTGACGATCTGTATTTTGTAAAGTTAAAAGGTTTATTTAGACAGAGTGAAATGCATGAAGAGATTCGTCGTTTTTCGGAGAACCAGATCAACTATCTCATCTAGAAAATATCCTATGATAACCAACAGCATCACCTCCTAGAGAAGCGTCTTCCACGCGATATGATCATAAGCCGTCCCCTCTTTTGCAGCACATTTTTGCAACTATCTCTCGACCTATGGAATTCTCATGGTTACCTCTGCGACATGCCTGATAATCGTGAGCATGAGGTCACTCATATTTTATGTGGATTACTCGAGCACATATGCCTCTAGAACATAGCATTCCAAACATTCTCTCAGGACCATCCAGGGGTAAGGTAGTGGACCCATTACTCGATCAGAACCCATTAGTTGATCACTATAAGGAATAATAATATTCTAAAATTAAATGTTTTATTCTTTTATGCCCAAAAAAATTGTAAAGAATATTTTATTATTTTATCTGTATATGAAAATCATTCCAAGAACTGTATGCAACACCGTCGACCAGAAAAAAAAGAAACTCTTCACGAACTTGAGCTCCCTCGCGTTTTTACCTCGTCGCTTACCGACAGTGCGCGTTCGGGGGGATGCTCTTGCGAGTCTTTTACAGGCTTTTGTAGTTATTTTTCGTAGCCTAAAAGAAATCTCCGTGAAGGACGCTCTAAAAATGCCCAAGGAAAAGAGGGCTGTACAATATTTAATGTTTTATTAATACGTATTTGAGTGATCCTCATTGCTGTCCAGGTTGTGACGTTAATCTCAATGTTTATCATACTCAACATGTTGAGCATTTGTTTTTATATGCAGAAAGAGGAGTTATAATTCTATAAAAAACACTCTATACGCAGTTTCTGATCTCCTAAAGGCTGTAAATTCTGTGAAAGGTGGAGAATCTTTACGTTCTGCACAGGCCCGTAGCCAGGAATTTGTTTCGGGGGGGCTCGCAAATATATCTGCAAAATGCACATGGCTTGGATTCAGCGTTACGTAGAGGGAGTTTCGGAATTGGGGGGAGGGGGGGGCTAGCGCCCCTTGAGCCCCCTTCCTGGCTACGTGCTTCGTTCTGCAAGCAAGTTTAATTTCACACATATAACCTAACCCTACTTTCAGTGATGAACTTCTGCTTCAAGCTTGATCAACGAGTGCTTCTGACGTTCAATTGGCGATTAACTACTACGGTTTGGATATGTTTCTTCAAATATTAAGTTTGAAAAAACGATAGCGCACAAATGTTTACTTTTTAATTTAACGAGTTCCTTAGTACATGTACTAATTAAAAATAATATAATTAGATCATTTTTATAATGTTAACATGACTCAAACTCCGTGAAAATCAGTATTGTTTAATAAGTGATCGAGTACTAGGTCCGCTACATTACCCGAGTAAAAATATTTGGACTTGGTTTTGACTTGGCTCGTCTTGGATTCGACTTGAAAAGGCTATGTCATGTTAGCGGCCAGGAGCGGTCCCTACAAGTTGGAAAGGTACATGTTGCATCCATCGTTGAGTTTTTCGATGGGAGGAAGAAGTCAAGTCGATGTAGACTGATCATATAAGACAAGAAGTGTTAATCTAAGTTTTGAGAAGAGAACGGAATTTCTATTGAAGAGATTGATATTACCAATTTCATGGTTCAGCCTTTTAGGGAACAGGTACGTGGATTTTTAACATTGCTAGGGTCAAAATAACACAAGTTTTCGTTTGTAATATTTATTGGCCATCATACTTTGAACTCTTCTCTGTGGAACCGACAGGGAGCATCTGGACAATTTCCAGGATACTGGTAGACACGATGGAGCATAGCAGCTTCAACTGTCCGAGTTTTCAATTTTACAACAGCCAAATCTTTCAATTTTGAAATAAACGATTTCCAAGTTGAAAATTCGGACACTTTGGTCCTTCAACAACAACATCAAGTAACTAAAATTTTTTGTAAAAAGTTCAAAATCATCATTTTTTCATGCTTATCAGATTTGCTGTCTTGAGAGCCAAATAGTTTTTGACCACAAGCTCCGTGCGTTTTCTCCGCCATCTTGATTTTGGTGGGTGAATTAGTGTTCCAAATCTTTCTCGCTAATTTTCGCAGTAAGGAAAATAAGTTATTCCATCTTTTTGTAGAGCGTAGAAATATCTTAAACAAATCCGAATATCGTTAAAAGGTTCTTCCTAAATAAACAAATGATAATTTTTCATAACAAAAAACTTAGTTGCAGAGCATAATTTATTAAACAATGTTTACTATAAACATTTTTTTTATTGTTTATATTTTTTGCTCTGGTACTGAAGGAATCGACGCGAAGATTATAACGATGAGGATGGAATCTAGTCTCAAAGATAGGAACTATAAACTAAGACTTTTCAACAAAATAATTGAATTTTCAACAAAAACATTTAAATGTGCAATCTCGAAAATATGAATTTTCAATCGAAAAGTCGAATTTGTAACTGAATAGTCGAGTATAAAAAAATAGTTGCTCTTTAAACAAAACTGTTGAACTTTGAAGCGAAAAAAGATCATCTTTTATAGGAAATTTGAATTTCCACTTTTGAATGTTTAACATAGCAGTTATTTTTTCAGCAGAATAGTTGCATTTGTGAGCAGATAATTATATTCTCATCAAAACAGTTCAACCAAATTTAACAAAGAAATTCCATTTTTAACCAAATTGAATCTTGATTAAAAAAAAAAGCAATTCTGGAAGGAAAAAATCATGGTTGATATTCCAACAAAAAGGGCATTTCAATAAAAATTAAAAAAAGTCAAGTTGAATAGAAGGGTTGAATTTCCAACCAGCAAAGATTCTTTGGTCAAAAGAGGGGATCATTTTGACCATGTTGTTGAATTCTCAAGCCGATTAGTGAAATTTTCTTGAAAGCACTTGAATTTGTACGTAAATCACAAAATATTTAACGAAACCAAACCAAAATAGTAGGGGCTAAAGGTTTTGGTAGGCCACGGAGAGTTTTGAGCCCGGTCCCTCCAGAATATCCCAATATTCCAATCAGTTGAAAAAAAGTTATAAAAACTGATTTTAAAAGAAACAGGCAACAAAATAGTTGAACTTCTAAAGAGAGAAGTGGATTTTCAAATATTTAAATAGATTCTCAATGAAGTAATGAAACATCCAACCCGGTAGTTAAAATTTTGATTGAGAAGACAATTTCCTACAGAAGAAGAAACAAACTTGCAACGAGATACTGATTGGTTCAACTAAATGGTTAAATGTCAATGAACAGTTACATTTTCAAGAAATGAAATTGGTTCTCTAAAAAAAAAAAGGAGGCGCGAAAAACTATCTCTTTTCCTAAAATCAAGATGACGGAAAAACCGCAAGGGTTGAGATGTCTAAGACTTGAGGAATTTTATTTTTTTATAGTTCTCTAACAACTCCCAAAATCCAGCTTATTCCCGAAAATACCTATTCCTGGGACTAGATACCATGCGAATCGTTGTTATTTTGGCGTCGATTTTGTCGATTCAAGAGTAAAAAATCAAAACAATAGGAAAAATGGTTTCAAACAAAAATTGTGTAATGAATTATGCTTTCTCAACTTTTGCTTGAAAACTTTTTGCGACCGCAAACAGTTAATGAGATATTCGGGGTCAAAACATTCTTACCCTTGAGTTTTTTGTCATAAAAAATTATCATTTCTTTATTTTTTAAGGAAACTTATATTGATACATAAATATTTCGTAGATATTTTCACGCTTTTTAAAAACTGACGAATAACTTATTTGCCTAACTGCAAAAAAAAGCAAGAAAAACGCGGAAAACTAATGCACTCCCCAAAATTAAGATGGCGGAAAACCGCAAGGGGTTGAAGGTCGAAAACTCGGAAAACTTTATCTTTTATAGTTCTCTAACAACTCCTAAAATTGTAGTATGAATAAAATGAAGAATATTCAGAATGTAAAGGAGAATAGTGATGACCCTTTTTTGTCTCGTAAGCAGCCAGGGCCGATAGATAAGATCTCTTCTTGAGAATTTCTTGACTATGTCTTGGCTCAAGACATACCCGAGACAAACTACTTCTACTTGGGTACACGCATGAGAAATTAATATGGATTTTGGATTGGACGAGTGCGGAAGGTTCATTTGGAGCGAGGACTATTTGCTACCATTCGTAATGACCCTGATTTTGTAGACAGAAGTTCTATTAGACACCTTGGCGTAGGGAGACCTACCTATATCTAGACGTGGTGAAGAGCCGCGTTCAGGATATTCCATCCATGAGAGCAGTTTTTTGTGGAGATAAAAACAGCTTCGTCAAAATATTTGATCTTCTAATCGTTCGGCGTTAAACAAGATATCTGCGTTTGACATGATTGTTGTTCAGATTCTACTCTATTTTTTTGTGCTGATATAATCGACGATGCTCGAGCTCACAGCTATTGACGAAGCGACGTGTAAGATTCTCCATATGGACTGATTATACACTGAGCTTTGCAAAAACGGCCTTCGCGTGGCTTCGTGGAAACTTTTTTGGCGTAAGAAAATCAAGTCAAAAAGGTCAAAATCCATTGTGGAGCCTGTTTGAAAAATCCTAGTGTAGAATCTGTCGTTGAAAGGGTTAGCATATCAACTCGCCCGTTCCACGCTTATTCATACCACACTGTGAAGGCAGGCGCGGACTTTCAAGTCTGAAACGTCTGAATCGCGGAAACATCCTAGGTACAGTTGCAGTCGTCGCAAGCAGAAAAGATCATCTCCTGATAATTGTCATTGATAACGAGATGATTAGCAAAAGAGCGTTCCTTCTTTAAGTCCTGGAGCAGACGGCCAAGACCCTTTGCCTGGATTTCAACTTCTGAAGTGAGCTCAGTGGATAGCTCCATCTAAATACCTGACTTCTGGAAGCAAGGATGAAAAACGGAGGCCAATAACCTTAGCATACCGTAGCCGCATTTTGCATCAAAAGTTGCAAGCGATAGGTGTAGAGCGTGTCATGTGCACTTTGAGCGCATCACACGCATACTATCTAAATGTCCCACTCACGTGGTAATGACTTATATCTACAAACTTATAGCGCCCCCTTGAGTATAGTGTTGTCCCCAAACTTGCCGTGTCGAACACTATGAGAAGTTCATCAAGGAGAATAAAAAGTTTAAAATTGTGATGCTTGGGAAATGGATGCAGAGAGCCGTTATGATTAGGCCGCTCCGTTTTATCAAGACACACGAGGGTTTCACCGCCCTTCATAGTGATTCCATCGTACCATGTGATATCCTTTCTCGCGGATGTTATGCATGATGATAGGTATAATATTCCGCGGTTTTACAGAAAGTTAGTGTTATATCCCTAAATGGCAGTCACTCCCAGGTTGTACTGGAAGGCAACATTTGAACTGCCTCTACTCCTAAATCTATCATTATAATCATTTTGTGTAGTATATAGTGATCTATTGAAATCTCAAATTTTCATTTTTCATGGTTAATATAAAATATCACCCCAAAGGTGAGAGATTCAGAAAAAAGATGTGGCTTTCAGCCTTCAGACTGCTCCATACTGTTACAAATGCATTTGAGATTTTTTAAACATCAGCGCTGAGTTTTGATTGAAGAAGTGAATTTTTTTGAAAATGAAACATTTCATTTATATTTCAGAACAATCTTCGAAACAAATCTCTCATTTGGAAAAAATCGTAGGTCTAAATCAAGATGACAGAAATGCGGCCACTCACATTGTGTCAAGTTGCATATTACAAATGTCACGGCTGATAAGATTTTTGTAGGTGGCATCCAGTAAGCGAAGAATTTTCGTAGAGACATCCTGTAAAAAACCTGATGCGTATATAATAATAACAAGTTGTCCGAAGCGTAAAATGACTTTATAAGAACTGGTTGTAATAAATTAACTTAACACAAGTTAGGATGCGTTTTCTGAGATGATGTATGAAATATGTGACTTTCGAAAGTGCTTTTTAATAAAAATAAAACTCGAAGTAACACAGAAACCTGGTCCATCTCATTTTTTTTCAGAAACATTCGAGTGAGCATAAAAAATATTTGAAGAACTGTCACGAATTTTGGAACGACGAGATAAAAAAGAGGACCATCCAGCAAGGGAGAGGAAAAGAAGACATACGTTGTATCCGGAAATACCTTAGGGAAAAATTTACTATAAGCCCATGCTAGGCCAATGCTTGGTAAGGGTTTCAAGAACATTGGTAATAATTAGCTGCCAAAGATTGAGCCAACATGAACGATAACTCGTTTAATCTATGCAGCCAATAATTACACACTTTTTCGAGATCCTTGGTAAGTTTCGGCTACCAGTCTTGGGCCATCACTGTATGCCGAGTCTCGACATTGGCGTTATCATTTCATGTTTTGGCCAACGGTGGCCGAAAACCGGCAGCCAATCTAGGCAGTTTACCACAAAATAAAATGAGATTACTCTGCAGATGGAACCTGCATATGACGCATAGCAAGTAAAAAAAGGTTCCAAGTGGGTAAAGAAGTCGACCTGTGATTTAATTAATTTATGTTTTCGCAAACCTTCACTAATGGATAAATGTAAAAATAAGGGATGCTGCAATATGAGTGATAGAGTCAACGCAATGTGTCTTTCCGAATTCCTCAAACGTTCATGTAGACTTTCAATTTTCCTCAGATTATAGATGGAGCGGCAATGACGCACTACGATGTGACTTGCGTATTTCTCACTTTTTAAAATAAACCTAAAATTTGTTTCAAATGAGATATACTACAATATGAGTTGCCGTAAATATGAAGTTTCTTATCTACGGCGTACATACTATTTGGGAGATATGGGCATTGAAACAAAATTGCAAGTCCTATACACACATTATTGTTTCAACTTATTAGCTATTGTTTAAAGTGAAACTCTCGAGTTTCATTCGAATCGATTACCCTGCAGCAAATAGCTGAAATATCTCGTGGACGTACATAGAGGGAAAACCACTCGATCCCTCTGACAGGAATGACGAAAGACGAAAGCGAAAAGCCGAAATACTTACTTGACATTTATATTGGGGATTCTCGGCTTTACATCACAGATTCGAACCCTTTTTTATGTGAATAGCGGGTGAAGAGTTCGACGACTGTACCCAAGTCACTCCAAGTTTTACCTTGTGAGGGGCGGGGGGGTCTTTTGCTGTTCAAAGTGAATGCACGAACAAATATCGATGTAGTAAACTTTTGTCGGAAAATTTGATAGTCTCTTTATTTTATCCTTCTGTTAGGGGAGATTAACATGCAAGTAAATGATAGTTTAAGAGCAAATTATGGAATTAGTAACATCAAAAAATTATATTATTTTTATTTACTAATCTACTAATTTTGGGAACGGAATTAGAAAACCAGAAACTACGTTTGCATATAACATTTAGTTCAAAACTTTGGAACAATTTTTTCCTAATTTTGAAAAAAAAATCTCTGAAGTTTGGAATAAATGTTGTAGGTATTTAAACTTCATATCTTTTTCAATGTAGACGTGAGTTGTTGCAAGAAAAACCGTTTATTTGAGTCTTCTAAATGAATTTTTCAAATATTTTATGCAGGGTCAAAAGCAGAAGGGGGGAGGGGATTGACCCCCCTTGCGTTCGCCACTGATTTTATGCATTAAGATTTAAATATAAGACTATCTTTGCTTGAATGACCTACTGCAACAATTGATGTATCTCAAAAACTCTTGTCATAATTCAATGGTAGAACAGAAGAGGATGAATTTGCGCATCCCTATATACAAGAAATTATAATAGTCAGGCCAACGAAAACAGTTCTATTGTCTGAATTCTTGCAGAGTTTTATAATGCAAGCAGTTATTATTATATATTTATTGAAATGCAAGAAAAACAGACATCAGCACGATTCGTTTGAGTCTAACTATTATAGTTTTCGGAACGAAGTTCCGTGTGGCACTTTACACTGCAGACGTTTGGCGAAAAGGTGCTAGACGAAAATAAGTATAAGAAAACCAAATTGCAACACTTTTTCCATTGTACGTTAAATCCATGCTTGTACTGTACAGTACGTCCATGGCTGTTCAGGTTCGTTTCTCTCTAGCCATGCGCGTCAGCTGCTTTCCAAACAGGGCCGCGGAACAGCTCACTCCCGAGTGGAGAAAAACCGGCAGAAAGTAAAATTGGGATCCCCTAAGGGCACCAGGGTCTACACGGGTCAAAAAGTATGGTGAACTAATTCTCGATTTCGAGTGAGGATTTCCCCACTCGCTTATTTTTCGAATGGGGGACTTCCCCACTCACACCACTGCTCTCGCCGGCCCTGTTTCCAAATCTGAAGTCGTTATTTGCTTGAATTCCTTTTATTGTTTCATATTCGTGCGCGTCGTTAATAATCTCTCTGCAATATTCTTTACGAAAATTAGCCAGTTTTTCGTTGTTCATAATCATGATACAGGAGAAGTTGAAGATAGCTATCATAAAGTCAAGTGAGTAGCAGTGTTAGAGTGACAAAAATGGATATTTAGAATAATTAGTTGAAATGAAAAATAATACACATTAAAAATGTTTGGTGAACAACATTAGCAATGTATATTAAATATATAGGCTTGATGATCGATAATTAACATGTACTGATTATTTTTATATCATTCTTGAAAATAAAAAAAATATAAACGAAACAAGTTGCTGTGGAATGTTATACGCCGCAAGAGCTTCATGTATGTCCATCTCAGCTCCTTCTTATAAGTTTTTTTATAACAAAGATGTTACTGGATTTGTATTCATGCTACGAATATAGTCTAGGAGCTCAGATAGATATACATGGGTTGGTTCGAATGACCGGGTTTTTTTTTCATTTTGCGAATATATAGTCTGGGAGTTCAGATCTCCTTAAATACTTCTAGCGACGTAGCCCACATACTGAAAAATATTGAGTAGATAATATTGTCTTGGTCTAATTTTATAAGTAGATGAACTTCGTTCTATCCCGATGCTCCAAAGAAACCTCACGTGTTTTTTCTATATATATAAGGATGTGCCAACTCACCCTCTCTACCTCTAATTGAGTTTTTGAAATCAGAAGAAGAAAATAAGCTGTAGCAGTTTGAAGGAATTGATTCAATATGAAATATACATAAGTATACTAAGAATGAAATTCGGAAAATATGATCTCCCAGAAATTACTTAAATCTCTCAAATTTGAAATGTTAAACCAATATTATTATTACTTCAATACACTGGAATCCCAAAAAGAGTCACCCTGCAATGAGTCGTTCCGAAAATGCTGCTAGTGTACTAGATGTCCTGACTTGGAAAGAGGCACTCGCCCCGCCCCATTCTGGCCAGGTACAATAGAAATTTACTCTGAAGCACTCGCGATAAGATTCCAAGGCCGTTTTGTGTCCAAGCCCAATACCTGACTCTTCGGGATTCCAGTATAGTTCGAAAAAAATATTTCCATGGTTTTGAAACATAATGTACTCGTCTATATGGAATCAGCCCTTATGGTCACTTTTTATTTTTTACGTTACTGCGTTTTTTTCGGATCAGCCTAACACAGGGAATCGCGAAAATGAAACACATTCCGACCTTAAGCCCTTTCCGTATATAGAGACAGATAATCATTTTACTCATTAAATTAAATTATGAATTTCAAATATGTTATTGATGACCACACTTCAAATTGTTGCATGAAAATCTGACGATTATTTGGTTGAACCATTTCCTCCATTTTATTCTCAATAGTCTTTGTGATAAGTTATCAATTCGGGAGCTATTAACGCTGAAGTGATAAAGCGCTTGGATTTTATTTTAGCATAACTCTGTCGCATTTTAAATTTAAAAGTAAATCTCATTTTCAAACATCTGTGTAATCTATTTTGCACATAGCATTGTGGACCGTATCTTAAATAAAGAATAATATGCGATATTCAACAGTAAATTCTCTTATCTTTGCTACAAGGTTATAATTGCCTTCTCAAATTATATTTTTGATGATAGTTTCTATTCTACCTGATCATGCAAAGTCAGGAAAAAAATCAGGAGACAGGAGGTAACAAAAAAAAAACTTTGAGTATTACCATGAAAGTTTCCGCCTGTCGGTAAGCGTTACCATATGTATTCTGAAGAACTTACATATGGACTGTCGGTAGAGTAGGTTCACTCTCTCCAACTAAAGGCATGACTTTGGGGGTAGCGTTATCCACCGAGAAAAGCAGCATCTGATGAATTACAAACGAAAAATCAATATTTGGGTAATTCTGAAATTCCAGAGAGGGCTCTCTGCTGACATTTATATATAAAGTTGATTTAACTTTTTATTCATTTCAAAATTGGTATTCAGGTGTAAAAGTTGATGAAAGAAAATTTTAATATTCGTAAAATACGTTTAACTTTAACAATATCATGATCTTGAATTATTATTTATGTCTGGAGAGTTGGAAAAATTAAATTATTCTGGAGTGTGAAAAGCAATATATTTATTCCGAAAAAATAGTTAATGAGTACCTTAGAGTATCTTTTCGAAAGAAGATCCAACGCAGAGCAATTCCTTATATGGGTCATTTCAAATTATTTTGGCATCTGAAATTATAAAATGTAATGCGGGTAGTGATACCAGCAGGTACACATCATCAGTTTCTTTTTAAAAAATGATTTTTATTTCGAAGTAAACAGATGTCTCTCTAGATATTTCACATTTACCAAAAGGAATTAATTACTTTATATCTCTTCAAAAAAGTTCATATAATATTTTTTGAAGATTTATTCACAAGGTTTGTGGAACGCATGAGTCCAATATGATAGTTTAAAACAGAATATGATTCATGAGACGTGTTTGCTCTGAACCTTGATAGAACATGAAAATTATACACATTTATTGGTAAAATTTTATTAAAGCTTTCAGATTCTACATTTTCGATTACTAAATTTTAAATAAATACACCACAGATCAGTTTAATTCGCTCTATATGTCTTGAATAATTTTTGTGTATTCAGAGGGTTCAAATTGATTTACAAGAAATACAGAATTTTCTGGAGTTAGTAATGAGATGAGAGGATGAAGAACAAAGATCATTTTAATTATCTTGTGAACAATAATGTAATGAGAATTCCCAAGGTCAAAAATGTAATGAAAACATTTCACAGTGAGAACGAAATAAGTAATCGCACAAATGGAAATGTCGGGAACTGTCGCGCTCGAACCGTTTCCATAAATGACAGATCGTCGCGATATAAATTCTGTAGAAATGAAATATTTGTTTAGAAATATTTTATGGGAATAAGTAAGTAAAAATATACTTTTTTTATTAATCAAAGATAAATTGAAATCCAATAATTTTCAGGAAGAATCGACCCGATTCCGCGTATTTTATGAGAGGCTATACGAAAACTTCAGTACAATCTTGTATATTTTTCCTCAGATATCTTGAAAAGTTCGACACGTGAATAAATATCAAACTTTCAGAATGATAAGTTTCTACGGGGAATTAAAACAAGAGATGGCTGTCAGACCCCGTAAGAGTAGCGAGTTGCATTTTTGTATAGTTTATAAAACTGGAAAGAAATTAGCAAAACAACTTGGACCAATTCATGACCAGTTTTCTATGCAGGGTCCTTTAGAAATGGAATAACATGTGCGGAGTAATATTTTTTTATGCTTGATAAATTGTTCTGCGAAAATAGTAAAATTCACGGCATATATTTTCGCATTAGAATACTAAACGAAATTATTCTGCGATAATATGGAAAAGCTCATTCAACGCCTCCAAAAAAAGGTTCGAAATCTTGATTCTGATCCTGAAAAAAAGGTTTTATAATAATAAAATTGCATAAAAATTTACCTCCACCAGTCAAAAAATTTGAATGCAATACATTGAATTAAAAATTGTTTGCAAAATAGTTAATTGGGTATGAAATTGTTATTCTACAAATGTTATTTCATTCTGAAAGGACCCTTCACCAATCAACTGGTTCTAAATTCGCCAAGTTCTTTTGTGAAACTTCGTCTATTTTACTTAAGCAAGCAAAATATTTAGGTTTCAGCAAAATACACAAAAATATATTTTCTATGAATTTTGGTCGGGGTCACATTTTAACACCGGATACGATGAAAACCATTTTTATGGAAAATGTCAAAGGTGACCTGCACCTACAAAATTTAATGAAACGAACTGTTTTAGTGCGATATGTATCTCGAATTCTGAAAAGTTTTGACAAAAAAAGAGATTTTGAAAATTTTGTAGAAATGCTGCTTTCCCATTACACCATCAATATTTAGAAAAATGAAAAATGCAACTCACTACTCTAAAGTGGAATAAAAGCAATCTCTGCTTAATTTTTACATGAAAACTCATCATTTTTATCGTTTGATATTTATTAAAGTAAATTTGTGAATTTTAATTTTTCCTCGTTCGACGAGAGAAGATTATTCCAGACTGATATATTTATGGAAAATATTGATATAATAATGATTTCATTGGTGTAATATATAATATATAATACTGGTTTATTCCTAATATCATTTATTATACGGTTCGAGCGCGAGATATCTCGAATCCCTATGCGTGCGCTCACCTGTTTCATTTTTACTCGGGGGATTCGTTTGTCTTATTCATAATCTGAAGAAGACTTATTCCATTCTTATCGTAAATTTTTGTTTTCGTTGTTACTCTGAATGAATTCCGTTCTATTTGATACTGAACAATCTTTATTTCATCCTCAGTCACAGAATATTTGTAGCTACTATCCACTCTTAACCTGTCGAATAATAAACAAAGTGGTGATTTAAGAAATATATCAATAAGGTTATGATGAACCATAGACAATAATAAGACGTATTTTATGTTTGCGGCCCACCCACCCCCTACTTATCGCAGAACAAGACCTCCACGTCGGCAGCCCCAAAAGA
>WSXT02000023.1:3739652-3752881 GCA_011762715.2 Neuroterus valhalla
TCAAACTTCTGGCAACAGGAAAGTGCTCATTTTTAGTTCCACTAGTTTGATCTCCTTATGTCTATTCTCCATGTTGTTATGTCTAAATGCCTAATAGTGTGTTTTACTATTATGTCGACGAGCACTGGGTAAAGGTTTACAAATTTATGAATATTTGATCAAATATGTAAGGGCTAGTGTGTAGGAACACTTAGTTCTCCATAAAATCAGAGCACAAAGTAATTTTGTATTTTTCAGACACATTACCTATGATATTAGAAAATTGACCAAGATACTCTTTCATCTCTCTTAGTTTGAATCAGCAAAATTTTACTAGATTTCAGTGGAAGTTTACTGATTGAAATAGGTAGAAGTCAGTCACCAAGAATCAATCAGTGGAATGTTATTTACTGAATTTTTTGAGTAACTTGATGATCGCTCGAAAAAATATTTCAAACAACTTTTTTCAATAGAAACTTCACTTGATGTGCAGACTGAGATGTTATAATAAAAGATTTTTAGTCAGTAGAGAAATAGCAAGTTAGGGAAAATCAAATAAAATATTTGACAGTAAGGAGACATTTGGAAGAGAAAACAACGATTTTCTTATGGTACAAACTATAAACCGAGAACAATTACGACGATTTTACAAAACGAGATAAACATTAATCAACTTTTGAGTTCAATCCAATGAATTAACCAGTATAGAACCACCAAAACCCAATGTTTTTGATGCCACTGATTCAACTTAGTGATCACTTTTTTTTTTATCCTTTACTAAGATTTACTGATTATCTAGTGAAAATAAAAGAGGCACTGATTTCTCAGTGTAGAATAGAACTACAGATGGAAATAGTGAAAATTTCACTGTTTCAAACTCAGAGAGTTAGTACAAAACCTCCTCCCAGAAATGTAATCGTAGAATCACCTTACAGTTCATTAACTGCTTCCTTTCAAATTCTTCTACAGAGAGTAGCAGGTAATCATTTAAATCTGCAACAGTAACATCCGACCACAGCCTCAAAATTTTTTGAAAAATAATAATTATGTCAGTGATGAAAATATTGGTTTACGCTTTACTATCTTTCTGTGATGAATTCTCACTATTATTTGAATGTTAGGAAAAATGTAGATTTGTTGATAAAATATTTTTTTTTCCATCTCCGAATAAGGATATAAATTAATATTAACATGGATTGTCATAATCAATACAAACACTACATTCTTGATCAAAATTGCCTGACCAATCCAAACTCCTAGGTCCCAATATACTACCATACTATGCTTTCATGTTTATTTCTTAAATTTTCTGAACTGTATTATAGACGGGTTTAAAGACAGTAGAAATCGTCTTCGTTGAAAATGATACTGGACACCACAATTCCATTCTAGGAAATATAAAATTCAGTATGAAACATACTAATCACAGATAACGAAGAATGTACTAAAATACATTTTGATACTAAATAATTTCATTTGGTACGAATTGTTTATGGAGTGAAGTTTCTATGAGGAGCAAACAAAAATAATTGATTTTAATGCTCTTTTTATCTAATACTTGATTATTATCAATTTTAATTAAGATATTGTTCACTTCATCGAAAAATCATAACCCTACTTTTGAGGTTATTTTAATATTTGATGATGAATGCAAATCATCACAGAATACATTACTTGAATACAATTTCTAATTAAGCTCTATATAATTCAGAAACTGAATTAACACTAACGTTTTCAAGCAATAACTTTTGTGATCCATAAGCCTTATATCAGAACAACATGTAAATTATAACATTATTTTCTGCGCTCTAAAATTTAAATGGCTATCAACTCAACAGTTTCAAAATTTGTACTTGGCAAACTCTTACTATCATGCGGTGATTTATCAAAAATTTTTGCATACGAAATTCTCGTTTTTAGATATCCACTTGTGAATGGATTTTCATTCTTTTAAGTTACACTGTGGAAATTTTCAGAAGATTTCCCACTCATTTTGTGAGTAACATTCCCAAACTTGGTTGACAAAAATTATTTTCCTAAAAAAGTTGGAAATTTTCACAAAACTTTGGAAAAATTTCCCTACTGAATGGAAATATTTTGATCGGTTTGGAAATTTTTACATTCATATTTGGAAATGGGAAATTCCTACAGTATTTTGGAAAATTCTTCAATTTCAAAAAATTTTTCAAATTCAGGAGGAATTTTACAAAACCTTTTTTAGGAGAAATTCCTAGTGCTGCGTAAGAAAACACTCATTTCCTTATAAATAACACATTTTTCTCAAATCATAAACTTTTTTATTTCTTGACAGATAATATTTCTTATTTACTTGCATTGCAATACGCTTTGAGAGGCATAAGTGTAATTAATTAATTGTATGTTATAACTAAGATATTTGAGTTATTTCAATACATGAAAATATTACACTACACAATATTTTTATATACTTCTCCAAAGTTTGTTTTCAAAATTAGGTTTTTAGTTTCATTTTGTAATAACCAAGGAAAATTTTCTGAATATATTTTTGAGGAAATTTTACAATTTTAAAGTACAATTCTCATCTAATTTAGGAAATTTCCCCGAATTTATTTTTGCGATAATTTAATAATTTTAAAGTAAAATTTCCAAATAAATACGAAAATTTTTCTGAATTTATTTTAGCGAAAATTCCCTAATTTTAAAGCGAAATTCCCAAATAAATAGGGAAATTTTTCTGAATTTATTTTTGGACATATTCCCTAATTTCAAAGTATAATTCCCAAACAAATTAGGAAATATTTCTGAATTTATTTTTAGGAAAATTCCCTAATTTAAAATGAAATCCCCGAATAAATTGGGAAATTTTTCTGAATTTATTTTTGGAAAAATTCCCTAACTTTAAAGTAATTTCTTAAAGTTTTATTGACTTCCTTTCATATGCTTTGAAAAGTGAGAAGTGGTGATTGCAACCTGGTCATGCCACGTCGTCTTTATTCTTTATGTATGTGACTCTTCCTGCCTCACTCTGCTAATGTCACTCGACCCCATATGCCTTACTCGCATTTCGTTTCTGCTTCCATTTTACGTCAAACTTTATCCATTTAGCATTTTGTCCTCCTAATACCCGTACCCACTTCATCTTATATTCACAGTACATCATCCCCTCTTTCTCAGCATACCTTGATCCTTTATTCTCCTATATATCTCCATTCATTCCGCTATCGTATTTTAATGTCTCACGCTGAAAAGACCTTCAATTTAATCGAAAATATGATATAAATTACAATTGACTATATTACACATTCTTCACCTATGAATAAAATTCGAAGAAACTGTTTTCCAACTAAAAAAACGCACATTCAACAAGTATAAATAGTAGGCATAAAAAAACTTTTTCGCATTTCCTTTCTGTATAAAAGAACAGACCCTGAACTTCATTATTTTAAAAGAGATTCCTTACCTGTAAGTCAGCTATACCAACTTTCTTCCCATGAATATTTACCCTTCATATGTTATATGTCCATATCGAATTTTTATATTGATAAACGCTTATCAGTTACTATATTATTCTTTACGCCAAATTCTTCTCATCATTCGGATACTGCTCTACATCTATATTTATATCTGTAATAAATATTCGATCAATACTTGCATATTTCATACACAGTTGAAATGTCACCAATAAATTATGTGTTAAAAGGAAAACTTACTGTTCTAGGTTTTTTTACATATTTGCACGTAATACTGACCAATATTAATCTGAAAAAATGGCTACCTACCAGAATGATCAGAACTCGAAATACTAAAATGACCATAAAAAGTTTAATTTATACGGGGAACAATTCATATCCAACGCCATAAGATTAATTAAGTAATAATGATTAACGATTCTATGGGAAGTCCACTGAATTGAACTTCAGCAACTTGCATTAAAAATAAGTGAAGGTAAAAGACAATCAATCGATCACTTTGCTCGGTTTCGAAACGATGCAGAGGATAATCCCGGAGAAACGAAGCTTGTGCAAATTGTCTGGCTACTGAGGTTTTAAGGGGCACGTGTATGACTTCCACAAGACTGGGGGAAAGACAACACTATTATTATCAGTATCGTGTTGCGGACACCTTACACCTAATTGCAAAATTTTCTGCGAAAAACCAAGGCTCTTCGATACTCTTCATTTAAAGAATTTACACAAAATAATATTATGTATTTTAAAACTAGGTAACAAAATAATTCATCTCTAATTCAATATGATTTTATAAATGGATGAATTCAGTATTAAATTTTTAGACAATTATTATCCAGTGATTAAATTCATAAATGATTATTCACTCTGCGTTAACCCAATAATTTATCATTTTTTAATCATTATGGAAAATCGACGCTGGAGGGGGGGGGGGGGGTATAGCATGATATCCAGAAACTCCATTTAATCAGCTACCAATTCACAAAAGAAATAATTAACTAATTCTCTGAAAATCTCAAACTCATGACACTAAAAACATCACGAATTTCAAAAGGTGAAAAACAAGAAGGGTTAAATCGTCTGTATGATCCGAAAAAATACAGTCTCTCGAATTCATATCGGATCTAGTCTCTTTTTCATGGCGCTAGACAAACTACCTCCGAGTTAGAGGAGGAGATTCCATATCCCTTCCGTCATCTCATACATCACCCTTAAAAGATCCCGCAACATATAACTTATATAAGTCCAAAATCCTGCATCTTGTATTACCCAGAAGACGCTACAAATTGACTAAGGATGTTGCTCACATCTACATTAAATTTCTACAAACACACTCCTGCATCTAGCAAATAGAACTCGAATAACGAGTGAGATACGAGTGGTGCTGAAGGGGCGAGGGAAAAGGAGAGAACCGGTAGATTAGTCGGGTATATCGCGCGACGGGGTTGCAGAGTACCTACGAGGTGTATAGTAAAGCGCAAGAAGGACGCCAACAAGGGTTGGTTGGAGCCAGAAAGAGAGAGCCTGATAGGAGAGTGGAGAGTAGAGAGGGTAGCTATAAAGGCTAATTGGTTAAAAGCTCACCGCTGGCTGCAGGCTTAAATCAAGATCTTGGAGTGTTATAATGGATAAGTAACACGACGTGGCACGGGACGGACACACCGGTCCCTCCCTCTCTCTCATTCTGGTAGGCAACCAACCCTGAACAACCCCTTCTGGCTAAACAAGCGGAGTATATCTTGCGAGTTAAGGACCCGGCGCACGCGATTGGTCCGCCCCGAAAGCTACCCCTAACCGCTCCGACGTAGCGCAGACCATCGATCGCAGCTCCACCCTATGAGAAATCGAGGGAGCCATCCTCTCGAAGCTAAACTCCGCCCCGCACCCTCTCTTGTCGACAGTAACTACTTTCAGCTTAGTCAGTACATGAGATACCACCCTCTCTCGCTCTTCATCCCCCATTCTCTGCGTTACCCCTCCTCCTTCCTCCACCCCAGCCCCAGTTCATCCCACTCCTTCGGAAACTCTCTCAACTACCCACTAGGAGTGTGACTCTTTTCCGAGAACTGTGTCTGTACAGGGCACGTGCGTGGTAGTTATGTGTGGATGCATGTTTACTCTTTGTGTACGAGAGTGCCCGTGCTCGAGAGAACCAGTGACAAGCCGGCAAATACGTGTGACCTGCGGTTTTCTACGGCGTTTGCAACCCTTAGTGCCAAGAGTGCCGATCACCAGTCGCTCGATCCCTGTAAACGAGACCCCACCTGGGAAAATCGTGGAAGACGCCATTAACGATTTAAAGAATTCATAAGGTGTAATTGTATGCAATCAGTAAGGAAGATTAGCAGAATCCGCGAGTGGTTGTATTAGTCTTCTGAAAAATTACGAGGGACCAACGTCACTTGAAAATCATTAAAGGACGATTTGGAAGAAGCTCACTTTCAAATGAGATCAGCCAAGGAACATGAAACCAGTTGCAATATTAGCCTTCTAGATACCTCAGATTTATAATAGTGATAGTGCAGGAGTTACTGTTGAAGCTGGAGGAACTCCAATTAATTACTCATCACAAGATGATCATAAGAGTGAAGAGTGCAGATTGTTAGGTAAAGTGGCCGGCAAAATTAGGCAGTGATCAGTCGAGGAAGTGGAAATTGTGAGCCATTTATGCGCGTTGGTTGACTAGAGGGCAGGGGTTAGAGAGTGCGGCAGGGAGACTGATTGAGAAAGAGTGGTGGGGTCCTTTGAGGGTGGGGTTGGAGGATTTGACGGGGGTGGTTTTGCGGAGCATCTTGTCCCCTATCATCCTGTCGTCCAGGTATCGCTTACGAATGTCGGTCGATCGTTCGAATCGCCGACGATTCTCGAGGCGCGTCCTTCCGTCGGATGCGCGGAGGTGGTTCCATTTCTGCTAATAAGTGACCAAGGAAAGGAAGATGTCTCCGGGACCAGCAACCGGAATGCGGTCCAGGACTCATGTGTCGGGTAAATGTTACCGTATTAGGTGAATTTGGTCCGTCGGAAAAAAGCAAAGTCGGAAAAATCACAATACCGGCTTTGTTGATGAACGGACACCAGTGAGGGAAATTTTTATCTCTTTCGGGACTGAAGGACATGTCGGGTGAAACAGAAATTGAAGTTTCCGTAGTTTCGGAAGAAGATTTGGAGTTGGACGGTTCAAAAAGCAGTTCTACACCCGCCGAAATGCTCCTTCAGGAAAAGAACGGGAAAGGTGGATGTGGATTAGGGAATCCGTTTAGTTTTGATGTTGGAAAAGCAACTTTGAGGCCAGCCTGCAATTCGCAGTATACCTCTTTTAGTATTTCAAACATTCTTGGGAGACCGGAATCTCCGCCGGCGGATTCGACGTCGGTTTCTGGTGAACGACAATCTGATGCGGATAGATCGTCGCCATTGCATCCTCCGAACTCGCAAAGTGATCAAAGGATGATTTCTTGTGGGAGTCCCGGTTCTAGAATACTTTCACCCTCTTCGTTGAAACTCCCTGGTGGACAGAGACAAGTTAATCATTCGACGGAAATCAGGAGTAATTCCGTCGGGATTGGGTGCGCCCTCAACAACACAAGCCCAGTATCGACTTATTCTCCCAGTGATGCGAATAGTACGCTGATGGGACATCAAGCGTCGGCGGATCTCGCTATGCTTTCCAGGTACTTCATTGTTACAAGATTAGAGTTCAGGAAGAGTATACGTTTCCGGAAATTTATTTATTTCTGAAGTTTGCTTTTCAATTGACGAATAACTGCTACATTATTTGTTTTCGGAAATGCGATTTATTGGCTATGATTAGTTTGGATATAAAGATGATTATAGTGAACTGTATTTACAACCACCAAATTATCTCAGATATCATATTGATGATGTCTGATTTGAGGAGCCGTTAGTTTTCTTCATGCTTGATTCCATAATAAAGCATGAAGAAAACTTCCGGCTCCTCAAATTATTCACACTTTGGGCTTTAGTGAAAACAATTTCGGCGCCCTGGCTAGTGTGTAGATAAGCACTTTGACTATAGTTACCAATAATTTTGTAACGTTAGCCAATTTGAACAAATGTTGTGATTCACAGTAATATCTTTATATCAAAATTAACAATATAAAATTAAACTTATCCGGGAAACCTGAATAAATGTATCTTTAATATTTTCGAAAATTATTCGAATCTCCAAAGTTTATTTGAATTTTAATCCCAAATTTTCTGAAGATTATGTTTTTTTATACTGAGTTATTATTAAGTTACCGGAGTTAATATTCTAGTTTAGGCAATATTATAGATTTTGAGGTAGAACCAGGTTCAAGAAATGAAATTCGAAACTGTTTTTACCCACGCGTGTAAGTAACTTTTGATATCGGCTATTTAACTAACTGTCAGCTCAACTCCAGCGATCAAATCTGGTGCTGTTCCACTTTCAAGACGGCTGTGATGACTTTTATACGAACAAAAATAGTATACTCTCTACCGACGGTAACGTTAGTGTTTTGCCTGTTCAAGTAGGTAAAAATACAAAGACGTGCAATAAGATTTACCTTCAGGTTTTTCTGTGTAGAAAATTATCCACTTGGGAAAGAATGATTACATTTGATCTCTATACTCTCATGTAGATGTAGTTTTTTTTTTTTGTAGGATTAATCAGTGGGAGAATTCCCTGTCCCAATTGCAATAGAGAAAATGTGGTGTCATATTTTGAATTAATTCTTGGTTTACTGGTGAAAAATGAAAGTAATAAAATATTCAGTAGCTACGATTTAAGTTCTTTGTCGGATCACATAACGAGTTTAAATAGGTGTTTTGTATATTCTGACTTGCTTTATATTGTTCATAGTGCAAAATACAAAAGTCTATTCAGATGAGGACGTAATATGAGATAATTATGCTCTCCCGGCAGGATTCGTATTTTCCGCCTGGGTATCCAATAGCCAAACATTAGCATTTGTTTCTAAAGAAATAATAAGGATGATAATAAAGGGAGAGTTTAAAAGTAGGGGCTAAAATATTAACTTTCATATCACAAAAGCAATCAAGTCAGAAAAGAATATATTTAAATTTACTGAGCATATACACATATTGCTGATAAATTGGAACTTCAATTTACATCCATGTACCGTTTGAATGTCAACCTATTTTTAGAAATTAAATTAAATTTCCTATAATTCTGCCAACTTTAAATAATATACTTCTCAATTTTACAGTATTCAACAGTGCCGATAGGATACAAAATTATTATTTACTGAAATTGCATTAGGGAGGTTTTTGGATTTATCCATATGATTTTCAATGATTATTGTAGAGTTTTTATAGTAGGGAATACATTTGCTTTTCAAAACAAAATAATTGCAAGAAATTTTGTTCACTTTTTTGCATTCGGATTGAAAAAATCTTATAGGTTTTTATTTCTCATCCACTGCAACGAAATTGATGTGTAGCTGGTTTAGTTTAACGAAAATGCTTTTAAATGGTGAGAAATTGGTATCATTACCGAGATGAGACACTCTCAAAAAAAGTAGGAATATAGTGGTATTTTCAATATAATTTTTATATTTCTTTAAGAATTCCAAACCTTTATTTCTAAAATATCCTATAACACTGTTATGCTCCGTTCCAAATAGACATTTTTACAATAACGTATAAAAATTTTTGTATTTTTTAAAAGAATATACGTAATTGGAATGTTTTCAAATCACATAGATAAAATTTTTCAAATTGTTGGTAACATCGTCTATCCATATAAGTTTTCTTCATTTTGAACAGTAATCAAATTATTCTTTAATTTATTTATTCATATAATGTGATCATAAGCTCAAAAAATTGCTTCGAATATTTGTAGAGTAAGACTCAATGAAAAAATATGTTCCTATAATTTTTCTTCTTGAAAATAAATAAAAAATTGCAACACTTTCCTCGTTATCCTTCAATTTTGAACTAATTTTTTTGTTATCCTGTATTTGACTTGTTTTAGTTTTATGGTATATATATTTTTTTAGTCTATATCATTTAATCTTTTTTGTGTTATTGATTTGTGTGATCATTAGCTAACAATTTTCATGCTTCCAATTGCTATAATTATTGCGGATCAATTACTGCAATAATCGCTTGGTAATACCGCATAGTGTCATCCTCAGCATACCTGAAAGACTAGAGTGCAATCGTGAGATAAACTGTAAGTTTACAAAATAATGACCGAAAGTAACCGTTCACAGTGGGAAAGAAATTTCGAAGGTCTATTCGCCTAATTATCTCGGTAACCGATTACGCGCTCGAGTAAACGCCTAAAGCTGGTCGGTTAATCCGCTGTTTAGACGTTCGCCTATTTTCTCTGAAGACAGCTGAGTGTTTCCAGATAGCGATCAACGTAAATTTATCGTACACGCTTGAAAAACTTATGGTCAAAAGAAAAATGAATTCCATTTCCAACATATTATACCCAAGGAACAATAGTTGCATCAGGTCAAGTTAAATAATAAGCATCAGAAACCGCAACTTAAATGAATCCATACAAGCGAAGTAGCTTAAAGATATTTAGCTTTGTGTTTCCACTCTATTTGTACACAAATCGGTTCAAGTTCTACGCTATTTATTACTATATCCATTTTCATGCTTTCCCTCTTTTCAAATTTTTCAAAATCAAAACTTTCAGTATCCAGTAAATTTTTAATCTATAATCCCAGAACTTATAGAGAAAACATTTTTTGTGTTGATAAATTTGAGGAAATAAAAAAGATGACCCTTTTGTGAACACTTTTTTTATTGCGAAATTTCATTTACTAAGTGGTTAGTTATTAGATGATTTATAAATTGTTCTTTTATCAAAAAATTATTTTTTCTCATAGAACTTGTTGAATATTGGTGGCAGCAAACTATCTGAATAATCAAAATTGAAGAAAATCAAACCACAAGAAGTGAAATTCGGAAGCGAACGGTTCAAGATTTCTCTGAATAAGACTGTAACGTTTAAATCTTTTTTCTGAAATCAAATTTATACTTCTTTTGTTCAACCTCATCAATTAAAAAATGAAGTGTATAAGCAGAAAAATATAAAGCTTTTCCCAATCAGAAATTTTTTTTCAACGAAATCTTCGGTGTAGGTGCATATAAATAATTGTTAGGATAATTCAAAAACAAAGCTTATTATATGAAGATGTACATGAATACTCTCAAAAACAAAATTACGGTTTTCTTTTAATTTCGACGCCATAGACTTTTATTTGTAAACACTGTGTTTATTAGGTTTCAAATTTCCTATGTCCACCAATCTCTCTTGGCATTGAAAATAATATATAAATCAACTATTCCTTAAGCTCATACGTAAATGTAATCTGTCATGAAAGTAAATTCTTACATGTAGATTTATTACGAACTTTTGTTTGTTTTGACTGCAAACTAAATGAGATACATACCTGTACTAAAAAAAAATCGGAAAATCTTACTTAGTGAAAAAATTACAAAAATTACGATAAAATACATACCAGCCTTTTCTCGGAATTCACGAACATTCCGGTAAAGTTCAGACTTATCTTAAAAAATAAATAAACAAATTATCTTCATTAAACTAAAATATGTAATACGAATGAAACAGAAACTTTTATAAGATCCCTCAATATTTTCCCTGTTAGGACAACATCTGAAAAAAACTATTTTCTACCCTTGTATTTGTTACTTTATTATTCATTTTTTAAATGTTATGGGAAGTTGATTGAATATTCATAATTGACAGGATACCAAAACCGCACTCTTTTTCAATACTACATTGAAGATTTTTCAATCTGGTTGAACGCATATCATAGATAAAAGTATCTGATGTAGCTTATATGACTATCGCCTAATGATAACTATGAAAGTGCATATAAACCCTCTGTAGAATCACAAGCTCACATCGGTGGAATGATATAACATTTTCTTTAGAAAACGGCGCCTCACGTCGGTACCCCATTGGCCAAAAGTTTTGTTGGCGGACGGAGCTTTCGCGGGTACCTATTTGAAGTCTGCCTTTGAGGGTTTGATAGTGAAAGAGTACCTTTTCTCATTGATACATAAGTTCGGACTAAGCAAGTATTTCTCAATGCCTCTCTTCTTTGAAGTATCAAATCGCTCAAAGAGATTTAGAAATGCGTTTTGAGTAGTTTCATCGGTGGTTCGCGAAATTGGTAACGACGGATATCTGATCAGATTTGATGTCACTTATCCGGTCTGAGTAGGCGTTGAGGTACAACGCAGATTGAGACACATGATGGCACATTGGGGGTGGAAAGAAAGGGGGTTGGTGTGCGCGTGCGGTGAGGATTATATTATGTGGGAATGGACCGAGGGGTCCGTAATGGGCCTATTAGGCTGTCTCATTTAATAACAACCGTAGCAACAACCACCCTCTTACATTACTTACGTTACTTACATCCACTGGGTAGATCAGATAGATATATTTACTAGGAACCCGAGAACGCCTCTGATGCTTTGCGCTGAAAGGGTCGATACCGAGGGTTCGAGATGATTTTATCAGATTTACACTCCCTCGCCTCGCCTCATCCGCCTCAACGATGCTAGCTCGACGGCTCGAATTGCTTGTTTTCCACCCGTTTACCATTTGATTAAGTTCCACTCTTGGGCATTATAGGCGCTTCGGAAATGTCCCGCTGATGACGATGATCCATCCCTTCGATATACCTCTGGCCTTTTGAACTACCACTATTAACCCAATTCAGACGTCGAACTTTTCCATTCCATCAGCTTAGACAGTTGTACTTTCAATGGTATCTTTAACATCTCTAGAATAGAATCAAGTAGAATACCAATTATGTTTTATTCCCATGGCTCACTCTACAAATAAATAGGAGTGGCAGTCGTAAAAACATTTAAGTCTTTTGTGATATGTCTAGTTTAATCGCAGAAAGATCTTCAGCTAATTTATTTTTATTTCATTCACTCACAGCACTCAGTCTAAATATAATGGATATGTTTCGTGTTGGAGTATATAAGTTCTTCATAAGATGAAAAACTAAGGGTTGATTTGAGGCTCCTAATCTCATTCAAGTCAATACGAAGAACTTCTTTCTTACTTTAAACAGCACAGTTGAATCCACCAAAACTCAATTAAGAAGTTCTTCAAAACTTTTCTCAAAGTAAAGTATATGTGACGCGCTCCGAAGAAAGGGACCTAAGAGCGGAAACGCTGATTTTAGAGGAGAAGGGACATAACAGGCGAGAGCTGGACAAGCTTCAGCTGGAACGGCTGTTTTTAAATTTCAATAGTTAAAAAAATGCTGGACAAACAAATTTTCTGTTTACAAATAATTTAGAAGCAACCCTTAATTAATAAAAAGCGACCATAATCCTGAAATCGATTTTTTTTGCGCTTAGGTCCCTTTCTTCGGAGCGCGTCACATATTGTGCATCAAAATACGGTTAGCCCCATTTTGCGTAGATCTACATTATATTTTTATATTAACTTCTCTTTTACGGAAAAGGAACTCAGTGCTGTCGGAAGTACAATTTTTGCCATTCTTCTCAATGTTTAAGTTCATGCAAACACTTTCTAAATCTAAATCGGTTCGGAATTACTATAATTGAGAAGCTTAATGTCAGTCACGGAATAATTTTATTGTAATTTTACCGATTTTTAGTGAATACCGCCAGCAACATTTTACTAAAATTTTCTAATTGAATAAAGCAATTAATTGTAGGTTCTTATGTTTGCCCACAAAATTAGTGACATTATCCCCTGAGGTTAACTGCGAATACAAGAATAAGCAGTCGCGGACAGCCGATAGGAACCAGTCGTGGGTGTGGTGAGCC
>WSXT02000026.1:0-16246 GCA_011762715.2 Neuroterus valhalla
ATGTATGTGTGTGTGTGTGTGTGTGTGTGTGTAAAGAAAAACATGTTTCAAGTCCACTATCCATTTTATAATTATTAATAATAATTATGATCAATTATCTTTGCGAAATTGAGTTGATTATCTTGGAAAAATATGAGAAAAATGAGAATCGATGCTAAGACTCGATAAGAAAACAAATCGTCGACCCTGAGACAAATGCTGTCGATTAATTAATAAACGATCAGTTTTTTTTCTCTATCTGGACACGACTTCTAAAAATCTATTTTTGAAGCACCACAGAATCATGCATCAACGTTTTATTTCGCTGATTTGTATAATAATTGTATTTTCGATTTTATTTTTGTACAATCATTCATTAAGTATAAAACAATAGTACCTATGCATTCCAACATATCACAACTATCAACAATAATAACTACATACATAGAACAAGGTACCCTAAAAAAATTTCCGAAACTTCAGATCAAAAGCATATAAATAAATTTTACAACCATTCCTTATGTAAAATTAAAAATATTTTCTTTTGGAAGCACTATTTTTTCTTTATCTTAGCAAATGCTCTTTATTTTCTTAATTTTTAATATAGTGGTATTCGGACTTGCGCGTTTTCATATTTTTTAAGGCTTCAATATGTCTTTTCTGGATTTTTTCATATAAATATTGATATTGCTATTGATCATAGCTCGTTGAGATAGATGTCGAATCCGATTCGCAGTTATTAATTTCAACGAGTCTTAATGTCTTTTAAACTATCAGTAAGCTTGAAGATGATCTCACTTCTAACGATGAATAATTTGATATCGATAGAAGTTTCTCGAGCGACTTCGTTTATCGCTAAACTTCACCGATTGACACTTAAGAATACACCACAAAATAATCGTTGGACTTTTAATTGAAAGTTATTTGTAAATTTGTGAAGAAGCTGGAAAAAATTCCTCATCAAATTACTCCACACAGTGTTTAGAATTTTCCTAAATACAGGTTCAAAAAATGTGAACTTCCAGACAAATGGCTCTAAACTGAAGTCGTGACTGAAGTTTGACGAGACCAGCTCGTTTCGAAGACCATTGTCTTTTTTGCTTTCAGTTTGAATTTATTCCATTGTGAGGAGAAGGTCGTCTCCTTCCAATTTCATTCCTTGGGTGATGTCGAGACTTTTGATTATTCCAGCTTTTGGTGCTTGGACAACCATTTCCATTTTCATTGCAGATAGAACGACTAGAGCTGCCCCTTTTTCCACAGAATCTCCAACTTTTACCCTGATGTCGATTACTGATCCTGGCATTGGAGCACCTACTTGATTCTTGTCTGCCTTATTGGCCTTGGGATGGATGTGAAGTTCCTGTAAGGGAAATGTTTTTCAATTTAAAATATGAATCTTGAAATTGGCCAAAGATGTTAACTACTCGGGGTTTTCGTGTTCACCATATTGCAAGATTTCGAAATTTCACAAATACTTGAAAGATTCGAAAAGGTTTGAAAGATTTCATGAGATTTTGAAGATTCTAAAAGTTTTCAAAGGGTTTAAGGATTTTGAAAGATTTCAAAGATTCAAGAAGATTCCAAAAGATTTCCAAGATTCCAAAAATTCACAAGGATTTCAAGAGCCTTTCAAGATTCTAGGAAGAATTCAAAGAATCTAAAATTTCACAGAGATTTCCAGATATTTCGGGAGATATTATGGGAATTCACAGAGATTCCAAAATATTTTAAACTCATAAGACCTATAAAAGATTCCCAAAAAATTGGACCAGTCTTAATTACTCGGATTTTTGATGTACATCAGATTACAAGATTGCGAAATTTCGCAAACATTCAGAAGGTTTCAGAAGGTTCAAGGATATCAAAGATTTTAGGGGATTGTAATAAATCTCTGAGAGTTTAGGAAGATTCGACAGATTCCAGAAGGTTTCGAAGGTTTCAAAGGTTTCAAAGATTCCATAAATTTGATAAGATCATTCAAGCTTTTAAAACATGCCTACAGATTCTAAAGCATTTCAAAAAGATTTCAATGATCTACAAGCTTTAAAAAATCCCCAGGATAACAGAAAGATTTCAAAGATTCCAATATTTCACGTCTTCAAAGATTCTAAGAGGTTTCAAAGATTTTAGAATATTTCAGAATATTCCAAAGATCTTAGAGGTTTCATGATATTTTTAAGATTCCAAAAGGTTTCAAAGATTTCATGAGATTTCAAAGCCTTAAAAAGCTTACGAAGATTTCGAACATTCCATAAAATTCCAAAGACATGGCAGATTTCAAAATATTATGAATTATTTCACAAGAATTTTAAAGATTCCACAAAAATTTTGAAAAGAAGTCAAAGATTCCAGAAAAATGTTCAGGAACTGCGACATTTTAGAAAAATGTCAAAGATTCCATAAGCATTCGAAGATTTCAAAAGTTTTCAAAGATTTCATGAGATAAGGTTTCAAAGACATCGAAGATTTCAAAAGATTCTAAATTATTTCAAAATGATTTTAAAGATTCCGCAAAGATTTACAAAGATGTCAAAGATCCAGAAGGTTTCGAACATCATAAGATTTCAAAGCCAGCAAAGACTTCGAAAGATTCTCAATTATTTCACAACGATTTTAAAGATTCCGCAAAGATTTCAAAAAGATGTCAAAGATTCGAGAAAAGTTTTCAGGATCTGCGAGATCTCAGAAAAATTTCAAAGATTTCAACAGGTTTCAAAGATTTCAGAAGTTTTCAAAGATCGGGAAAGAATTGAAAGAACCCAACACTTTACAGATAATCGCAAAATTACAAAAAGTTTTGGAAGATACAAGATTTTAGAACATTCCAAAGATTCCAGGAAATTTCAAAACATTTCTTAAGATCGCAAAAGATATCAAAATATTGTGAATTATTTCACAAATATTCCAATAATTTCACAATGATTACAGAAGATTTACAAAATTCTACAATTTCACAAATATTTCGAAGATTCTGAAAAGTTTCGAAGATTAAAAAAAAAAAATCCAAGATTGTGGGAAGATATCAGAGATTCCAGAAAGATTTTCAGGATTTACAGGATTACACACATTTCGGAAATTCTGAAAGGTTTTGAACATTTCAAAATATTTCAGAAGATAATCAAAATTATCAGAAGATAATCAATCATTTCTCCATTTCCTCAAAGTCAATTATCAAACAATTCTGAATATTATAGATTTATATGGGTAGATCGAATTGTTAAATATCAGGAACTGTTTCCGTTGAAATATCTTGAAATCCCAAAATATTCTTTAAGAGCCTCAAAATTCATGGAGATTCTCTCGCATCCGTCATAATTCTGCGAAATTTATTTATTTTCCAAAATTTTCCAGACATCCCTTGAAATCGAGCCTGGAATTTTCAGAAATCCTGAGAAATTCTTCGGAATCATTTTGAATTTTTCGAATCTCTTTAAATTTTTTTGAAAACTCTTAAAATAACTTTGCATCTTCAAGATTCTTCAAAATCTTTTCAAATACTTGATTGCCTTTCAAAATTGTTGTAAGAATCCTTCAAATTTATTTAAAATTTCCCCGTTAAATTCTCTGAAAGTTCGTCACAATCCCTTAAAATTTCTTGAATTTTTTATTGATTTAATTTATTTTCCAAAGTCCTCTAGAAATCTCTTGGAAGCCTTGAAAATCCTAAAAAAATATTCGAAATCCTTCGAAATTATGTCTATCTCTTCCTTTGGAATCCCTTGAAGTCCCCGGAAATGTTTGACAATCTCATAAAATCCTTTGAAAGCCTTGAAATTCTTGAGAATCCTCTGGGATTCCTAAAAAATCCATTTCATTTAATTTATTTTCCAAAATTCTCTAGATATCTCTCAAAACCTTCAGAAATCCTACAAAATTTTTCGAAATATTTAGAACCTTCAAGAATACCGTTTGATATCCTTTTAAAAAGCTTGAAATTCGTAGGAATAATTCAAAATTCTATCCGATTTATTTTCCCAAATACCCTACAAATTCCTTAAAAATCAAGATTAAAATTTTGGGAAACCCAACAAAGTTATTTGGGAAGTTTTGAAAATCGTAAAAATCTCTCAAAATGTTTGGAATTTCATAAAATCTCACAAATTTTGCGAAATTTTTTAGAATTTCCCAAAACCCTCAGAAATATACAAAATTCTCCGGCATCTGTTTAAAACTTTTTTGAATGTTTGGAATCTTCCAAATAATTTGAAAATTTGGAATTTTTTAGAATTTTTTAAATAACTCTATATCCCATTGAACTGTGACATCCTCTGAATTTCTTGAAATCTCCAAAAAATTTTAGAATACTCCAAAATCCTATTATAAGTCTTGCAATCCGAAGAGATTCTCAGGAATTTCTCGAAGTTCGTTGGAATTCATTGATGAATTTGGAATCGTCCAACTCCCCCGAAATTCAGTGAAATTCCTGGAAATCTGTGGAATCCCATTAAATTCCTTTATATAATTCCAACTCCTACTTCAAGTGAATAAATAAATCATTCGTTTGGAGATTTTTCTTTGATCAACTTTTTTAATATTTCAACATTAATTATTTCTATTACTGATTTTTCTATGATAATTTTCCTATAATGGTTGTCTTATACTTACAACAATAATTAAATTTTAAATAAAGGTTTAATGCTAAAAATATAAGAAATTCATTATAGGAAAATCTATTAAAATAAAAAAATGAAAAAATAAGTAAAAAAAAAAGATATAAAGAATAATAATATAAATCTATAACTCTATACAGAATCTCCTATATTTTTTCCTAAGGGGGGATTTCAAGGGATAGCAAAAGATTGCAAAGAAAGTATACATCTGCTCACAGAAGTAATCAACCCTAATTTTTGTTTTGGTCGATACTCTCTTCAGTGATAGACACCCACTAGAAGTTTTCTGAGAAAAATCAAGAAGGCGCAATTTTGGACCATTTTCGAAAAAAAATGAATTTGAAGAGTTGCGAGTGGATGGTCGTTCAGCTAGCGTAAACGTGTTTGCAAGCACCTGGCAGCTCACCTGGTAAAGCGTTTCGCTGATAATCGCAAGGTTGCACGCTCGATCGTCGCTGCCTGCACTTTTTTTAAAATTCAAAACTGTTTATTAATTTATTTCTTAATAATTTTTGATAAAATTATAAGTTTTAATGATTGTTTAATAGTTTTTGAAAATGAAAACTCTGTTTTAACTCTTTATTATCTTTCGTTTGGGAAGTTGTGTATTTTCTTTTAAATTATTCAATAACTCATAGTATTTATATTTTATAGAACACAGGAATAATAGTCAATTATCTTTTAAACATGCATTAACTTCCATTAACATTTATTCAGGGGGCGGATTTAGAAATTTGCCGCCCCTGGGCAAAAATGGAAGATGCCGCCTTTTTTTTAACTGACCATAGAACCGAAGCAATTTATTTAATATTTCATCAGGTTGATACATTTATTGTCTGAATATAATCTTTAGAAAAAGATTTTAATTACCAGAGACCGTATTTTCATCACTATTTTTTTCCCTTTTTATATTTTCCTTTCTTCATTTTTTTCGGTCCAAAATTTGCCGCCCTTGGAAATTTGCCGCCTCGGGGCAGTGCCCATGTTGCCCCTTAGGTAAATCCACGCCTGTTATTCTAAATAATTATTATACATATGTATCACCAGGATTACGTAGTATCGCATGAACTAGAGTGATACTCGTCGTAAAAGCAAGGCGTAATACTATCCCTAAGTTTTATTTGTTTTGTACAAAACATTTTTATTTCGTGCAATTTTAGATAAAAAACTTATTTTCTGATTAAAATTAGTCATATAACAACTAAAAATAATTAAATAATTAATAATTTAAGAGAAAATACACAACTTTCCAAACGAAAGATAATAAAGAGTTAAAACAGAGTTTTCATTGAAAAAAGAATAAAAAATCATAAAAAATTAAAATTCGATTGAAAATTATCAAGAAATGAATAAATAAACAGTTTTGCATAAAAAAAGGACAGGCAGCGAGGATCAAGCGTGCGACCTTGCGACTATCAGCCAAACGCTTTACCAGGTGAGCTACCAGGTGCTTGAAAATACATTAACGCTAGCTCAACGACCATCCGCTCGCAACTCTTCAAATGCATTTTTCTTGAAAATGGTCCAAAATTGCGCCTTCTTGATTTTTCTCAGAAAACCTCTAGTAGGTGTCTATCACTGAAGAAAGTATCAACCAAAACAAAAATTAGGTGACCTGAAGGTTCCCTTGCAGAGGTGTCCAACGCGTGAGCGACGGTGTAAATAACTGTCATTCGTCAATCCCCTCTCTTGCCACCTTTGATGCGTTCCTACGGTGATCGCCATGTGGAAAGGGGTCCTCAGCGACCAGGCTGTGTGAACATTGTGCGCAAGTAGGCGTGGTCCGTAGCGAAACGAGAAAAGAATTCTCAATGAAGCGCTCGGAGAAGGGGAAGCAAGGAGGAGCTCGCGGACCTTGCGTTGGACACCCCTGTCCCCTTGTAAGAGAAATTTAAATAAATTTGAAGTCATACCTTGACTGCTTCCTTGTCCTTGATGAAGACAGACCTCAACTGTCCATTCATCTCAAAGAAGACTTCCCGTTCTCCATTTGCAGTCAGATCTTCACACATAGCCAGAGTTTTGATACCCAAAGTTTTTCCTTTCGCGATCGTTACATCGAATTCTTCTCCTACTTTAGGTCCAGTCAGGAATATCCTCGTGTCGAGTTTATCAACCGGTCCAAAAGATTCCCTGAACGTGAGGAAGTCATTCGTAACTTCTGGATAAAGAGCTGCCGACATAACATCCTTATCAGTAGCTTGGGGGTGAGCTTCCTTGATTTCCGCCTTCAATTTGTTAAAGTCGAGAGGTGGAAGATTTTCTCCTGGTCTTCCTTTCACTCGTGGCATGTCTTTGAGAATCTTCGACCTAGATGGAATTCAAAATAAAATTAGGTTATGTTTCAATCTTTCTGGGGTTTCGAACTGATTAATTACTACTGCCATCGTCAATCGCAAGCTTTGCGCACGTTTAGTTTTTTCGATGAACGAAAGAAACTGATAAATCAAAATATTTTATTATAACCCTCTTAGGAGAATTATTGAATTTTAACCCAATAATTTAATTTTCAAATTTCGGAAGTCAATCTGCATCAAAAAAGACAATTCTTCAACAAAACAGTTAAATTTTCGACACAGCGATCAAAATTCCAAGAAAAAAGAAAACTTTTTAACCAAATAGCTTGATTTGTGAATTTCAGATCAACAAGATAAATTTGCTAACAAAAGACGAATACCTATCAAAGTGCATCAATTTTCGACACAGCGATCAAAATTCCAAGAATGGTTGGATTTTCATTAAAAAAGACATTATTTTCCAATTTAAAATGGGAAAGTTAGGTCTCCAACTTGAGAAATTATATTTTATCAGAAAAAAAGAATTTTCATCCATTTGAACTCAACCAGAACAGACGAATTCTCAACAAAATTGCTGCATCTTCTATTAAAATGAATAAATTTTTCAACAAAGCAGATTCATTTTCTATCAAAAAAGACGCATTTTCCAAAATATACGAAAATTTTCGACCAAAGAGGTAAACCTTAGGGAAGAAATACTTTTAACAAAGTAGTTGAACTTCAAACCAAGTAGTTAAATTCTCATCGAGAAAGATTAATTTTTATCCATATAGTTCAATTTTCAACCAAGGCATTTTTTTATCAAGGAGATCTACGTTTCCAAAAAAGACGGATTGTTAACAAACTTTTCGAATCCCGAAGTCACAAAGGCAAACTATATACAGAACAGTTGAATTTTCAACCAAAAAATATGAATTTCAAATTAGAAAAGGTAAATGTTTACCGAATCATCAAATATTAAATAATATAGTTGAATTTTTGAGAAGTTGAATTCCCTACCCAAATATTTGAATGTTTACCCAAAAAGTAGATTTTTAACTAAAAAAGATGAATTTTCGATCCAGAAGGACGAATTTTCGATATGATTTTCTCATTGCACAGTCTAGGCGAAACTGCTTAGAAAGAGGTTTTGGGAAGACAAGCGGAGGAAAAGGAAAGTATACCTCACAACCAGCTAGGGTTAAAGGAAGGGATGGGAACCGCAGGCAAAATCTATATGCTCAATTTTTCAGTTTCTAAGAACTTGGGTCATAAGAGAGGAAAACTAGTTGCACTGCTTGTGGATTTCAAAGCAGCATTTGGCTCCGTAGACAAGAGTGTGTTATGGAATTCCATGATCGAGTTAAGAGTTGATGAAGGGTTTATGGAGAGGATAAAGGAGATGAATCCTGGACAGGAAGGGGACCTAGTCAATAATGACCATTAGGACCTCTCCTGTTTACTATCCTTTTAGCAGATTCGGAGTAAAGGATGGAAAAAAGGGTAAAGGGGAACAATACTGAGAACAGGCAAACTTTATTCACTAGAATATGCAGACTATCTGCAAGCAAAATGAGAATACAGAGGATGAAGGTAAGGCAAGGAGAGGAAAGATGGGAAAAATTTTCAGAGCCACGGTAGAACAGCTGGTATAGGATGGGTTCCCCGTTAGGGAGAGGGCGAGCCGGGATACTTGAAAAAGATAAGAAAGCAGAGCAAATGAAATAGAAGTGCGAGGGAGAGTAATGGGGAGAGAATGAAATAGCTTCGGATGGGAATGCTTAGGGTGAGGAATAGCTAAAGCCCAGGGGTATGCACATAAAATTCTGAAATAATATTTAAGGAATATTTGGTTAGGTAGTAAATAATAAGTGTAATGGTTATATATAAAGACGCTTAAACTCGTGAAAGAAAGAGAGTATAAATGAATAAAGGAGAATTTCAATGGAGACATTGGAGGGTCTAAATTTGGTCGTTAGATTCTTAGGTTTTGATTTTAATTTCCAGAAACATTAGACATTTGAAACTTCATGAAGCTACAAGTGGGAAAGCAATTTTATAAGACGTGGAACTGACGCCAAACAGCCACATTAACATGATCAAAAAAGAGTCAAGAAAAGAAATTACTCTAAAATCGAGCGAGAGCACAGGAGCTCAAATGTGAACAAAGTGAATGAATGAATAGCAGATTATTTTAGTCAATGATCATTAAAAATAACAATAATTGTGAAAATGGTTCAATTTTTGCGATTCAAGCTTTGTTGCACTGATAATTATGAAGGATTTTGAATGTACATAAGCGGGTGGAAAAAAATCGACGTGTCAAGTGACACGCGGAAGGAACGAAGTTTCTACCGGTGCCTAACAAATACTGAATATAAACGTTTCTAAAATATTTATATAAAAGTAATGTGTGTCTTTAAAACATGCGGTAGGAAAGCAGTTTCGAATGCGCATATACGTACGTCCTTCCTCCTTATCACGCATTCGAAACTCCGTTCCTACCGCATGTTTCAAAAACACGCATTACTTTTACACTCACCGCTTGCCTGGGCGCCTCTCGGCAGAGGCCAGTTTCTCGGCTGTTGATGCTTGAGTAATTCTGTCCCTCCCCACGAGCCTCGCACGACGCAGCACGAAAACTCATCAGCCTTGAAAAAGCAGTACCGTAATGCGTAGTATAGAAGTTTTTTACTTGGATACTTGCGACGCAGGTATTCACGCACCGGTTCAGAGACTATACATACGGTCCTGAGTGTTTACCTTTGCCTTGTCAGTCGTTGCTCCAAATCTGGTTTGAACTGGATTTCTAATTGCCTTTCGCCTAAGGACCACAACCCCCGATACCGGCCCCCAGGCAAGCGGTCAGTGTATATAATTATTTGGTGAACGTTTATATTTAGTTTTTGTCAAGAAACGGAAGTAACTTCGTTCTTTCCGCGTGTCATTTGACACGAACACTTTTTTCAACCAGCTAATAAACATTCAAAATCCTTCATAATTATCAGTACAACAAAGCTTGAATCGCAAAAATTAGATCATTTTTAGTTCTATGTATTGAGAAACGATAATAAAATATCAAAAATCGTAAAAATAGTCCGATTTTTGTTATTCACGAAATGCAAGAAGCTAGGTTTGCATGAAATCTATAGGTCGTGAACGATATCCGTGAAAATTTTAATCGGTGTCATATGTCTCTCCTCATACAATAAAGGAACAGACCATTTTTACTTCTACTACGAAACGATAATGAAATAGCAAAAAATCGCAAAAGTAGCCCGATTTCAGCGATTTAAACTTTGTTGTAAAGCTAAGGGGGCTTCCATAAACCACGTGGCCCAATTTTTGCCACTTTTTGACCCCTCCCTCCCCTCATGTGGTTCACCGTGGCATTATCGTCGACACCCCCCACCCCCTTCCCCTAGGGTGCTACGTGGTTTTCTCCAATTCCTTGTAAAACAAAAATAAAACAACAGATTATGAGGTCAACTCAATTTTTATCCTTTTTCAAGAATCTGAATTCAAAAATTGCGACACTAGTCACTCATGTAAGTCACTGCTGACATTGTCATCAAAACCATGTGGGTCATTTCATCGCCCCCCCCTCCCTGAAGAAGCCACGTGGTTCATGGAAGGCCAAGAATAATAATAAGATATCAAATGTGTAAAAATTGGTTGGGAATTTTGTGAAATGCAAGAAGTTGCATTTTCGTAGAATCTATAGGTCGTAAAGTATAGCCGTAAAAATTTTAACCGGTGTCATATATCTCTCTCTTGACTCCCAATGCTAGCGCATTGATCAGGCTAGGTATCATATGTGAATGCTAGAGAGTATACTAGGATAGTTAACGCTTCTCTTTCATGTCGCATTTACAAGACAATTTTTGCACAATTTTCTACCAGCTTATGTAAATTCAGAATCCTTAAATAATTATCAGTACACTGAAACCTAAATTAAAAAAATCGGACCATTTTTACTTTGATTACAAAACGATAATGATATAGCCAAAAATCGGCAAAGTTACCCGATTTTCGCGATTCAAACTATGTTGTAAAGCCGGTAAATTTTAACCGGTATCATATATCCCTCTCTAGAGTCAATAACGCTTTTCAATAACGTTTTCCAGCGTCACGGTAGGGAAATACTTTTTATGGATTAGGGGTCTCTACTCACGTATTCTCTCTACCCTCGTATAAGGAACTTCGTTCCAATAATAATTATGGTAGTTACCTTAGTGGTTCAGGGAATCCACCATAAGGTTCTCCAATTGCCCCTTGGAGGAATTCAACCACAGATTTGGGGAAAGACAACTCTTCAGCTTTGCTGAGAACATCATCAGCAGTCAATTTATTCTGGACCATGAATTGAGCAAGGTCTCCAACGACCTTCGAGCTAGGAGTGACTTTAATAATGTCTCCAAGAAGAATGTTAGCTTCCCTGTAGGCCTTTTTAACATCTTCGAAAAATTCGCCTAATCCGAGGGAATAAGCCTGGAACTGAAGATTTGTGTACTGGCCTCCTGGAATTTCGTTGAGGTAGACGTCAGCATTTCCTGATTTCATGGTCGTTGTGCATTCGAATGGAGCATATAGGGTGCGTGTTTGTTCCCAGTAGGCTGAGTACTCAGAAATGTCACTTAGTTCCAAATTCGTATCGATAGGCGTTCCTGAAAATAAATTATTTATTAGTTTCGAGAAGATTTTGTATCGCTATTCCTGATGATCTGATGATGATTCTGATTACCCTAAAGAAAATACTTATAGAGAACCCTATATATTTCTATGTAGGATCCTATAAATCAGGGGTGTCCAACGCAAGGTTTGCGCGCTTTTCCTTTTTTCCCCTTCTCCGAGCGCTTCATCGAAAATTCTCTCCTCGGTCCGCCACAGGTTTCGTCTGACTACGCCTGACCACGCCTACTTGCGCGCACTGTTTACACAACCTGGCCGCGATCACCGCATCCAAGGGGGTAAGAGAGGAGATTGACGATAGGCAGTTATTTACACCGTTGCTCACGCGTTGGACACCTCTGCTATAAATTCAGCTATTTGGCTTACAATTCAATCATTTCGTTGAAACTGTATTTATCTTTTCGAAAACTTGAGTAGAAATTGGACAGCCCCTTATGCAGTGGAAGTTTACCTTGTAAGGAAGCAACTACAGCTCCCATTGAGGGTTGACTAGTCATTCCAGACATGCTGTCAACAGCGACATCAACAACATCAGCTCCATGTTCAGCACACGCAAGCATGGAAGCAACTCCAGCTCCAGCAGTGTCGTGGGTGTGAATGTGAATTGGAATGTCAGGGTGTTTTTGCCTGATGGCATCAACGAGAAGACCTGCAGCTTTTGGTTTCAGGAGTCCAGCCATGTCCTTGATGCAGAGAACGTGAGTTCCAGCTTTCACCAATTCATCAGCCAGATTCGTGTAATACTTCAGGTCGTATTTCGTACGAGTTGGATCACTAACATCACCTGTGTAGGAAATCGCTGCTTCTACAACTCCACCTGCCTTTCCAGCTGCATCCATACCTGTAAAATTGGAACAACAGTTAAATTGTGATTGAACCAAATATTAAACTTTCCAAAATATTTCGAGAGCAGCATTAGGGGAGGATTGACGTTCTGAACATAGAAAATGTATAATCAGGGTGGCGATTTGGCGGACGATTTAAAATTCCCGGTCATATCCCGTTTTTCCCGTTTTTCAATTTTCCGGGTCAACTAAAAGTAACATAATATACATATTTTTCGCAAAACGCACGAAAACAATTCATTTTTCTACAAAAGTTGGAACAGTTACACTTACAATGAAAAAATCAATTTGCGATGAAAAAATGGATTTATATCAAAATAGTTCATTTTTCAACCAAAGTGGTGAATTTTCCAATAGGATTATGCACAGCTCAAATTGCAAACCAAGAGGATGAATTTCCAACTAAAATTATAAATATTCAACTAGAGCGCTTCAATTTTCAACGATGAAGGTGAATAATCAAACAAGGAGATTAATATTCAAATAGAAAGATTAATTTTCTACCAAAAAATAAAATGTTCTAACAAAATAATTGAATTTTGAACTGAAAAAATAATTGTTTTCAACCGAAAATGGAACAGCAACATTTTGAGTTTGAAAACCCAATTTATTACCAAACATAAGAGTTTTTAACTAAAACAAAGAATCATCAACTGAAAGAGTTGAATTTTTAAGCAGATGAATGAATTTTTAGCAGAAAAGATAAATTATTGTCAACCAAAATTTTAATATTCAAATTTTGAATTTAAACAAACAAATGAATTTTAACTACAACTATAGAATTTTCATTGGGAATAAGTCCAAATTTCAGTCGAAAAAAATTACCCATAACCAAAAAAAATTATCTTGTATCTCAAAAATAATTTTCAAATAAATCGATTTTAAAGCAAAATGATGAATCTTCAAATAAAATTCTAAATGTTTAACTAAAGCAGTTGAATTTTAAACCAGAAAGACGAGTTTCTACCTAAAATGATGAACCCTCTACTAGAATAGTTGAAATTTCGACCAAAAATTAATTTTATACCAAAAATCAATTTTTCAACAAAATATGTGAATTTTCAACGAACTAATTATTCAATCTATAAAGACGAATATTCATCAGAATAGCTGAATTTTGGACTAGAAAATATCATTTTCCACTGAGGATAAAACCGTTAAATATCAAGTTATAAGAAATCAATTTTCAACCAAACTGATGGAATCTCAGGTAAAATGATGAATCTTCAACTGGAATAAACGTATTTTATGCGAAGAGTGAATTTTCAACCATAAAGATTAATTTTCTACAAAAGAGGCGACTTTTCAACAAAGGAAATAAATTCTGAAAGAAATATTGTAATTTCTAAATTCAAAAATCAATGTTCAACTAAATACTTTGATCTCTACTAAAAAGACATGAATTGGATTTCAACAAAGTAGTCACATTTTCAATCAGAGGGGACTTTCAAATTTTGACGAATTTAAAATTGGAAGAGCAATTTTCCTGAATTTCCTCTTTTCTCAGTTCGAATACTTTAAGTATTCGACCTCCCTGTCTCAAGTCAGATGAATAAGGAGAAAGCAAATCAAACATGAAAAAATAATACATTTTTTTTTGAAATTGTACAAACTTCGGACAGGTAAATTAATCAATTTGGAAAAGGTTTTTTTTTTATAATGGAAACAAATTCGAATTCTTTTTCTCATAAAGTATAAAGATATATTTAAAAATTTTCAGAATCAGACTATCCGGTACGAAAGTGTGCTTTGTTGAAAATTTGTCTTTTTGGGTAGAAAATAAATGTTTTTTGTTGATAATTTATCTTCCTACTTGAGCATCCAACTAATTTGTTGGAGAATCAGGCTTCTTCTGATTTACCTTTTTCAAAATGAGTTTTTTTCCATTTTTGAAAAATAATTCTTCAAACTGAAAATTGAACTTTTTCCTTTTTTGGATGAAAGCTTGTGTTTTTTATTTGAAAATTCATGTATTTGTTGAAGAGGTGAAAAATTAAGCTGTTTCGTCCAAAATTCAATCATTTTTGTTAGTCTCCTTTTATGGTTGAAAATCAACTGCTTTTATGTAATTCCTTATGTAAAAATGTTTTTTTTTTCGCTATAAAGTACACCAATTTGGTTGTTGACGTGAGTGTATGGGTAAAAATGATTTTTACTAGTTATTTCTGGTTTGATCTGCGTTCGTAATTTATCTCTTTTGGTATTCTGCACTAGAAGAGTCTGATATTTTGATATTTTCAATTACTGTTGAAGGAAAAGGGGACTGAGAATAGAGATATTTCATTTTTGGAATTCAACTGTCCTTTTAATAATTCGTTCTTTTGCTTGAGAATTCATCTTTTCTGTTAGAAGAGTAATTATTTATGGATTACCAAGAGTTTCTTACCAAGAATGAGATTCGGAAGATAGTTCAGAGAATCAAAGACCCTGAAGATGTCCATTCCAGTTTGAACAGCAAGTTCACAAAATTTGAAGACAACGTTATCTGGATAGTTGGTATAACCAACAGCATTGGCACCTCTCAACAACATTTGGAAGGGAATGTTAGGAATAATTTTCCTCATATTCTCGAGTCTTTCCCATGGACATTCGTGCAAAAATCTCAGGGCCACGTCGAAAGTAGCGCCACCCCAATTTTCCAAAGCATATAAATTGTTAAATTTGTGAGCGACGAATGGAGAAATCAAAAGCAAATCGTGAGATCTGACTCGAGTTGCTAGAAGAGATTGATGAGCATCCCTGTAGGTTGTGTCCATTAAAAGTAGTCCTTTGTGTTCCCTTACTGCCTTTGCGAAAGCTTCTGGGCCTTTTTCCTTTAAAATTTGACGGAAACCTTTTGGTGGGTCGAGAAGATCTGAAAATAGTTTGATTTATATTTTGTTAGTCTGAAAACGAAACTTATTAGAAAAAGCGGACAACTTGTCAGAAAATTATGGTATCAAGTCTTAGAGAGATTTTGTAGTGAATTTTATTTTCTGAACAATTCTGGCAAAATAAATGAAGATGAGTAATCAGTCAGACTTCCATGAAAAAAAATGTACAGTTAAATAATATTTTTTTTTCAAATTTGATTTCAATAGAAGCATTTGAAAACTCATGGTATTATTCACAAATCAAGAACTAATAACAAAAGCTTTAGAGCCCCCTTTTCCAACTTTTAATAAATTTCTAGTTTAGAAAATATGTATTGTTCTTAATAAGAATATTATTCAAGGTGGACAAGGGCTGTAAAAGTAGAAAAAGGAGGAAAGTTGGGTTTCTCTAATACGGCGAGGGACAATTCTTTCCCAGATACCTGAGTATACCTCCACTACGCGGCACCCCTCACGCCGTCGAGCTGGCTAAGCTGCTCGACTGCTGGCCTAAACCCTCACTCAGCGGGTGGTTTATCAAAATATAAAAATCGTAATTCCGAGTATGAAAGTTTAGAAACGATATATTTTAAATCTACGATTCAGGACGATTACAGCAATATGTTTTCGTGCTGAAATGTTGAAAATTAAAGAATATATCATGAATTTTATGTGCCGTACGAGGAATAATATATGTACAATGTACATATATCCATTTCTATGAAAATCTATTCAACTGTTTTGTTCGAATTTATATTTTCTTATCGGGAAGAATCTTCTTCGGTTGGATACTAATTTTTTTTTCGAATTCAATTATTTTAGTAGAGATTACAACTATCAGGTTGAAAATCCATATTTTTCGGTTGACCATTCGATTGCTTTGTAGAGAATTGAAATATTTGGTAGGAATGGATCACGAAGGAACATAAGGAGACTTATCTAATGTATTTGATACTGTCGGACTTTCCCGGAATAGATCGTGCAGTCGC
>WSXT02000027.1:0-30104 GCA_011762715.2 Neuroterus valhalla
AAATGAAGTTGCATTCAAAAGCCGTGGTGAATTTTTAATTTGTAAGGGTAATTTTTTGTTGCCTGAGTCTCGGAGATCGCAAGTGGTTTATCTTGAATTTTGAAAATAGAAAGGAGTTTTGCAGAGGCAGCGAATGATATGCGACGTTCTTGACTTGAATGAGGAGAATTTTCCTGAGCTGGCATTTGTAAACATTAATTTATTTTTTTCTGTCGCTAGAGAAAAAGAGGTTGAAATGTTGAAAACAGAATAGAGTTGAAGAAATGGGAAGGTTTTGATCGGGTGAGAATGGGTAGAAGGGAAGGGAGAGTGATTGCTTCGATGGCGGAATGGCGGTGGTTGGTGGGAGGGAAGGTAGGGGAATCGATTAGGGGGCGAGTCGCGCGGCCGCCGCGCCCGCCGCGCCGTGCCGTGCCGACGGGCTGATGGGAACCGAGCATGGGCAGGTTGCGAGAGCTGGCAAGAGAGAGGAAGTCAGGCAACGTACCGCCATGGTCGGCTTAAGGGCCGGCACAAGCGTAGTATATCCTCGGACCCCACAATTCAGGGTTACCAAAAAATATTTTACTTTTCTCCCCTTCACAATACTGCCAACGAGTCACTTTCCACTTTTTGCATAATTTTCTTCTTGTTTCCTTTTTGCATAATTTTCTTCTATTTTCCTTTTTGCCCATCACGTTTTCTACCATATTCGCAAGGCTGCCACATCGTAACTCTAGCCAATTTTTAGTCGCTTTTTGTATATAAAGTCACAATAGTGACTTCTGTAAATGAAAATATTACTCTAGTCACTTTTCTTTGATAAATCATGTAAAAAGAGTTAAGTGTTGACCACTATCAATGCAGATGATGTATACCTATTTATGAATTTTCTTGAATTATTTTGAATTCACCCTGAAGATTTTTTAATTCACCTTGAATTCTTATCAATGTTATCAGATTTTTATTTACTAACTCTACGCACTGCTATTTATCTGGATTCGTTGTAATTTCTCCAAATTTCTGAAAATTTTATTTTATTCACTTGTGTTATTTAAAATTCATCCTGGAATCGTATTGAGTTCATCGAATTCTTATAAATTTACTCCAATGCTGCTGAACTCAATAAAATGTTTTGATTTATTTTTATTTTTTTTAAATCCATTTGAATTTATTTGGAATTCTAACTCAATTCTTAATCATTTATCTTGAATTCTCTTCAATATTCTTTTCAATCTTTTAGATTTCTTTCAAATCCACATAGTGGTTAAAAAAAATAATTTAATTCATTTGAATTTATTTAGAATTGACCCTTACGTCTGATCAATTTCTCGAAAATTCTTTTAAATTCTCGTTTCCTTCAAAAACTCCCTAAATTCTGTTGCATTTTTTCGAACTTTACTAAATTCACTAAGAATTAACGAATTCAATAATTTTTTCAATTGACTTGAATTTTGTCTCAGTTTACCTTGAATTTTACGAATTTTATTAATTCTTCTCCTCCCTCTTGAATTTCTCCTAATTCACCATCATTTTATTTAATCAATTATTGAGTTATTTGAAATTCATCCTGGAATCGTAAGAAGTTCATCGAATCCCTATAAATTTACTCCAATGCTGCTGAACTCAATGGAATGTTTTGATTTATTTTTATTTTTTCATTTTTTTCAATCCATTTGGAATTCATACTCAATTATTGTTAATCATTAATCTTGAATTCTCTTCAATATTCTTATCGGATTTCTTCTAAATCCACATATTGGTTCTTAAAAAAATTAAATTTATTTGAATTCATTTAGAATTGACCCTTACATCTGATAAATTTATCAAAAAAATTCAAATTCTCGTGTACTTTTAAAAACTTTCTGAATTCTGTTGCGTTGTTACGAATTTTACTAAATTCACTTAGAATTAACGAATTCAATAAATTTTTTTGAAGGTTTTCAATTGAATTAAATTTTGTCTTAGATTACCTTGAATTTTACGAATTTTACGAATTTTACTAATTCTTCTCCATCCCCATGAGTTTCTCGTAATTCACATTATTTTATTTAATTAATTGATTTTCATCTTTTCACATTTACTTCATTCTGTCGAATCCGCCCTGAATCCGGTTCAATCTCATTTCATTCAATTCGATATAAAACTTCTGTTTCAATTTTTTTCCAATATACGCAAATTTTTATGAATTTTAATAATGTATTAGTAATTCCCTTGAATTCTTCCAAAACTCAAATTTTACTGTGGAGAATTGAATTTTTTGGATTTTCTTCTAGTTTATTTCAATTCATTTGAATTCAACTGAAGTTTTCTTGCATTCTAATGATTAAATTTTTATTCTGATGAAATCATATAGATTTATCGTGAGAGCTCATAAGTTTCTTTGCTTTTTTTCCAATTCAGAAGAACATTATCCACATTAGTCACTTTTGATCACGTTTCTAAAATAATTATTCATAATAATATAATAATAATTTCCTCGCCGTATAATTCTTTTCTTTAAATTTTTTCAATTTAGTGGAAATTTTTCATAGATTTTTGAATTATTGTGAATTCACTCCAATTTTACTGGAGTAAACAGAATATTTTGGATTTTTCTTTTAATATCCAAAGTAATTTTAATTTATCTTTATTTATTTGGATTAACTCTGGATTCTTATGAATGTGTCCTAAATTGTATTTAATTCGAACGGAGTTCTTATAAATGTCATAGGATTTAAAAGAGCATAGAGTCATATTAGTAATGAACATTTATTAGGTACATGTAGTGAATTGTAGTCACTTTGCGTTGGAAATGATTCACTTTATCGGTTTAAAAAATCATGTCTCAACTTGTGTGGTTTTGAATAGATTTTCCAACGCTCTCAAATTCTGCAGTTCCCAGAAGAGGTTGGTTTTTCAGGGTGGCGACTTGACCGGGAAATGACCGGGAACTTAATTTAAAAACCGGGAATTTACTTGAATCAACCTAGACTATTAGAAATTCTACCGAAAAAATAAAAGAAACGACACTATTCTTTTTATGGTTCAAAAAGGGATCTTCTCATTTGAATCAAAGAATGTAACAATCCTCTAATCGGATTCTCAAAATACTTGAATATATCTATACGTCATCAGAGGAAGAATTTTTATTTTTTCCATTATAAGAAAGACGTTTTGCAAGTTTTTCGCTCTGTGAGATTTTTTTAGCTGACTCAAATTTGATAGAAAGGATTATTATCCACATTTTTTCAAAAAAATTGATTTATCACGTTTTATTTTCTTTTCCTCATTTATCTGATTTGGGAGTTTCAGTGAGGAACTATAATTTCACTTGGAACAGGGAATTTTTAACATGGAACGGGAACTTTTTAAACTAATTAAAATTCGGATTTAGAAGAGAGAAATTTCAAAAAATCGTTCCTTCAATTCAAGACTCGTCACAATTTTAAAGTCTTTAGAGCAGAAGCAGTATTCCGAAAAAGAAATATTTCTGAATCATGATAGAAAACTTGTTTACATTGTTCATTGTAAATTCATCTTTTTCTAGTTTGGAAATCGACTGCTTGCTTGAAATTTAAACTTCTTTGTTGGAAATCAAATTTTGTTTGTTTAGGTTGCATTTTTCGATTCAAAATTCACCTCTGGTTGAACATTGATTTCTTGGGATTCGGAAATGAAACTATTTCTTTGAGAATTTCTGTATGTCATGGAACATTTGTCTTTTTTGTAGAAAATTAATATGTATCGTTAAAAGTTCATATTTTTGTTTAAAATACATCTATTCCCGTTGAAGATTCATCACTATACCTGAAAATTTCATCAGTTTCGTTGAAAAGCAATTACTTCAACTGAAAATTCAACTGTTTCATTTTTTGTGGAAAATTGATCTTTTCTGGTTACAAATTCGATGATTCGGTGAAAATTTGTCTTTTTGAATGGAAAATTTAATTATTCCGTTGAAACTTAACATATTTTGTTGAGAAATCGATTTTTTGGTAAAGAATCACCATTTTCTTCGGAATTCAATATTCTTTCTCAAAGATTCTTCTTAACGGTTAATAATTCAAGTTATACAGTCAAACATTTTTCATTTTAGTCGAACATTCATCAAGTTGAAAACTCTTATGTTTGGTTTAAGATTAAATTTCTATTCCAAAAATATCACTATTTCATTTTTGTTCGAAAATGTTGATTTTCATAGTTCAAATTTCAACCAATTTGTTGAAAAATTGTATTTTTTGTCAAAAATTGAACCATCCTAGTTAAAGGTTCATCATTTTAGTTGAAAATTCGTCTATTTGTTTTATAATTCAACTTCTTCAGTTGAACATTTACAACTTTATTTGGTTTTTTATCATTTATTGTAAAAGTGTAATATTTTGTTTCAGAGTTAGTTTTTTTTTCGGTGAAATTAGTTGAAGATTCTTTTTTTAGTATATAACTCTTATGCTTCGTGTGGAATTGGTTTTTCAGACTAAAAATGTTACTGTTTCTTTTTTTTGGGAGAAAATAATTATGTTTTGGGTTCGAAATTCGACTATTTTGTTGAAACATTGTATTCTGTCTTAGAATATTATTCTATTTGAAAATTAGTCTTCTTGATTGAATATTCACATTCATTGGTGAAAATTTATTTATTTATTCAGCTGGAAATTCATCTTCTTGGTCTAAAATTTAACTGTTCTCGTTGAAAGTTTATAATGTTATTTGAAAATTCATCACATTGGTTGAAAAATGAACTATTTTGGTAGAAATAGGTTCTTTTTTGTTATCCCAAATTGAATTTCTTAACTATAAGTTTAAATGTTACAATTTTTGTAAAAAAAAAAAATGATTTTTTTATTAGAAATTTGAGTATTCTAATCAAAATGGATTTATTTTGCAACGTTTGAACTGTTGCGTTAAAGGATGTTTAGAATGAACGACATGAAAAAAAAGTATGCGTTTTGCGACGAATATAAATATGTTACTTCTAGTTGACCGGAAAAATTGAAGAACTTGACCGTGAAGAACCAGGGAATGACCGGGAATTTGAAATCGTCCGCCGAATCGTCACCCTGTTCTTGAATTCAAATTCTGACGTGTATCAAAGTACATACATACTTGATTCGATAACATTTTTTGACAACGCTGGTTTGCAAAACAGATTGTTTCCTTTATCTTTTTCGAAGTTTTTCTCTGTAGAGGCCTTCTGAGCTAAACAGAACGGAAGTAATTATTTATTTATCTTTACTCCCAAGTCGATTCGTAGTTATCTGATAGATATTTTCGGGCATATAATTTATTAACATAATTTCATCTCCATAACTGACAGTTGTTCTACTTTTCCAGTTGGATCTTCAAAACTCAAAACTACATGATTGGAAAGTTTGGGCTATTTGAATAGGATTGAGTTACTTTGGTTCTTCCCATTCAATTTTTATTTAGTTTCAACTATTTTGGTAGTGTCTGATCTGTTTGCATTTTCATCTTCAATTTTCAAAAGAAACTTTAGCCACTTGGTTAGTGATTCCTATATTTTGATGGTAGTGCCTGATGACTATGAAGAGTCAATTTCTGTGTCTAATGACCCTCTGGTGTGTAATTTCTTTTGAAGGTTATTAAGTTGATTTCTAATCACAAATTTTCTGCTGCCGAAATATTGTCGAATCGAGTATATTTTTTATTTATTTCAAAACATTTTGAATAATGTCTGCACGTGAAAGCACGAACAAAATTATCAATTTGACCAATTAAATTTAATAGTGCCAGTAAAATTCCATGTATCTGAAGATAACTTTGATGCGAACTTATACATGTTGAAATAACGATTCAAATGAATAAGAATATCAGGTTGCTTAGTTTCAAATAAAAGGGATCAATTTCGGAGTTTACTTCAGTATTTTTCCGCATACACTTAGTAGGTACTCTCCTTTGATCTACAATTTTTTTTATCTATTCAAAGATTGAGTTAAATCTGGTCGTGAAAGCAGTTGAATAAACAGCATGAAGTATATTTAATTCAAATTGAATTTGGTCTAGAAAATGTTTCCATTTTGACTTCGCAAAATTTTTCATATCGGTGAGAAAAACGTCACTTTTATTCACTTCTAAGAAAATAATCTAAAAATAATTTACTCAAAAGAGAACAATTTTTAATATAAAGGTTCCTAATTCTTCAACTGTAAATCGAAACATTAGTTGAGCAAATGCAGGTAGGAATGGAAGAATAATAAATCAACTGAAAAAATGAAGCGTTTGAAATTAAACCATGTTAAAGTTAAAAGCCAAGAATACATTAAAAATTTTGAAGTGGAAGGCTTTAAGAAGAGCAATTCTAAATGAAGTGTTAAAAGTGAATTATTTCAAATTAAAATATTCCAAATATGTTACAGTACCAAACGAAAACTTTTTACCCTTAATAAATAATCATTTCGATTGAGGGATTAAAAACACCTTCCCCAATTTTCAAAAAGTAGAAAAACTATCAAATATCATAAGGTGTACAATGTATGTAATATGTCATTGTTTATTCAACCTTGCCTTAAGTTTCACTAATTCCGTTTGATTCCAAATGATAATAAATCCTATTATTAATTTACAAATCATTACTTTCTTCCAAAACTTTTTTTCGTTTATTAAATAATTTAAATTCCTTCTGACACTTTATTGCAGGAAAAAGTGAGCCGCTTAACCCTATTTTACGTTTTCGTTAATAATTAAGAAAACCCAGTTCTCGTCCGATCACTGCAGTTAAGCAGCGTTGGGTGCAGTTAGTACTTGGATGGGCGACCTTCCTCGAATACCGTGGCATGTTGGCGGCAGACTGTGTCCTCCCGCGTATTCAACTCAACCAATTATGGCAAAGGAATTATATTTTAACATAATAGTTAATTTTTTACCCTACAAAGATGGTTTTTGCACCAAATAGTCGGCTTTTTCAACAAAAAAGATATTTCAGCCAAATGTACCGTTACATTTTTAACCCAATAGTTGAATTTGGAAGCCAAACAAATAATTTTTAAAAGACAGTTGAATTCTCAAACCTTGAAACTTGAATTTTCAACAAAGAGTTCATTTTATACCAAGGAAGATAAATTTCCGACCAAAAAAGATGACTAACGTAATGGTCGAATTTTCAGCGAAATGTTTACATTTTCCTTAAACTAATTAAATTTTCAACACAATAGTTTAGGTTTCAACTAGATGGTTTGGTTTTCAAACTTGAAAGATTAATATTTAACTGAAAAAAGTTGTATTTTCGACCCAATAGTTGAATTTCTAAGTCAACAAGATGATTTTTTGGGAAGACAGTTAAATTTTGTTCAAAAGAATTTCTAACCAAGAAAGATGATTTTTCTACCATAAAAGATAAAACTCTGATCCCTGAGTACAAATTTTCAACACAATAATTGAATTTCCAACAGCAAAATATTTCTCTCACCAAATTGTTAATTTTTTAACAAAATAATTCAGCTTTTATCAGAGTAGATCAATTTTTAACGAAGTAGTTGAATTTTTATCTGAAGAACATACTTTTTTAACTGGAAATGGAATAGGTAAATTTCCAGGTTAGAACAGTCCATCAAACAAAAAAAGGAAATTCCAACCGGATGAATCTCTATTTGAATTTCTATTTGAAAAAATATTATTTTTAAACTAGAAGAGGTTGGTTCCTACCAGAAAGTTAAATTTTATAAAAAATAGTTAAACTTTCATTTTTTCGAATTTTACTTAGTTCAATGAAAATTAACGAATTCAATTCAATTTTTATGAAGGTTTTCAATTGACTCGAACTTTGTTTTAGTTTACCTTGAATTTTACGAATTTCATAGAAATTTTCTCCTCCCCCTTCGAATTCCTCTTAATTCACATTAAAATTCATATTTTATTTTATTTATATCCTGTTCAATCTCATTTGATTCAATGCAATAAAAACTTCTGTTTCAATTTTCCTTTCAATTCACCTAAATTTCATGAATGTATCATTAATTCCCTTGAATTCTTTCAAAATTCAAATTTTACTGTGAAGAATTTAATTTTTTGGATTTTTTTTCTAGTTTATTTCAATTTATTTCTATTTATTTGAATTCAACTGAAATTTTGTTGCATCATAATGATTTAATTTTTATTCGGATGAAATTATATGAATTTATCCTGAAAAATCTCATTGATAGACCTGCACTGCACATTGTGCAATTGAATTTTAATTTTAAAAAATATGATTTTTTAACTGAAAGAGGTTAGTTCCTATCAGAAAGTTAAATTTAGAATAAATAGTTTAATTTTTGACCGTACCTGTAGTTCAGTTTTCTAATAAATTAATTGAATATTCAACCAAAAATATTAAGGTTCAAAAAGAGTTAATTTCGAACAAACTAGTTCAATTTCCAAATGATTTGTTGAAATTTATATCCAAAAAGACAAATTTCCTAAATGAAAATTTACTTTTCTACCATATAAGATTTATTCTTCCAAAAGTAGTGGAAACAGTAAATAAATGAATGAATAAAGTTATAGATTATTCTAGTTAATAACATAAGATTACTCAGTCTGAAATGTTTATTGGTCTATTTGAACGTACTATGAATTGAAATCCGACATTGATGCTATTCTTCTTGGACAGATTCAGCCAACTTTTCAAAAAATTAGTTATGTAGGTATCTATGAGAGAAGTGCTCTCGCAAGGTTGGGAATCAATTTTCACGTGGGGCACAAATATTCCTTCAGCCGGCTCTGTATTTTGTTCGCTTCATGAAGCGGTGTGCGTAGTTCTGTTCTGGCGTTTCTCCCACTCCATGACCTTTCGTTCGCTCCTTCGGGTTCGGGCTTCGGCTCGGCTATATTCGGTTTGGCAATTGGCACATTTTGCTGTGGCTGTGGCTAATGGCTATATAGTTTATACCTATATATGCTGCCATGCATACTGCATTCGCTGGTCATGATGGCATCGTTATTCACTGCAGTTTCAATGCAACGTTCTATTCGAGTAGTAACTTCTGTTCAGTCACAATTGAGCTTTACAGAACACAATAGAAAATAGAAGAATAGAAGCATCTCTTTCGCATGATTCCTGTCATGATTATAATCTGCATGAATGTTTTAGTTTGGAGGCATTTAGAACTTGGTATAGATCGAAGCTAGGTAATTCAATGTCATGGGAGTCATGACTTAGAATTAAACTTATGTTACTTGGTTGAGAAATTGTAGCGAGGACAGAAATGTAACATGAAAGGGCGAATCAAGAGTGCTCCAATCAATACTGGTGATCAAATGAAATCATTCTGAGGGGTTGATGTAACTAGTAGACTCCTTCGTTTTTATGGAATCGGATAAATCATTGGCAACAGAAACCTGGTGACCTGGTTCTAAAGAATCGGTAAAATGAGAAAGAAAATGAGGTATCTGACCGGCTTCGATAAAATAAAAAAGTATCTTCTGAAAACCCGATACAAATCAATACCTAGAAGGGCTTCTCGTTGATTCCAATTGTTTTCAACGAGGAAATAGATTTCTAAATGACAAATATGTTAGAATTTCATTGAGGTTAGAAAATTGCGTTCTTCCAGAGAGTTTTTCCTTGTTTCCTTTGCCTCCTAAACGTGATATTCATGCTGCGGCATGCGGGGTCTCTCGGCAGTCCACGTGACAACGTGACACTTTTCGAGACGTTTTACGACTCGTGTAAAACAGTCACGTGATCAGTCGCAAAGGCGCCACCGTTTGTGCTGCAGATAAATTTCGCTACTCATGCCATCCCATAATTTACTTCTCAGGAGTGATTTCTCTGTTTTATTCAGAGTTGGTTCAAACGGAGCGTTTTTATTGTGATTTCGCTGAGTTGCTGTTTCTTTATTTTATGAATTTCCTTGAGCAACTTTTGCTCCATATGGAGCATTGTTTCGACATGAAGTGTTCTTCTCAGAGTTTGAATCACTTCCAATCAGATGAAGATCTTGATCTGATAACCAAGTTTTCTTGGCGGGAGTAGATTGTTTCGTTTGAAAGAATCAAAATTTCGTGAAGAATTGGTATTTTTTATTGATAAAGCAATAATGAATATTTAAAAAAAATTAAATATCAAGGATAATTCACATTATATTATGAATATTTTAGAAGATCCATATTAGGACTTCAGAAAATCTTAGCCAGATTAAGATGAATAATCTTTGTTTTAATGGATGTCAATTTAATTTCTATTAACTTATCCAAAGTATTTGTAATTTGTAATTGAAATTCAAAGCCAGTAGAATATCAATTATGGAAATCTATTTTATTTATTCTTCTTTTTAAAAAAATTTGTTTTTAAATAATTAAAATTAACCTGTGCGGTTATGCTATGGTATTGAAAAGATTCGAGAAAAAAAAGTGAAATATTAGTATAATCAGAATATATTAAAAGCATTAAAATTGAGCAATATTCAGAGAAATTTCGAAAATATGACGTCGACCCGGGAGGCGAAGGGCACGGCGAGTCAACGGTGACTTTTGAATGTACGCGGTCGGAATTCTCGATGTGTACTTCGAAACACGGACATAAAGCCGAGAATGGACGGATATGGCCGAAAGTTTCCGAACGCTTGCCGCGCCACGAAAGAACGCTGAGCAGGCTGTGCTGCTAGACGCGAAATCCCGAAACCCGACGGAAAGAGAGTTCGATCCTCAAGCTCTTTGAGCTCCGTTTGATTTTCATCAGATCTTGTGTTCACGATTCGACAAAAATCTTCATCTAGGGAATAGCCACGCCACTCTCAGACCGCTCGACGTGTCTTTCGCGGCCTCGTTTGTGCAACATGCCAGGATCCTAGTGTAACAGCCAAGTGGACGAAAAGTGACTCTGTTCGCGCACCAGTGGGATTCGAGCCGACGAGCGTCGAAACGACGATGAAAGATGCCGAAAGAGCATCGAATCGGCTCATTTTCAGGATCGAATAAGGACGTCCTTGAGCCCCCAACGGGCAGATATTTGTCTACGCTCCATTCCATGGGTCGCCGGAAAAATGTTTTCGGAAGTGCGTGATCGTGGCCGATGGGCGTAGTGTACTGTAGTGGTTTTTTTCAGTGTGTATATAACCGCGACGTCCCGTATGAAGTGTGTGAGCCACATGCACGCACACACCTAACCATAAGCATTAAGCGCGTGTAAAATCGTGTATGACGCGTGTTGTGTATTATTCTCGTGGTCGGGATGCATCGAATAAACTTGTGGGATCATATTCTACCTAGGATAGGATATTCTTCCCAACCATCGGACCATATCAGTTGAGACCTAGTACGTATCCAGCGTGTTCGCTCCTTTACGTCAATATTGCTGTGTTTCACTCGTCACGTTTCCACCTCCTCAAATTCCCCTTCAAAATTTTTCAGTTTTGATATAATTTAGACCGCAGTTTTTACCAAATAAAAATTCATATTATCCTTTTGACTCAAATTAGCCGAAGTATTTTGTTCAATATTTCACGCGAACATTTTTAATGGGAAAAATTCGATATTTTCTACTTTACCTACTTCACTAATGAGCATTTGTAGGTTAAGAGCAGTTAAGAGGCGAGAAAAAAGCGTATTTTATAGAAAACGTTCTATGTTTCTATCCACTCCGATTTTTTCTAAGTATTCCCATTTTTTCAATGTGCAGTATGTCTGAACCATGGTTATGGTAATCATCTATCAGCAGCAGTATGTTTTTTTCAGAAGATTATTATTTACCTTCAATGTAAATTTTTAGAAACGGAGTAGTTAATTGTTCATCTGTGTGTTCGTTTTTTTTTCTTTTTTTTTTTTTTGTTGCTATGGTTCAAAATTCCATTTATTGGTGTGGCTAACCGGAATTTTAATGTGCAAGTTCATATTATAATGAGTATACAAATGTTAAGAGTAGATTGCTACAAGTAAAAAAACATTGAAGACAAAATTTGAGCAAGAATTTGTTGTCAGACGCGTTTGGAAAGATCACTTTCCGTTGGAGCGACCAACCAGAAGCGTCCTTTGAACCTAAATGATCACTCAGCTTGTTAACTTTTCATAGGGCAAAATTTTAGGAAACAAGTTTTGCTTAGTTTTTTACTGAATATAAATTGTTTAAATGTATATTTATTGGCCGAATCACTCTATATTTGTATTTTTTACATTAGAATTTACTCTTGACAAATACTCTTTTTCACGTCGAGACAAATATAATAAAACTGTTCACAATGTGCCGCCCTCTTTTTTAATAGAAAAAGTAAGCCGTGAACTGATAACTTGATTGATTTTTCTGGATCAGACAGGAATAAAAAAAAAGAGGAAAGAAAGTATGCCTGGTATAGAAAATCCATTCGACTTATTAGTTTATGAGTAAGTTCGTTCAAAAGAAATCGTCACGTGATAGCCTGGCACATGTCCTTTCAATAATTGACTAGACAAATATTTGGTAACTTGAACAACTGATATGAAAATTTACATTATTATTCTGATAAAACTGTCTTTTTTTTATCGGAATGTTACATTCGATGTTTGAAACCGCCTGTTTTCAAACTTTATGAAAAAATTATTGCCCAATTGAAATTCTCCTCAATGTATAATTTTTTACGAATATCATCGTAACCCCTATAGAACATGATACTTTTTGTGAAGTGTACAATAGGGGCGATTGAAATTTCATTGTTTTTGTACAAAGCAGTTAATTAGTCACGTACACAATTGAATTCACTTGTTTCACTCAAGTATAATTATTGCAAAAGAGTTAAAATTTTTGTTTGAAAGGGCTCATAACTCACCCAGAGTAACAAGTAATCTGACTTTGTTTTTAATAAAAGAATAAAATAGGAGGATTACATGTTTAATTAAAAAACTGCGCTTTCTTTAGAAAATAAGTGAACAGAATATAACATTCATTTTATGCTGTTTAGTTTTATAAATATTCAAGAAAAAAAAGAAAAAACTCCGCTTACTTCAGAAAATGAGTGAACATGAAAAATTCATGTAACTTGAAAAAATTGCTTCAACATAAAAAAAATTAAAAATTTGATCATCATTTACAGTGTGAGGAAGAGAATGCACTCTATGAAAGTCGCAAGTTTAAAAACTTTTTGTTATATTTTTACATGATTGGGGGATTAAATTAAAATAAATTGGATTATGAAAGATTAATTCTTGTATACTTCAGAGAATAATTTTCAGACACCAACTTGGGTAAGTTAAAATGCTGTGACTATCAAATAACTCCTACATTCACCGACTACAATTCTGCAGTTACTGCATTTTGTAATAGGAGGCAATTTTTGCACTTGCTGCAGATACAGCTCACGTTTTATTCATTTATATTCCAAAAAGAGTATTCCAATCGGTGTAAATTTTGATGAATTCTTATCATAGTCATTCATATCATTGTACAAAATTCAGTCTTTCGTGAACTGTTACATTAGGAGAAATTTGATATTTCTATTAAAAAATTATTGTATTTCCATTCCAATGAGTACAATGAAGTTTCGGTATTTACATTTTCTTTAGAATATGTATGTTGAAGAGTTGATGTAGGTCATATGAGATTTATTGATATCACACAAAAAGTAAAATGAGCTATTTGCAATCGTATGACACACCTAGATAATAATTACATAATTTGGGATTTTTTCAACAGTCATATGCTCATATCACACGTGCTGATATTGAAATTATTCATAATTCAATGTCATAAAAATTCAAATACAGATACAGTTTCGAGTCCTAAAATTTCGCACTGAAATTAATTTTCAATACTTAAAGTACTTGGTGAAAAAATCGTTATTTATGTTAATTCACTGTTTTTTAAAACTTTCTTTTAGTTCATCCTTTTTAACTACACTTTGTTTTGAAATAAAATACTGTCAATAATTTCAGGTTTCATCAAATTTTTTTCAAGTGGAAGTTTATAATAACCATAGATTTAGGATTGTTATATCGAAAAACGAAATATCTGAAGCGTAAAATGAATATTATTGTAAGTAAAAGAGTGATTTTGTTTTTGAATTCCAGGAATTATCTGGCCAAAATAGTAACGATAGTTCGAATGGACCTGCTGGTCCAGGAACTCCAAACTCTCAGGGGATGAGGCCTACCCCTTCGCCTACAGGGTCCACAGGTTCTCGCTCGATGTCCCCTGCTGTTGGTCAGTTTTTTTTTCATTTCATGTTTCACAAGATAACTCTTTCCAAATAAATTTCTCAGATATGTGCGGATTCCCTGAAATTTCTGGGGAAAGCAAACAATTGAAATTGGAAGATTGAAATAAATAAAAAGAAAGTAAACGCATTCGCATTATTCAACTGATGTCTGTATTGATTGTTTGATGTTCACCTGCAGGTCAGCAAAACGTTCAGATGCCGCCACGGCCGTCAAGCAGTCAGTCAGATGGAAGTGGACCAGCACGAATGAGTCACTCCCCAATGGCTACTCAAGGTATTAAACGCGAAATAAACCTTTCACTATCACTATTTCGTTAAATCCGCTATCACTGGTCATTAACCTGGATTATTCTGCATTAGGAGGATATCAACAACCCTTGGGTCCTTCACCGCACATGCACAGTTACAAAATGAACAGTAGTGGCCCTGGTGTGGTTCAGCCAGGACCCGGACCAACCGGGCTTGGTGGTATTAGCCCAATGGGCAGTGGAATGGGATACGCAGCGGGTGGAGCTGCTGCGAATCCACCTGGTGGTTATCCTGGTCAGGGTACTTATCCGCCTCCTCGGCCACACATGCAGTTTCCGCAGGGTTACCCGCCACCTACAAACTCGCAACCGCCGCCAAACAATCAATACCAACCTGCTAGATCCAACAACATGGTGCAATACCCCCCTTATACGGTAAATTTCCTTTATTTTTCATAAACTCGCAAGCTCAACTTGTAACTCTTACAAGTGCAGGGTGGCGACTTAACCGAGAAACCGGGAAATGACCGGGAGTTTAATTAAGAACCGGGAATTTACTTGAAGAACGTTTTCCAAATTTGTTGCTCTGTGAAATTTTTTTACCTGGCTCAAATTTGATGATTGAATTGATGGTAGGGAATTTCAGAAAATAATTATAGTTTTTTTTTTAGGACAGGGAGTTTTAGTGAAGAAGTAGAATATCACTTGGAACAGGGAATTTTTTAAATGGAACGGGAACTTTTTGAACTAATTTTAATTCGGATTTAGAAAAGAGAAATTTAAAAAATCGTTCCTCCAATTCAAAATTCGTCACAATTTCAAAGTCAACTCTACTTAATTTTAAATAAAGAAAGTACTTCAAGCAGTCTTTAAAGTAGACGTAGTATTCCGGAGAAGGAATATTTCTGTATTATGATAGAAAACAAGTTAACATTGTTCATTGCCAATTTATCCTTTTTAAGTTAAAGAATCACTTGTTTGAAATTGAATTTTGTTTGTTGGAAATCGTATTTTTTTGTTGAAATTATATTATTTCGGTTCAAAATCCACCACTAATTGAAATTTGAACTACTTTGTTAAAAATCAATTCATCTTTTTTGGGTGAAAAGTCAAGTATTTAGTTGAACATGGATTTTTGATTCTGAAAATGAAACTATTTCTTTGAGAATTTATGTTCTTCGTGGAAAATTTTCCTTTTTGTGAGAAATTAATCTTTAGGGTTAAAAATTCATCTTTTTTATTTAAAATCATCTATTCTTCTAAATATTCATCATTATACATGAAAATTCATCAATTTTGGTTAGAAATCAATCCTTTGAATTGAAAATTTAACTGTTTTATTTTTATGGGGAATTGACCTTTTCTAGTTCAGAATTCGACATTTCGGTTGAAATTTGTCTTTTCGAATTGAACCTTCAATCATTTCGTTGAAACTTCACATGTTATGTTGAAAAATCGATTTTTTTGTAGAAAACTATCTTTTTCTTCGGAAGCGAATATTCTTCAACAACTCTCCTCTCCGGTCGCCAATTCAAGTTATAAAGTTAAACAATTTTCATTTCAGTCGAACATTCATCTTTTTTCATTTTTTTTGGCTGAAAGTTTTTTTTTTGTGTTATAAGTAATGTTTTTTCCACTGAAAATTTAAATGATTCCAATTGAAAATTCCATAGTTTAAGTTGAAAATCTATTTGTTTAGTGAAACATCCTTTTTTCAATTTAAAATTTGAGTAATAAAATTTTCGTTAACGATTTATCTTTTCAGTAAAAGTTACTTAATTAATTAATTTATTTAAGTTAGTTTGAGAACTCAACTCTTTCAGTTAAAGATTCTTTTTTTTTACTTTGAAATGCGAATGTTATGTTGAAACATCATGTTTTTTCTTGGAAAATGATTCTTCCTATTTGGAAATCAATCTTCTTGTTTGAATATTTACTTTCATGGTTGGAAATTGGAGTGCTCCAGTTGAATATTCATCTTTTTAGTTGAAAATTCCTCTTCTTGTTTTGAAATTCAACTGTTCTGGTTGAAGATTCATAATGTTATTTGAAAATTCATCACATTGGTTGAAAAATGAACTGTTTTGTTGGAAATCCATTTTTCTTTGGCATCGCAGATTAAGTACAAACTCCACCTATTGTAGATTTTTATCCACAGTAACTCATAAAACGATTTTATTTATCAAGGATATTTCATAGTTTCACTCTCTTTTTCACCAAGTTTTTCATGAAATTCGGAATTAAAACTGGACTAGGAATGGGAAATTAGTCAGTTTTTAAATGTTTGGTATTGTTTCAGCATAAAATGGGCTTCAATAGTGTATCGCCCGGCATGCCCCCGAGTCCCGGGCCACCTCAAGGCTACGGTACAGGCGGACCTGGAAGCATGGTTCCCCCAGGTGCTCCAGGAATCGGAGGTATAGGAAATATGGGCCCACCGACAAGTTCCATGGGACCACCGCCACCTTCTCCTAACCACGTGAGCAACCAGCCGCCGCCAAATGCAGCAGTGGCGCATCCACATCCCCCTGCAGCCACACCTCCGCTTAACCACGAGGGAAGCCCTATGCCACCGCCGAGTACTACTCCGAACTCGCATCCCACACCCACTCCCACCAGCCATAGTTCTGCCGATCTCACTACGGAAACGTCGAATGACAGTGGGATTACCACCACTGCCTCAGGTAACTTTTTGTGTCCAATCATTCTTCTCTCTCTCTCTCTCTCTCTCTCCCTCCTCTCTCTCCTCTCTCTCATTACGCGTGTCGAGTGTTCAATCTGAAAGGCATAAGCGCCAAAATCTAAATTATTCAGTAGACAGAGTTGCGGCATTTAAAAAAATATTTCATTGGTAATGAGAATTGGTGCTGAATTCTTCTAAAAGTAGACCTGGAAAAACTATAAGTCATGGAATTTTGAAACGAGACATCTGTAGCAACAATGAGAGACAAAAAATTACTCGTAAAATATGGAGTTGCTGGATTAAAACATAAGACTAATTCGAGAAATTGACCGAGTACCAAAACGCGTAAGGTAATTTTAGGAAGAAACAATTGAATTTTTATAGTCTTGAACTTTTTATCGTTTTCATTTTGATCAAAATAAGGATGGTGAAACTATCAATTTTTTCATCTAAAGCGACTAAGCAAAAACCTTGAAAGAGTAGAACGAGTAGCGATTCAAAAATGTTCTCATAAATAAAGGCATCCCTAGAATAATATAAAAGTGTCGATAGACTGTTCTATAGTTCTATGATGTAAGAAAAAAAGACTTTGATGTGGGTGAAACTAGAAAGAATTCCAGTCACTATCTCATTTTTTTTCTTAGGCATTTCATTATCAACTATCCTGAATTTAAAGTACTGTTGTGCTAGCAGAAAGGGCTCCGTAACAGTTGGCATTTGCGTAGTTCATGTTAGACACCCTTCATGTAAATGAATATTTGAATTTATTTCTATAAGAGGAGGACTCCTTCAAATCAGTTTCTTCGTGAGATTCATTGTAACTTACTTACCTAATCAATTAACCAACTTACCGCATCAATCCATGGGGGTGTTAAAAAAATTTTTATTGTGAAATTTGGTTTTCAAGTGTAAAAGTGTTGTCATGCAGATTTACCAGCCTTAAAATTTGTATTTTACGTAAGCAAAAGTAATCTCCTAAGAAGAAAAACGAAATAATTAGGGATTTAAAGGATATTCAAATCATTTCTTGAACTGATCACCCTGTAAATGTTGCGCTAAATGTAAGTTGGAGTTACTAGATTTATAAAAAATGTAGGATTTACAATAGTAAAGAATGTTGATTTTTTTCTATTCTCCGAAAATAACATAATATGTCAATTATTTACAGGTACAACATCTATTAATGTTACATCAACTTCAAGCGGAACTGTAACATCTGTGATAACGACAGGTCCCGATGGTACTTCCCTGGACGAAGGTTCCCAACAATCCACGTTATCGAATGCATCGGCTGGTCAGTATTAATTTTAATTAATTATCCAGGCTCTAGTCAAGAGCGTATCGGGACAAGCCTTTTTAAATATCACTTCTACTATCCTCTAGAAGATCTTGAACACTCTTTATGGATTTTTTAGAGTATTTAGCTGTGGCGATTTACCCTCATAAATAAAACTGAGAAAATAAAATTTCCAATAGCTTCTTTGAAGCCGAACATCTTTGCAAAACAGTATTATAATTATTTGTGAATTGATTTATGCGAATATATAGTTTGAGAACTATATGGAACTTTGTTATACTCATTTTTTAATGCAATCAGCATCTGGAGAAGACCCAGCTTTTACACCAAAGGTCCGAAAAGAGATGCTGGGAGGATATCACAGTCATCCTACCACGCCGCAAAGCACAGTTCCATCTCCTGGTGCCGCAAGCATTAATTCTATCCATGAAGAATATCCGGACATGAACAGTCCAGGCTGGCCGCGTACACCTGCAAGTCCTGTATGTACCATTTAAATGGAATTTTATCTGAGAAATAACTCGTGTTGGAATTTATCCACGCATGTTTCATATTTTCACATGAGTTAGTATGCGTTTCGAGTACTGGCCATTTGTGGATGTACTTGAATCAGTACTTCTGTGTGATCACCTGGATTTCTCAATTTTTTTTTTGTATTTTACAGGTATTTAACAGTCACGTGCCTCAAGACCCTTACAGATCTAAGGTTATTGTTTGTTTTTATGCACAACCGTACGCTAAAATTATCGCTAGCTAGCTGGCAACTTTGATTCATCTCTGCATCTTCTTCAATTTTTCTATTGCTTCGGAATTTAATCTCCAAAATTGAATATGTCTGTCGTTAATCATTTACAGGTTGTCGACTTGACCGGGAAACCGGGAAATCACCAGGGATTTGATTGACCGGGAATTGAATTGAAAACCGGGAATTTACTCGACTCAACTTAGGCAATGAAAAATTTCACCGTAAAAATACGAGAAATTACTGCTTTCTTTTTATAAATTAAAAAGAGATCATTTAATTTAATTCAAGAAGTTTGCCGTTCCTTCAGTCTGATTTGGAACATTTAAAAATATATATTTACTTTATGAGAGAAAGAATGACTATTTTTTCCATGACAAGAGAAATCTTTTGTAAATTTGTTGCTCTTTCAGATTTTTTTAGCTGACTCAATAATCGAATCGATGATAGCCCAAACATACAGAAAGAATTATGCTCTCAATTTTTTCGAGAAAAAAAAATGTATTTATCGCATTTCATTTGCTTTTTCCTCATTTATCTGACTTAAGGCAGCGAATTTTGCAAAATAATTATAATTTTTACTGTAGGTCAGGAAGTTTCAGTTAATAAATTTAATTTCACTCGATACAGGGAATTTTTCACATGGAAACGGAACTTTTTAAGAATAATTATAATTCAGATTAAGGAGATAAATTTTTAAAAAACTCGCTCTTCCATTTCAAAATTTGTCACGCTTTGAAAGTCCCCTCTTCTCAATTTCAAATTCAGAAGGTACTTCGAAGAATAAAAGAAGAAATATTTCTGAATTATAATATAAATAGATTTTCCCTTTCGAATTCATCCTTTTTTAGTTAAAAAATCAACTACTTGCTTGAGTTACACTTTTTTTTTGGAAACCAAATTTTTTGGTTGAAGGTGCAGTATTTCAATTTGGAATTCACCTCTGGTTACAAATGTAACTACTTTGTTGGAAATCAGATCACCTTTTTTTGGTAAAAATTCAAGTATTTACTTGAACATTCATTTTTTAATTTGGAATTGAACTATTTTTTTCTTATGAGAATCCATAGACTTTGTTAAAAATTTGCCTTTTTTGTCGAGAATAATTCTTTATGGGTAAAAAATAATCTTTTTCGCCTGAAATACATCCGTTCCAATTAAAGATTCATCATTTTACCAATAAATTCATCTGTTTGGTTATGAATTATTTTCATCAACTGAAAATTCAACTGTTCCATTTTTAGTGAGCAATTAATCTTTTCTAGTTCAAGATTTAAGAATTAGGATGAAAATTTGTCGTTTTGAATTGGAAATTAAATTATTTTGTGTGAAATTTACATATTCTGTTCAAAAATCGATTTTTTTGTAGGAAATTATCTTTCCCTTCTGGAGTTAATTTTCTTGTTTATCAATTGAATGTTTAAGCCGACATTGATACTATTCTATTTTGGTTGGAAATTATTATTTTCGTTGTTCGAAATTCAACCATTTTCTTGAAAAATTGTTTATTTTGGTTGAAATTTGATTTTTGGTAACAAATTTAACTATTCTTGAAGGCCCATCATTTCGGTTAAAAATTCGTCTTTCTGGTTTGAAATTCAACTACTTCAGTTGAGCATCAACAATTTTCTTTGTAAATTCGTCATTTTATTTAAGAATGTAACAATTTGTTTGAAAGTTAGTTTTCTTTTGTTATAAGTAATTTCCATTACCAAGCATTTATTCTATCCCAAATAAAAGTTTCATAGTTGTGGTTAAAAATCCATTTGTCTGAATTAAAAATTTGAGCATGTATTCGAATTTCGATTGACAATTTATCTTCTTTAGTAAAACTTGATTTATCCGTTTTCGAATGTAATTTTTTTAGTTAAAGAGTCTTTGATTTAGGCAGAAAATATTATTTTCGGTTTCAAATTGGTTTCTTAAACTTAAAATAATACTGTTCCATTCTCGGTTGAAAATCATTATATTTCAGTTAGTAATTCAAAAATTTTGTTGGAACATTGTATTTTTTGACAGGAAATTATTCTTTGTATTTGAGACTCAATCTTCTTGTTTGAATATTCACCTTCATGGTTGGAAATTGGAATGCTTCAGTTAAATATTTATCATTTTGGTTGAAAATTCATCTTCTTAGTTCGAAGTTTTACTGATTCAGTTGAAGATTTATAATGTCCAATGTTTGATCTGTTGTGTTAAAAGATTTTAATAATGAACGTAATGAATAAAATAAATGTTTGCGTTTTTTGAGAAAAAGGAATATGTTACTTTTAGTTGACCGGGAAAATTGGAAATCGGAAAAAACCGGGAAATGACCGGGAATTTGAAATTGTCCGTCAAATCACCACCCTGATTCAGCAAAATAAGTTTCTAGATTAAAAGATATGAGATTAGGGAACTTGCTTGCAAGATTTTGTTTCATAACCATAAATTGAACTGCATATCTTTTAATTAGAGCGTCGATCATTGCAAATTAAAGCTCTTTGAAATTCCAAATCTTTCAGATTTTTAGGGCTTTTATAGTTGAACTGTGTTACCAAGAACTTTGAATTTCCCCTCTGATAAATTCAATTTTCTTGAACTTGAACCTTTCTAATTTCGAATCCCATCATATTCAAAAACTTCAATTTGCAACCGTTTCTTTCACATTCACATAAATTCTCTCTTGCCGGATGTTTTCACTGCTTTACTTATTTATTTTAATCACGCTCATGCATAAAATAAATGTAAGCTCGTTTCAAAGTTGCTCAGCAAAGCCTATTCTCTGGAGGTGAAGATTTTTGGAAGAAATCCAAATTTTGAACTCCATAGAAGGTCCAGCGATAAATGAATTTTAGAATAATAAAGACTAAAAATTGATGTGTTCTTGCAGAAACCTGATAGTTTAGCAAAATTGTACGAAATGGACGACTCGATAGAGCGAAGAACATGGTTGGATAAGCTAGTTACTTTCATGGAAGAAAAGAGATCGCCGATCACTAGCTGTCCCACCATCTCCAAGAACCCCCTCGATTTGTTTCGGTTATACCTCTACGTGAAGGAAAGGGGGGGCTTCATGGAGGTATGCAAGGTGCAGTGTAGTTCCATCTAGCCCTCGGTGTCTTATCGTTTTATTTGTCCATGTACTGGTTTTTTCATCTTACTCCACGCCTTCAGAGGTCCATCGTGAGCTTTTACTGTCACATCTAATTCAAATCTAGTTTCGTGAAACAATAACTAGAACTGGGTTTCAATTTGAAAATTTTCAAGTTCAAAAGATTCTCGAATTATGGGTGCTTTTTTCACAAATAATACAGTTTCCTACTTCTATAATTTTGGAAAGTTTGAAATACATATTGTATTATTTCCAATTTGAAATTGTGGATCTTGTACACTCCACTTGAATTTTGAAACTGATGAATTTTGAAGGATACCGGGAAAAGATATAATACAAATCAAATTAAAAGTTTTGTGATAATTTGTGTCTTCCAGTATTTTATTTCTCTATTTTGCTCTCAGTTTTTGTCGCTTCAATCCAAATAGTTTCAAGGCTTTTCATAATAATTACCTTTTTCCATTCGTAGAGATGTCTGCATATTTCGAGTATTGAGTTATTTATCATACAATTACTGCTTCATTCAGATATTTTTGAATTATTTGAGTTATAGCAATTTTTGCTATAGTGAATGTTTTAAGTTTCACTTCCTAGAACTGCACTAAAATAGTTCACGATGCCTCTTGTTACACGCTGATCAATGTTCTTTGTGTGTGCACGATTGTGCATGATTAGTATTTTTATGTCAATCGAAGTGTTTCGTTTTGTGCTGTCCGTGTTGTCAATTCGCATAATAATTGTTTCTCTAAGTATTCGCTCGTCATATTTTGGAAAGAAATCCCTCTAGGAACCCTGGTGCTATATGGAATTATTCTATTTTTCACAGAAGATAAAGAAGTAATAATATCTTGTAATATTGGTAAATCAGATGTACTTATTTCACATGAAAGTTACTCTTCCATTTTTCCATGCATGTATTGTAATGTTTTACCGTGGTTTTACCTTTTTGATTTTTGTTTTTTCATCTCTCTTGTATATTTCAATTTCAAATTCGCTTTTGAGTTACTTAATTTTTTTTTTTTAGTGATACACTTGATTCGTTCATTAATTAAGTTGATATATTGTTTTGAATTAAATTTTTCTTAAAATATCTCACATTTGTATTTTGATTCATTAGTTTTCCTCTGTGTTTTGTGTGTGAAAAAAGTCTACATCTTTTCACAGTTTGTTTTTTTTTGTAAGAGTTGGAGAAATTTGAGCAAAGTATAGAATCGAAGTTCGCTTTTCGCAGGTTACAAAGAACAAAACTTGGAAGGACATTGCCGGTCTGCTTGGTATTGGAGCGAGCAGCAGTGCTGCTTATACGTTGCGGAAACATTACACGAAGCACTTGCTCCCCTTTGAATGTCACTTTGACCGAGGAGGCGTTGATCCCCAGCCGATTATAAATCAGGTGGAGGCTGGTTCCAAGAAAAAAGGATCCAAAGGTACAGCTTCCGTACCTTCTCCAGGTAGGTCAACGCAGACTTCGAGGCTGAAAGTTATCATTCAGAATTTTCGGCAACAAGTCGAGCGGTGACACCTTCTATCATACTGATGTTGTTTTTTTTTCTCCTCAGGATCGTCCAATTCCCAGGACTCGTTTCCGGCTGCTGGGTCAAGTAGTGCGTCAATGGACGGTTATGGGAGTTACCAAGGCAACTACGCGAGTGGCGCACCTGGAGGACCTGGAGGAGAGTACACTCCGCCACCGCCGAGACCTCCTAGCCAAAGCAGCGCGCCTTCTCCTCATCAAGGTGAGTACCTTTCCAAATGAGTTTTTTCTTCTTGGTTCATTCAAAGCCAACTTTTTTGCGAACTCAACTTTATTCTTATTCTCTTTATCAGAGTATATTGGCAATTGAGACATTTGGAATTCCCGGGGTATTCTTATTGTATTTTTATTGTATTTCTATTTTATTTATAGATACTGATTTTTGTTTTTGATAGACTACTTCATAGTTACTCCAACCAAACATTTTTTGGAATATATCATTATCGAAAGCGGATACTCAATAATTGACCGCTGTTATTCTTACCGTTCTCAAATATTATAGGGAGATTGTAAATAATTTTCTCCAATTTTTTTAGAGGATCCCTTAGATTAGTTGAAATAATTTAGTGGAGGTTTCGAACTTAGATTTTTGCTTTTCCCTAACAATCACATCGTGGTACAAGTTTTGTTTTTATGAAAATAATGGAGAATTCGCTAATTGTATTTCACAGCTTCAGGGTGGCGACTTGACCGGGAAACCGGGAATTTAATTTAAAAACCGGTAATTTATTTGACTCAACCTAGACTATTTAAAAATTCTACCGAAAAAATACGAGAAATGATCGGCTTTCTTTTGATAAATCAAGAAGACATATTATCAGTTGATTTAAAGAATGTAACTTTCCTTCACTCTGATTCTCAAAATATTTAAATACGAGAAATGACCGGCTTTCTTTTGATGAATCAAGAAGACATATTATCATTTGATTTAAAGAATGTAACTTTTCTTCACTCTGATTCTCAAAATATTTAAATACATCTATACTTCATGAGAGGAAGATTTTTATTTTATTCCATTATAAGAAAAACATTTTGCTAATTTGTTGTGAGGAAGTATAATTTCACTTGCAACAGAGAATTTTTCACATGGAACAGGAACTATTCAAACTAATTACATCAAACTAATTACGATTTGGATTAAAAGAGAGGATTTAATAAAAATCGTTCCTCCAATTCAAAATTATTCGTCACAATTTTTCCTCTCCTGAATTTTAAAAGAAGAAAGTACTTCAAGCAGTCTCTAGAGTAGAAATAGTATTCCGAAGAAGAAATATTTCTGAATTATGATAGAAAACTTGTTTCAATTATTCATTGCTAATTCATCCTTTTATAATTAAAAATTGAACTACTTTTTAAAAATTTGAACTTGTTTGTTGAAAGCTTAATTTTTATGTTAAAGTTGCATTATTTCGATTCACAATTCACCTCTGGTTGAAATAGTAACTACTTTGCTAAAAATCAATTCAAATTTTTTTGGTGAGAATTTCAAGTATTTCGTTGAACATTGATTTCTGAATCTGAAAATTGAAGTATCTCTATGAAAATTTATGTACTTCATGGTAAATTCGCCTTTTTGTAGAAAATTATTCTTTATGGTCGAAAATTCACCTTTTTGCTTAAAATACATCTATCCATCTGACGATTAATCATTATACCGGAAAATTCATCAGTTTGGTTCAAATTCATTTTCTTCAACTGAAAATTCAACTGTTTCATTATTAGTGGAAAATTGATATTTTCTGGTTCGAAATTGGACAATTTGATGAAAATTTGTCTTTTCAAATTGAAAATTTAATTATTTCGTTGGAATTTCATATATTTTGTTGAAAAGTCGGTTTTTTATATAGAAAATAATATTTTCCTTCGGAAGTTAATATGCTTCCTCAGAAATTCTTCTTCACGGGTAACAGTTCAAGTAATACAGTTAAACATTTTCCAATTTAGTCGAACATTAATCTGGTTAAAAACTCTTATGTTTGGTTTATAAATAATTTTTTGAGCCAAAAATGTCACTATCCCATTTTTATTTGAAAGTTTTTATTTTCATAGTTCAAATTTCAACCATTTTGTTGAAAAATTATATTTTTTGGTTAAAAATGGATTTTTTGTCAAAAATTGAAATATTCCAGTTAAATGGTCATCATTTCAGTTGAAAATTAATCTCTGGTTTGAGATTCGACTATTCCAGTTAAATGTTTACAATTTCATTTCATTCTTCATCACTTTTTGTGAAAATTTAGTAATTTTTTCGACAGTCAGTTTTGGTTTGTTTGTTGAAAGTTCGTTTTTTTTGCAATAGTTAATTTTTAATTGAAAATTCAACTTATTCCTATTGAAAATTCCATAGTTTCAGTTAAAAAATAACTTGTTTAGTTAAAGATCCATTTTTTTTATTTTAAAATTTTAGTATTGAATAAATTTTTCGTTGAAAATTTATCTTTTTCAGTAAAAGTTAATTTATCTGTTTAAAACCCAAATCTTTCAGTTGTTCATTGGTTTAGTTGAACATTCATTTTTTCTATTTCAAAATTTGTATGTTCAAATCTCCGTTGACACGTTGACAATTTATCTTTTTCAGTAAAAGTTAATTCATCTGTTTTAAACCCAGCTCTTTCAGATGAAGATTCTCCGTTTTAGTATAAAACTCTTTTGCTTGGTTTGAAACTGTTTTTTTTTTCAACTGAAAATGTTACTGTTCCATTTTTCGTTGCGAATGATTATTTTTTTTAGTTCGAAATTCGACTATTTCATTGAAAAATGATATTTTTTCTTAGAAAATGATTCTTTCTATTTCGAAATTAATCTTCTTGTTTGGAAATTCACCTCTATGGTTGAAAATTGATGTGTTCCAGTTAAATATTTATCTTTTTTTTTTAATATTCATCTTCTTGATTGAAAAATAAACTAATAGTTGTAAATCCGTTTTTTATGTTATCGTGAATTGATTTTCCTTGATTGTAAGTTTATCTGTTCCGATTTTTGTTGAAAAAAATGATTTTTTTGTTGTTGAAAATTTGAGTATTTCTTCTTCCTTCAACAAAAAACTGCTCCTTTGTTTACTTGAAGGTGTATTAAGGCATTGAATCTTGAAAATTCCCTAAAATAATTTTTTTTTTCAATTGAGAGATTTTTAAATCGAATATACAGCTTTCAGATTATTTGCATAGGTTTCGAAATTCAATTGTAAGGTAATGCGATTTATTTTAACTGTACTGGCCCCAAGAAAAAGTTTGCAACAAGTATTTCCGAAAACGGAGTGTATTAACTACATTCCATTTCGTTAAAAAACTGTATCTCTATTTACGTATACATAGAGATGCGACACTTTAACGAAGTAGAATATATTTGATACACTTTGTGTTCGGAAATACTTGTTGCGACTTCATTCTTTGGGGCAGTCGAACTAATTCTGAAAGATTTCTAGCCATTTTGAAAGAGTAGAAAATTTTCTAAGAATATTCTCATACATTTCTCAGTTTGGTTACAATAAAATCCATCATAATCAAATAGGGTCATTGTTTTGAACAATAACTTCCACGTTATACAGAATGGAAACAACCGATATGGTCAAGTTTTATTTATGTGATAGTGCACCGGTTTTTCGTGTTAATTGCCATAGCAAGTACGGAGATAATATGCATGCCCGAATAAGCAATTTCCAATTTTTCAGTCCTTATGCTATGAGGTTGATTCTGAATTGAGTTTATTATGTTCTATTAGGATCACCATGTGCGCTTTTCAGTTTTATTTCTCGAACAATGTTAATAGTATTTGTGGAAATCTTATATGCTTTAATTTAATGTTTTTCGAACTAAATATCTTTTCGAACGTTAATTTTCAATCCCTATTCACCAAACTACAAATTTTGTAACGTAACACCTGAATATTATATTGAAAAAAATGTTATTCTTTGCTTCTAGGGATGCAGCAGAGTAACTACCAAAATGCTGGCTCTTTTCAGAATTATCCCCAAGATCAGTACATTAGACCACCACAGGGTGGCGGAATGTCGCAACAGGGCGAGTTCAATCAACCGTACTCACCACGTTCGCATTATCCGCCTTATGGACCGGACTCTGAAAGGTTAGTTAACCTCTTTTATTTTCTGCAATTTTATAATGAGTACTTTGCCGAAAATTGGCTAGATAAAATTTTCACATAACAATTTACCTCCAACTTAACGTGTATAATTAACCTAATTTATAGTTTTTCTACTTCAGACAGCTTTTTCACACAGTGTCTGTATTTCACAGAAATTGACTATATTTTCTTTTTGAATTTTCCAAGTTTATTTTAATAAATAAGAGTTGAGGTATTTGTGCAAAGATAATAACTTAGAGTGTTCCGAAAGAATAAGGTTTCTTTCGCACAGGGGATACTCCGGAGGTAACATGCCGCCAAACAGTGCTGGGAGCCAGGACATGTACAATAGGTATGCCGGCAATCAACAGCCGGGTAGTTATTCAACGGGAACCCCACCCGGTGCACGTAATAGCAATTATCCCTCAGCGCCACAGGGTCATCCGCCAAATGCACAACAGCCACCCTCTTGTCAGCCGTCTTCTCCGGCGCAAGCACCTGCATCTTCGACCTACTCCTGTCCGCAAGATTATTATAGGCAAGAACAGGTAAGTGAATGAGCCTTTGAAAATACAATTTTTCTAGAAGATCCAGCAGAAGCAGAATAACCCTTTTCTTTACCAGGGTGGATACGGAGCACCAGGTGGAAGCCAAATTTATCCCACGGGCGGAGGAGCTAATAAAAATATGCCGCCTCCTCCACCAGGTCCTCAGCAACCCAGACGACATCCAGATTTTGCCAAAGACCAGCAGTATGCTCAGTATAACCAGCAACGGCCAGCCTATCCTGGTAAAAACAAGAAATTAATACTGAAAGTTTCGTAATTGTTGTGTAATATGCAGAGTCTAAAGTTGATCATTTTATTTGAAGGATGGCCAGGCACGACGAATCAGTATAACAGTGGCAGCCCAGGTGCTAGAGTTCAGTATCCTAGTCAACAACCTCAGCCGCCGTCGCAACAACCGCAGGCACCACCACCACCGCAACCTCAGGTTGCTCCTGGCGCAGCTCCACCTGCTGGAGTTCAAGGAATCTCTAGTAATCAGCAATGGGGCAGTCAACAACAGGCTAGTAGGCCCTCTTCCCAACCTAGCATCCCCATCTCTCATCCGCCAACACTTTGGGAACGTCACTATTCAAATCAACCGTCGACTTTATATCCTCCTCCCGGCTCTCATCAGGTACTGACTCCAAAATATTTTACTTTTTCATGATAATTTATAAAAAGCTACTCTCAGTTATCGAGAATTTATAACTATATTGATAAATAGTCTTTGAATTTGCAGAGTCAGCTTGGCATAAATCCCATGCTCAACCAACAACCTGCACCGAAAAGAGAAATGACATTCCCTGCTGACAGCGTTGAAGCAGTCACACCATTATTGTACAAACGACGAAAGTTAACGCGCGCGGATGTTGCGCCGGTGGAAGCCTGGCGTATCATGATGGCGTTACGTTCGGGTCTCCTTGCTGAAAGCTGTTGGGCCTTGGATGTTCTAAACATTCTTTTATTCGACGACTCTTCTGTAAGTTTTCCTTACTCATTAGTTATTTTATGTTGTGAGGGAAAACCAGTACGAGGTAGATCGAAGCACTTTTCCAAGTGATAATTTAATACGATTAACACGATTCAATCTTGTTTGTCTAGTACAAAGTGAATATTAACAGGGTGGCGACTTGACCGGTAAACCGGTAATTTTATTAACTGCGAAAAAACCGGGAATTTCATTGAACGGGAAAAACCGGGAAATGACCGGAAATTCAGTTTAAAAACCGGGAAATTACTTGAAGAACGTTTTGCAAATTTGTTGCTCTGGGGAATTTTTTCAGCTGACTCAAATTTAACAATTGAATTTATGGTAGGGAATTTCAGAAAATAAATATAGTTTTTTTTTTAGAACAGGGAGTTTCAGTGGAGAAGTAGAATTTTTTATGGAACAGGGAATTTTTACATGGAACGGGAATCGTTTCTCCAATTCAAAATTCGTCACAATTTTAAAGTCTCCTCTACTTAATTTCAAATAAAGAAAGTACTTCAAGCAGTCTTTATAGTAGAAGTAGTGTTCCGGAGAAGAAATATTTCTGAATTATAGTAGGAAACTTGTTAACATTGTTCATTGCAAATTTATCCCTTTTAAGTTCCAGAATCACTTGTTTCAAATTTAATTTTGTTTGTTGGAAATCGATTTTTTTGGTTAAAGTAGCATTATTTCGGTTCAAAATCTACCTGTTATTGCAATTGTAACTTTTTTAGTAAAAATCAACCTATCTTTTTTTGGTGAAAAGTCAAGTATTTAGTTGAACATTGATTTTTGATTCTGAAAATGAAACTATTTCTTTGAGA
>WSXT02000030.1:0-10786 GCA_011762715.2 Neuroterus valhalla
GGAGGGGGGGGGGGGTTACAAGTCCGAGCCACGTGGTTTTGATGACAATGCTAGAGAAAATTTATTCCCTATCATGAGTAACTTCCTAAGTGGCAAGTGTCGCCATTTTTTGATTCAGATTGTTAAAAAAGAATAAAAATTGAGTTTGACTCATAATTTTTGGTTTTATTTTCGTTTTAGAAGGGATAGAAAAAACCACGTAGCAGCCCAGGGGGAGGGGGTCGACGATAATGCCACGGTAGACCACATTCGGGGAGGAAGGGGTCAAAAAGTGGCAAAAATTTAGCCACATGGTTTATGGAAGCTCCCTAGCCTCAAAACTCAATACCTTCATTCTACTTTGCAAAAGTTTACAGCGCTACATAATAATTTGCTCGAAAAAAAATTTTCTTTTGTGACAGACGATCTATAAAGCGAAACAAAAAATTCAGTTATAATATTCATTGAGTGAAATATAAATATTTGATTTTAAAATTTGAACTGAGTGTCCTTAGCATGTAAGTATTTCTTTATCCTGGAAACTTTTTTTTATTCAAACAGTAATATCGCAGGATACCTTGATTTGAATTTTCAATGCATAAAAATATTTTTGCAACTATTTCTTCTCATGTATTCATTTTTAAAGGAAAAGGAAGATAAACTCAAATTGAAAAGCATGCTCTAATAAGAACTTCCTTATTCCTTAGTACGAATTTGGTTTTTGGATTCTTGTGTGTTATTTCTAATTCTCAGGAGTCTTAGATATAAATGTGAGGTTTTTCTGCTTCTTATGGACACGTCAAATGATTTTCTAGAAGGTGAGGTGACCCCTGGCCATTAGAAAATGAGGTCTCAAATTTTCAATTTTTAAAAGTACATTTCAGTAGAGAACATTCATTGCGCATCTTTCTCTTGCCGGGAAATATATTTTGTATCTTTTACTGTTTCCAAAATTCATAAGAAACTAGTTTTTCTTAGAATCAAAAATGGATCTTCTTTTTCACCAAAACTCGCGAAAACTTAGCCAATTTTTGAAATTTACTAATAAATGAAAAAAATCCGTGTTTTAGTATTCAAAAAGTAACTTTTTCATCAGCTGTGATTCTCTATACATTTCTCGGGAGCCAAGGATACAAACTAGTCAAGTAATGGAGTAACACTAGAGTAGTAGGATTCACGAAATTTGAAGGGATGTATTAAATTTGTGGGGATTTCGGAATATTTATGACATTCATGGAAATTTATGAAATTTGAGATTTGCATCGAATTTTTGGAAATTGATGAAATTGGTGGTAATTTATGAGATTTGTGATGATATATGCAATTTGAGGTAATTCGTGGAATTAATCGTAATCTATGAAAAGAGAGTAAATCTATCGTGCGATGATTCATCTTTATAATATAAAATCTGCACGCTCCGCAGGCACATTCTTATCGCGCGCTTCGCTCGCGAGTTTGAGCGCGCCTAGAACGCGCGACTGTCAGGTCTTGCGCTTCGCTCTCGGTCTTTGTATTTCCCTACATTTTTGTATAGAGCTTTCAAAATTCGGAAGCAAAATGTCAACTACTTTAATTTGATGATTGCGAATTCTTTTTTGTTAAGGCTTCTCCGGCCTTAACGAATACATTCTCATCGGGTATCTCGTGCTGCGCTCTCGATCGAAAACTTTTCAAAACGGTAGAGAAGTTTTGTTGCTTTTTTCAAATCTTGTGTACTTTATCTGGAAATTTAATTCTTAATATTTAATCTCATTTTTCACGATTGAAACAAAAACTTGGCGTCTAATGGGAAAAATGAAAACCCATTTAAAGATATTTTCCTGGTAAAGAACTTGTTTCTATTTAGTCTTTCCAGAGCTTGAGTCAATTGTCCGAAAATTCAATTTTTAAAATTTTTAATATGGTTTTTCATGAATGAAGCAAAAACTACTTGTCCTGTAAAAACGTAAATGTTACCAAATTTGTAGATGTTTATTGTTTACACAATTTACGCTCATCTTTGTTTTCTCGTACCTTGCATAGTTTGACAAAAAAATAAAACTTAAAATTTTTCATTATACTTTGTGAGACCAAAATTTGAATTTATGATTTTTTGAGGAAATTTGAGAGGTTGTGAAGATCATCTTGCAGGCCTCCGATACAGAAACATTTTTGTTTACATCTTCGAATTTCGAAAATGCCATTACTCTGACAGTTTTATTCTTCTAAAACAAAATCATGAGGATAAATTGCTTCACTCATTACTTACAACAGAAAGCCTCAGTAACGATCTTTGATTCTTGAAAAAAATGGTCAGAAAAATTTTCAAAATGCTCCCAATTTTTGAATTTTTATCCAAAATAGCTGGCTAACGAACTTGATCTTGAGTTTCTGACACTAAAAATGTATACCAAAGGCTTATCAAATAGATTAGTACAGACAGACAGCCACATTCGTGAAAATCTGTTCTTCGGGTTCGAGGGGTCTCAAAATGTAGGCATTTGACAAAAACGCAAGTCTAAGCGTGCGTCATTCGGATCTCGCGGTTCGCGCTCGGCTTCATACATGCTTGATTCAGTTTACAGTGTAATACATACACAGGATTTCAGATTTTGCAAAACTGCTGAAAACCTCTACTTCTATGAAGATTATTGAATTTTTTTCCATTTTCGATGAAAATTTATTTCTATATTAAGTTTACTTAAGGCTCCTCAGGCCTTAAGGAAAACATTCTCATTACAATACCCGCCACCGATATATACATCTCGCATAGTTTGGCTGTCAAGTTGAATTTTACATTGTTTGAAAAGCGTTGTCACGATTACAACAGAACAAAATCTGACCACCTCGTGGGCACATTCCTATCGCGCCCTCCGCGCGCAGCTCCCAAACTTCAGTGTGTCCAGGGTGCGTGTACGCCGGATCTCACGCTTCGCACTCGTACACTTTAAACCTTGCGTTTTGCGCTCGGGTATTTGCGTTTCGCATTCGGAATGCTTTTGCTCTTGTTGATTTCAATAATTATGCAGATTTGGAAGTGAATTGAGCAAATCAATATTTTTTAGATCCCAGTCAACCAATGCTACCTCATATTCTGAATTTATAACGTAATTAGGTATAGATGAAGATTACATTTCTCAAAGCTCTGTTGGCTTTAAAATAAACATTCTCATCGTGGAACTCGCGCTTCGCGCTCGACTTTTGATGGAAGTTTCTATATGTAAGTTTATTATCTAAGATACCTTCACAAGAGAAATTGAATGATCCATTTATTAAACAAAAAACAAGTGTATAAAAGACCGATTTGATCCTTTCATTTTTTGATGAGTTATTATGTTTACAGAATAACGGACATACGGACGAACGGACGGACGGACATACATACAGACACCATCGCCAAAACAAGATTTTCGACTTTAGGGGGCCATTAAACGTAGAGATGCGTTGAAAATTAAAGATGTGGAATTTCGGGTAATGCTTTCTCAATCATGAATTATAAGAATGCAAAAAAAATTTTGATTTTCCATTATGTGCTGTACAATAAAAGTTTGAATTTTTCATTTTTCTAAGAAATTCGAAATTCCATAATGATAATCTCATACGGCACTCAAAAAGCAACGTTTTTCCATATCGTGCGTTGTTTCGCGTAGAATCTCCATTTTCTTTGTATTTTTGAATTTTGAAAATGCTATTACTCTGACACTTTTCCCTTTCTCGAAAAAAGTTAAAAATATGAATTGTTTGAATTCCCAAACGCTACAAAGAACCGTACATAGAATTTAAAAATCTCGAAAAAAAGGGTTTAAAATGATTTGGAAATGCTCCCGTTTTTTGAGTTTTCATCCAAAATAGCTGGCTAACGAACTCGTCCTTTATTTTGGACCAATCAACAAGTGTATCAAAGGCCGATTGGATCCGTCCATTTTTCCGTGAGTTATCGTGCTAACGGACGGCCGAACGGACGGACGGCCGGATATACGGACATACAGACCAACAGACAGACACCATCGCCGAAACTTGATTTTCGGCTTCTGGGGATCTCGAAACGTGGAGATATGTTGAAAATTCAAGATGTGAAATATCAGACTATTCTAATACTTTTTTGATCATAAATGATGAGAATGTAAAAAATCATGTTTATCTTTCTTATGTAACAATTCTTGCGAACTTCCTCTCCCGAAAAATGTCTTAAACGATCTATGAAGAATATTATTAGCCCTGATTAAAAAAACACATCAAAATTGTAATGAAATTGTGGCTTGTAAACTGATTTGCCCAGAGACACCTTTTTTGGCTCACTGTGGCCTACCAAGACTTCTTCAGTTCTTTCGCATAACCTAAAAAATGTCTTACGTCTTGAGCTTTCTATTCTTTGAATATATTTCAAATTTTTTAAAATCATTTTTTACACCCCATTCCTAATAAGAAACCCAATAACGTCGTGGATGTGAGGTAAATCAAGATTGTTTGCGAAAAGTTCTGATGAACCATGGATTGACGTAACGAAAGTCAAAGAGTAGAAGTTGTCGATAAGAATAGTTATGAAGAGAAAGGTTACAAGTCAGTAGTAGGATCGTAGGTCAGTAGTATAGGGCAACATTTCGGCAGGAGGGATCAAAGTAGGGAAAGAATCAGGAACTAGCTAGATCAAGTGAGAGCAATTTGAAAGGTTACATAGGGATTGCAGGAGGGTTATGGGTGAAATAAATAATAATTAAGCGGAAAGAGTGCGAGACGTGGAGGGGAAGTTTGGGAGAATGATGTAGGAAGATTTGAGAGGGATGGGTGGTTGAAGAAAGTTAGATAATGCTAGAGGTGTACATCGTTATTACTTTAGTAAGAGGGAACTATTCTTCATAGGTCCTTAAAAAACCTAGTATTGAAGCCACTGGGAGGGTTGATTGAAGAAGAACTATTGTTTAGTCAATCATAAGGGGTGCGAAGGGAAGGTTTGGGTGTAATTGGAAATAGGAAGGATGGACAGAGGATGAATAAAGGGATTGGAGAGTAAAGGGTAGTAGATATGATTGGTGAGGCAGTAAAGAATAAATAATAATGATAGTTTCAATGTAAAGAAGAATGATTGGATAGAAGAAGGGCAATTTGGGGGTAGTACAGGGATGCATGTGGAGTTTGGGATGCAACAGATAAAAATTGAAAGATGGGATGCGGGAGATATGTGTAATGAGAACGCGGTAGAATCTGACACAAAGATTGAAGGAGAATACTTGAAACTCTCTTCGATAAAAGGAAACTGTTTATCACAGGTACTCAAAGAATCTGGTGCTGATGCTAATGTGAGGCGTAAACATAGAAAAGCCGCGGCTGAATCAATAAAGTACTATAAAGAGGGTTTGATGGGGGATAAAAATGGTTGGTAAGGGTGTAATGAATAATTAGAATGAGGGATGGAGAGGGGGTCATGGATATGAGGAGAATAATACGAAGGGTCAGAGGTTGGAGACGGTCACCGAATTTTAGTGAGGTATTTGCTTAAAACTCTTTCGGAGCATCTGGTCGTGATGCCACTGTGATGGATGACCATAAAAGAACCGCGGATGGTGATGAGAAGTTTGTAGAAAGTGATAAGAGGGATCGGAGGTAGGAGAGGGTGCAGAATGTTGGAAGTGTATCCAATTCTTACTCGTCTCGAAGCATCTGGTGTTGAGGCCTTTGTGAAGGGTGTCCAAAGAAGAATGGAGGCTGAGCCAATAAAGTACTAGAAAGGGATTGGGATATGGGTGGAAGTGGATGGTAAGCATGTAGTGATTGATGAAAATTAGGGGTAGAAAGGGGGGTCATGGTTATGAGAAGGGTGTAAAAAGTAAAAGAGGGTTTGGTGGTAGGAGGGGTTCACAGAACTTTGGAGGGGTATCTTTCTCTTTCTCTCCTTGAAGCATCTGGTGTTAATGCCACTGTGAAGGGTATCCGAAGAAGAACGGAGGCTGAGCCAATAAACTACTAGAAAAGGGGTAGGATATGGGTGGAAATGGATGGGAAGCATGTAGTGATTGATAAAAATTAGGGATGAAGAGGAGGGTCATGGTTATGAGAAGGGTGTAAGAAAAAAAGGGGTGTTTGTGGTAGGAGGGTGTCAAAGAATGTTGGAGGGGTATATAATTCTTACTCTTCTCGAAGCATCGGGTGTTAAGGCCACTGTGAAGGGTGTCAACAGAAGAACCGTGGATCAGTCAATAAAGTTATGATTACGAGAAGATTGTAAAAAGTGGAGAAGGAGTTGGTGGTAGGAGGGGGTCACAGAAGGGAGGGGTATCTATTTCCTACTCCTCTCGAAGCATCTGGTGTCAACGCCACTGTGGAGGGTGTCTAAAGAAGAACGGAGGCTGAGCCAACAAAGTACTAGAAAGGGGGTAGGATATGGGTAGAAATAGATGGTAAGCATGTAGTGATTGATGAAAATTAGGGATGGAGAGGGGGGTCATGGTTATGAGAAGGGTGTAAAAAGTAAAAGAGGGGTTGGTGGTAGGAGGGGGTCACAGGATGTTGGAAGGGTGTCCAAAGAAGAACCGAGGCTGAGCCAATAAAGTATTAGAAAGGGGGTGGGATGGGGGTAGAAATGGTATGTAAGAGTGTAGTGAACAATGAATATTAGGGACAGAGCGAGTTGTGGAAAGAGCTTATTTAAATCAGCCTCCTAAATGTTTTTAAATACAAAGAGATTATTAAAAAATAATAACCAGAAATTTGTTATTCGATATAGATATAGATAGGTATAGACGTCATATTCTAGTATGTTGCTCCCGATAGACGAAGCAATAGCAGATCTTTATGTCCATATTAGCGAGGCCAAGTGAATGCGGAAGGCCGGTTCGCGTAAAAAACAATGGCCAATCTGTCAATTCGATGCCTTTTCTTTCCTCTTTCTTTTTCCTCTTCCTTTCTTTCTTCTTTTTTTGTCTCTTGTTTCAAATCCTGATGCCTGCTTATAGTGTAAGTCCTATAGTCTCTTTGCCACATGAATTCTAACCAAGGCGCATTCGCGCAGGATTGGCGTTTCACTCTCGCGTTCCCATTTAGCTCCATCGCGATTGGAGGTGCTCGCGAGACGAACGGGCATCGCGCATAGCAGTGTCTCCACTATAGTTAAAATGAAAGGCGCTTAATTGTTGTCTATAATATTGCCGCGGCAAATGTACTAAATTTAAGAATGATAGTTTCAGTATTTCCTGAACAGCTGTCAGTGCTAGACAACCGAGTACACGCGATCGATCATGCGGCGAATGATCCACGGTTAAACGCGAAGTTCTCTCATCTTGGCTTATCTGCTTTTCATAAATTTTTATTTTCTATTTAATTTTTTTATTTAAACCTATCTCATTTAGTGCAGTGTAAGTTTCATTTCTAATTGTCATCTCTACGAACTAGGAACCATCACCGGATTCGCGAACATGGTGAGGATTTCATCAATTTTTTTAAAGGGATTACTGCAAAATACTTTTAAAAAATTTAAACAAGTGAAAAGTGTATGCAGTGGTTAGTGCGAAATTTTAGTTTCACACATTTTAATCAAACATTTTTTTGGTGATTACAATAAAAAGAGCTGTTTTAGGAAATGCATTGTGTTTTTAATTTTAAATTATTGTTAATAGAGTAGGTGTAAGGGCGGAGTGGGAATGCTGCAATTAATCGATTCGTTTAAGCCTAGTGAAAGAAATTGTTGATTGAAATTAAAAAAAAGTAAAAAAATAGTTGTAAACCAGTTCCAATTTTTTGTTGAAAAATTAAAGCGAATTTTTTTTATTTCTAATTTATACCAGTAAACAATAATGAAAAATCATAGATTCGTTAAGGAATTTCTTTGTGTAGTTAAAAATCTTCTTCACATGTGCAATGAACATGTTTTCTTTTGTATTTAGACATATGCAAACAATCTGCAAGAACTTGAATCTGTCGAACCCAAAATTCCTTTGGCTTGAACCGAAGAAGCATGTCATCGTTTCTTTTTCCAAAGAAAGTATTTGTCGTGATTTCTTCTTTGTACATTTGAAAAATTATAAGTTAGGCAAAATTCAATTTGTAAAGAATGCCTCATTTTTCAATATTGTTTGATTGTAAAAACAAAGCATGAGAAGATTCGCTCTACATTTTAAATCAATCAGTCATTCCAAACAATTTTTTTAATAAATTGAATTTTTGTAGGCTAAAAGGAAACAGAAAATACTAATTGATATCCAAAAACTTTGCTACTTATTTCGGATGTAAACCTTCACATTTTTTCTACTAGGCTTTAAGTATTCGAATAAATTGAGCATTTTTACTCGCCACCTTAGTGGTGGGTCTTGATGCAATTAGTCACAAATTGAAATGATGAGGAAAGAGTGGATAATAAAAATCGCTACTCAATCGCAACTGTGAAGACTAATTGAATGCAGGTTTCAGATCTCAGAAATTGTGTTCTTCAATTGCATCCAGTCTGACAACACATTTTCATTCAACTTTCTTTATTAATTTTAATCTCAAATATTAAAAATAAGTATTAAATATATTTTTATAATAACTTTTATTCACTAAATAGGACGAATTCCTGGAATATGATGTAATACGTCGATCTCCTCAAATCACAGAAAAACTATCTGATTAGTTAATGTCAACGTCAAAAATGCTCATTTGCACCTACATATTTCAGGAGTTTCTTATCTGAAGGTTTTTAATAATTTGAACGATTTCATTTGAATGATTATGGAGCTTTAAAAAAATAGCTCTCAATTCACTTTGAATAGTCTAGATTCAAAGGTAATATATGTTGTGATTGATTTGAAAATGGTACTTCATAGATTTCAAATAGTTCTTCGGAGGTTTTATTTTTAGTGATTTATATTGAATTTTTGAATAAAAAGTGCAGCGCTCATTAGACAGATTAGCGACAAGATTTTCGTTGAAAACACGGTTCCAAGACGAGGACATTATGTAAAAAAGTGCCTTTCGCTGCGTTGAACCCGAGAAAACACGAAACGCGATCTCGCGAGGTCTCGTACTACCTTCCTCGATTCGATGGTGTTTCACTTATGGAAAGTAGTTCGCAGGTGAAACAAGAACGCAGTATTCAAAATCATGGAAACCTAGGCAAAAGACTGGAAATTGCATCTAAATATACTGTTCTTTTCCTTATTATGAACGCAAAGAGAGTAAAAGTAGGGGATGAAAACTTACAATCTGAGTACCCATGTTTGAAAACGTAGAAATTTATCTCCGAAAATTCTCTAATTTTCCAAATAATTCTACATTTTCTTGAATCGCTATTCTATGACTGAGAAGAAATTCTGCAATTTCTGGATACACTGTAAATAACACAAATTTTTATATATTAGTTGAACGAGAAGCAAATTGTTAGGAATAAATTGTAATATATTTTGAATAAAATTCATCTACTAATATTATATGTAAAATCCAATTATTAACGCATGAAAAGTTTTTATGAATCGATTGAACTGTGAGAAAGTTGATACCACTTCTACAGTAGTTATAGCTGGGCACAACCAGACAAATTTGTGTTTCGTTTGTGGCCTTGTTTTCTCGAAATCAACTAACCTTTGCGAAAAGACGAGTCGGTATAAAAGATTCTTTTTATCCAGCATTATCACTTTTACTAAATACTTTCTTCTGAAAAATCTCCATACTCAGAAAAAGAATTTTGTTTGTTCAGCAAACTCGTTTAATTGATTGCATTTGTTTGATTTAAAATAAAGTTCAGTTGCATAAACAATATTTGTTTCAAACCGATGAAACTTTTTCGAACCAATGAAAAAAGTTTGCGGTTTATTTTATTTATTTATTTTTATTTAATTTAATTTTAATATTTTAATTTTTTTAATTCATCATGCACTTCAGAAAGTTAGGGGGATATAAATTGGAAAATGTGATTGTACATTTATATGAAAATGTCTTTGAATATTTACTTTCAACCAATTGTGTTGAATTTTATGAATGATAAACAATTATAATCGGATTATGAATGATGTTCTTGAAATCGGGCTCCAAATTTCCATGCTATGACCCACTGGAATAATAAATGACCCATAAAGCATTATATTTTCGAACCGATAAAAGCACCTTTAATTTTTGTAATTCAGCATTTAATTTTAGGATCACAAATATTCACGTGTCTATCCAGGTGGGATATAAAAAAAATTTCGTACGTATTTACACGATCCCACTATCGATTTCCGATCTTGAATTTGCATGATTACATGCAGGACCCGTATTCGTATATCGCGGCAGGTAGAATCCGTCCGCCACAGATAGTTTTTTATTTATCTTTTTTTTCCATCTTAAGTCTGTCCTCTCACTTTCATCGTGCAATAACCTCGTGCGTAATTTCGATAAGAAGGCGTTGTCTCAGATCACGCAAATTCGATTCATTTTTTTCCTACTGATAAATGTTTTTACAATAATTAAATTCCATCCAAAATTTAATGTTTTTTTTTCAGTATCATTAGATAAAATTTGTTGTCACTAGCTGTAGATGAAAAATATTTGAGACCAAAAAAAAATTCCATGCTCCAGATCTCGAAAATATAAATTAGACCCTTATGTCCAGATTTACGATCTAGAATATAATTATAAACAATTTGAAGAGAAATGAAAAATTGGGTTCAATCGGGTAGAATTATTGCCGCTACCTCTCAAATGTGCACAGTATTCCAAATTCTTTTTACTATTTAGATGGTAACAGGAGAGAACAATCCACCCATTGTAAAATAAAAAAATAGGTATCCAACTGTATAAAATTTGTACATTTATTTGTAGAATCCTTATAGAACATTTCTTTCTCTAAACAAATAATTATTATGTGAATTGTAAAACTCAA
>WSXT02000030.1:10886-28922 GCA_011762715.2 Neuroterus valhalla
ACGACTAAGCGAGAATCCCGAACAGTCACCCACCCGAGCGCTAACCGCGCCCAAACATGCTTGACATCCGAGATCCCATCCAAATCGGAAGTTACCTCGCAGCTACTGCCGTCGATCACCACCTCTAAATATTATTTTTAATAGAAAGAAATGCTTTTAATAATTTGTGGATTCGAACAAATTTCCGGGCGATTTGCATAAAAATTCGAAAAAATATTTTTTAGACCACCCTCGTAAACAATCTGATCCAGAATAAACAGAGAATATGAGTATTAGGCGATCAGAACATTTTTGCATTGTTAACTCATTGTTTGAAACTGCGAAAAAAAATGATCGTGAATTGATTTTCATGCACAAATTGTAATGCATATTAAAACTCAAACTGATGTCCGCTAGTTCACATTTTGACCGCAATAAAATTATAGATGGCGTCATGCAATTCTGCGGTTATCAATATCCCTCCAACCTGCATAACACCGACCGACTTGTAAACGTTTTAGAAACGTCCTATGGCAAACGTTTTAAAAACGTTTCCTGGAAAAGCTTGAAACGTTTGTTAATCTTGTTTAAAAAATTATTTACAAAACGTCAGATACTTCTGCACGTTCTGAAAACGTTTGGTAAAAGTTGGACCAAGCAGAATTTGAGCAGATTAAATTTCCAAATGTCTCTGAAACATTTGCAAGACATTTACCAAACGTTTACAAATGTTCATTCAACATTGGAAAACGTTTGTCACACGTTCGCCATCTATCGGATAAATTCTTTGATCAAACGTTTTCTAAACGTTCCGAAACGGTCGTGATTTTGATCGTTTCAAATTGTACTCATCAAGCGTTTCTCAAACTTCTTTTAAACGTTTTGAGAACGTTTAAAAAACGTGTTGGATTTGTTGTCGCTCAAAGTTTGATTGGCTAAACGTTTTGAAAAGGTTTGTAAAACGCTTTTGAAAAGTTCAAAATAATTTTTTTTTTTTTTTTTTAAATTCAATCATTTGGTATGAATTCTATTCATCTTGTTAGATAGTCATCCTCTTTTATTAGAAATTATGATGTTGAAATTGAAAATTCTAGTATTTTCTTCTGAACTATTCTTTTTTGGTTGATAATCCTAACTTCCTAATTTTAAAATCAGATTTCTATCTGAATATTGTTTTGGTTGAAAAGTCGACTGCTTCGTGAAGAATGGAGCATTGAATAATTATTTCTTTGGTTTAGAAGATGACTGATTTGTTGAAAATCAGTTGTTTTGTTGATGTAAATCAATATTTTTAAATTAAAAAATCCACTTTTTGGCCATGACCTTGTTGATCATCTCTCACCTTAGTCTTTAACCAGTGTTTGACTCAATGATTATGATTTCAACATTTTAAATATTGAAATGGAAATTATATGAAAGTAAACAAGTATATTTTGCAAAAACTGTGTTATCTTCGTTTTTTCTCCAGCGATTTCCTATGCTCTATAATTTCTACGCCTGAATGGCTAAAAGATTATCCAGAGAACATTTGAAATGTTGCTCTTCTTATTGGGAATGCTAAACAGAATTTCACCAAAACCGGTAATATTTGGCATAAAAATCACTATCTTTTCGTTAGAAAGATTTGAAATTTGATTATTACTATTTTTTTATCCTATAAAAGTTATATAACGTTCACCCATCTGAAATTGCAACAAATCTGTAGCATATCCATTTCCTAATAGGGCACTTTCTACTATGTTTAAATTTGTCAGAAGACTCCCGTTTAGATGAACTCTCGTTTAGCTGAACTTTCATTTACCTGAACGCTTCCACGCTCGTTTAGCTGAACTCGAGCGGCCCCCTCTCCCCCCACTACTCTCGAGTAGACACGGAAACTGACGAAAGCAACCAATTAGTGGTGGGAATTCCTTCCGAGTTCAGCTAAACGAATGTTCACGTCGCGTAGCGGTTCAGCTAAACGGAAGTCTTATGTACTGTGGAATGTGACATCTGTCGGTTTTTCCGCTCTATCAACTTGTTAAAAAATGACCTCAAATTTATTACAAATTGGGTGAAATGGAGTAAACCGCGTTTTGAATTGCATTATTGCTATTCTTAGCCCTTTCATCATGAGTTCCTTTATCCTCTAAAATCCAGTATGATCCCTCTCTTTTTCTGGAATTGGGTGAAAATTTTGTGATTTAATACCCCCAAGTGAATTGTGAAAGCCTCCGGAGTAGGCGTTGGTTGAAATATTCATCGTCACCCCCTGGAACCTTACCTAGAAAATTGCCACCATTGGACGTCTCGTCTACGAACCAGGCGTCGTGAAGCCTTCCCTTCCTCTGGTTCTTTGGTTTTTTTTACTTTCTCCATGGAGTTGGAATTTGAAATTGAAGAAGCTCGTCTTTGTGACCTGGCTTGACCTCGGCCTCCACATAGGCCTGTTGTCTGTTCTCAACAGTTGTTGTAACGTTGCCAAATTCTATTTGATCTCACACTAATACTACTGTGGCCAAAGTTACTTATGATTTTAACCCAAATCGATGTGAACTTTAGCCCTGCCTCTCATAAAAAGTCTTCGAAATTGGCCTAGAGAATCTTGCGCAGTGGACTGACTTTATTGGAAATTGGATTCTGAAAATTTATTAATGCGAAATTGCTCTGCTTAATCGCTCATCCGTTTACAGAAAAAGAGACATTTCAGTCACGAATTCCACAGACGTGCATTTCTATATTTTTGCAGGAGTATTGATTTGTGTACCAATTTTTATATTTGCCATTTTTAGGATTCGCGTCTGTCATTTTTGGGAGCACTGCATGTGACGTAAATCCATAAGCCATACCGTATACTTAGTTTCCAAAAATTTTAAATAACACAGTATTACAGATTTTCAAAATGTACCTCCACTCCATACCCACAAGGAAAATTTGATTATATCAATAATCGCATCCTTCCTCAGTTCAGTCCGCTTCTGGAAACCCACAAATTCCGTCAGAATTGCTCTACGATGAGCTGTTTTCGAGATCTTTGGGAAAGGCGACAATTTTCCCCTCACCCCCTTACAGAAAATCAGAATGAGCATCCGTCATTGTTGGGAGCACTGTATGTGACGTTAATCCATGAACCAGACGATATGCTCCGTTTACAAAAATTAAAAGTAAAACAGTATTACAGATTTCCAACATGTATCTCCACCTCATACCCTCAACGAAAGTTTTATTATATCAATAATCGTATCCTTCTTAAGTTGAGTCCGCTTGTGGAAACCCAATAATTTTGTCAGAATTACTCTACGATGAGCCGTTCCTGAGATCTTTGAGGAAGACGAAGTTTTAATTAACCCCCTGCACAAAATAAAAATAAGCATCTGTCATCGTTGGGAGCACTGTATGTTATGTAAATCCATGAGCCAGACCGTATGCTTCGTTTTCAAAAAATTTAAATAACACAGTATTACATATTTTCAAAATGTACCTCCACTCCATACCAACAAGAAAAAATTGATTATATCAATAATCGCATCCTTTCTCAGTTCAGTCCGCTTCTGGAAACCCTCAAATTCCGTCAGAATTACTCTACGATGAGCTGTTCCCGAGATCTTTGGGAAAGGCGACAATTTTCTCTTCACCCCCGTACAGAAAATCAGAATGAGCATCCGTCATTGTTGGGAGCACTGTATGTGACGTCAATCCATGAACCAGACGGTATGCTTCGTTTACAACGACTTAAATAACACAGTCTTACAAATTTTCAAAATTTACCTTAACCCCTTACCCACAAGGAAAAATTGAATTTATCAACAGTCGCATCCTTTCTAAGTTCAGTCCGCTTGTTGTCTTCCACAAATTCTGTCAGAAATGCTCTACGTTGAGCCGTTCCTGAGATCTTTGAGGAAGACGAAGTTTTAATTAACCCCCTGCACAAAATAAAAATAAGCATCTGTCATCGTTGGGAGCACTGAATGTTATGTAAATCCATGAGCCAGACGATATGCTCCGTTTCCAAAAATTAAAAGTAACACAGTGTTACAGATTTTTAAAATGTACCTCTACCCCATACCCACAATGAAAATTTGATTATATCAATAATATCATCCTTCCAAATTCAGTCCGCTTGTGGAAACCCACATAACGTAAAATGTTGAAAGGTTGGTCAATAAACTAACTTGCACCGCCATTTATCAAAATCACTAGTAGTTATAGATCTTTGTCCTGTAATGAACAGTTAATGTGTAATAAAGAAAATATTGAGGAAATTATGAAAAGTGTCCTATGATCCAAGTTGGACCAAATACATTATACAAAATGTAATCAAGATCGGTTGAGTTGATTCAGAGTCTATCTCAGACAAACATTGTGACACGAGATTTTCATATAAGTAGATTAAGGAAGATTCTGGAATATTTCAGAATATTTTTAAATATTCTCCACCATTTCTGAAAATTCCTCAACATCCCGGAAAAAGGAATAGGGAAATTCCGTATTTTGAGGGATGTTCTAGAAGATTCTAAAGTATCATGAAACATCAATGGGGTCGTGGAATATTATAGAATTTCCTGAAATATTCAGAAAGTTCGACACAATTTGTGGATATTCTGGAACGTTTCAAGATATACCCTTTGGGAATAGAAAGTCTTCAAAACTATCTAGGGAAATTGAAGGGTAAATAATCTTAGTATCTTTTCAAGAAAAAAAGAAAAGTTACTCCTGAGTAAAAGGAGGAACTTATACAAACATTTCTATCAGTTATGTTATTTATCTCTTTGTAAATATTATACATAATATATGATCTAAGGATGAAAGGAATTGAATTTCCATTAGCGATTATTCATTATTTGTTTCCTCTTTTCAATCTTCAAGATTCCTAATCGATTTTTTCTATATGTTTCAGGTGGTGCTAGTTTTCATTCTCAGCATAGCGTCGCTTATAATATATTTCATCGATGCCTCGAGGTAAATACTAAAATAATACAACGTCTTAAATTTTCTCCGTGACATAAAATTTTTGATACTCTTTTTTATTGGTGTCTTTCAGCGAGGAGGTGGAGCGTTGCCAGAAGTGGAGCAACAACATTACTCAGCAGATAGACTTAGCTTTCAATATATTTTTTATGGTCTACTTTTTTATACGCGTGAGTACCATTCTTGACATCACATTTGGTCGTGGGATTTGGAAGATTTATGAGTATTGGATCGTACATACAGGCACATTCGAAATCCACTTTATGCTTTCAGTGCCTAGTGTGAAAATTGTTGCAGGGGACATGCATCTCGAGTCACTCATAATATGCAAAAGTAGATTAACATTGTAATGGATGTGCGTGCTGATGTTGCACTGGGATAACAAGCTTTGGATAGCAGGTTAAATTTACTATTCTATTGTGTAGCAATTTACCGGTAGATACGTTTCCATCAACAAAGTTCTCGCTGTTTTTGAAATGCGTAGAGGCAGTTTATGGGACATCCCGTTGTAATTTTTTATCCGTCAGGGGAGGAGGGTAAAAATTTACTCACAGAAAAGGTGAATGTTGATGGGTAAAAGATTCAAAATGAATAATTAAATTTTCATCGAAAACTTTATGAGGAAGAAGAGGAATTGAAGAGATCAAATTGTATAGCAAACAGAAATGGAGAATGTTTGGCTTCAGAGTTGAATAACTTCTTGAAAAAAACACGTACATGGAAAGAACAGTTGGAATTGATTCTACATAAATAATATTTCTGTTGCATAATGCCGCTGTATCGCATGAGACCACTGACATAATTACCTACTTCAGTCGATTTTATCCAATTATGGTAGTATTCCGCACGCAACATTGCGGCTCTATGTGACAGGCATTTCTTTGGATAGGGTTGATTTGATCTGAAGTTTTAGGAACCTAACAATCGTTCCTAAAAACAATTCCGATGCTTAATTTTTCAAGAAGTTATCATATTTGGAGTATATTGCCGTTGAAATTTCCAAGGTTTCTGTCTGATGGAAAGACCATTTCTGTCTGACCTGGGCCAGACTAGACCTTTGAAACCACACTTTCTTGACGTTAGTCAGACTAGATATAATTTTATTATAGGTTCTGATCTTCCAGACAAGACGTCCTAGATAACAGTTAGACAGACATCAGTAAGATGGATTGGGTGAACTTCTATTCGCTCCTGAAACAAATTTCTTTCTACTGTTGCGAACTTAGAAATTGTAAGACATGGAAAAATATTCAGCGCATTGTTAGAGCTAGACTAAGATGGAGACAACTTTTGTTTTAAGCATCTTTGCACGTGCCCAACTGTGCACGTCCATGATCAGATGGCAAACTGAGCACGTGCCAACTGGGCGCAAGTACAGTTGTGCAAGTGTCCATATGCAAAATGTGCACGTTCACAGTTGTCTGAATTGAATTTTTGAAACTTTTCAAATCGGTTTCAGAAGACATAATGTAGTAGACGTGCACAGTTGGCACTTGGAGACATGGATAACTGTATACGTCCACAGTTGGCGCGTGCACAGTTGGCACGTGCACACTTGGCACGTGCTTTTTGTGCCGTCTGATCATGGACTTGCACAGTTGTCAGTCTGACCATCAAAGTGCAAAATTGTCTAGTACCCAGCTAGACTAAATCTTCCAGACTGGACGTTATAGACAACAGTCACACTGACCCTATTTAGACAGATTTGATAACGTTCTATTGGCTCCTGATACAAATCTCATTTTCCTGGTCCAAACTAAGGTACGGCAAGATATAGAAAAATATGCAACGCATTATTAGATAGATTGTGATGGACACAACTTTTGCACTTGGCATCTTTGTATGTGCCCAACCGTACACGTCCATGATCAGACGGCATACTGAGCACTTGCCAACTGGGCACGTGTACAGTTGTTCAAGTGTCCAAGTGCAAAATGTGCACGTGTACAGTTGTACGAATTCCATTTTTAATGTGGAAAAGGGGGTTCAGAAGAAATAATGTAGGAGACATTCACAGTTAGCACTTGGTCTTAGACAACTGTACATGTTCACAGTTGGAACGTGCAAACCTTGCTGTCTAGCCATAGACCTGCATTGTTGTCTGTCTAACCATCAAAGTGCAAAATTGTCTAGTACCAGCTAGACCTAATCTTCCAGACTGGACGTTTTAGACAATAGTAACACTGACCCTATTTAGGCTCTGGTTACACGGACCCCATTCAGACAGATTGGGTCAAGTTCTATAAGCTACTGATACAAATTTCATTTTACTGGTCCAAACTAAGAAATTGTAAGACATGGGAAAATTTTCAGCGCGTAATCGGGCCAGACTGGAAAGGGGACAACTTTTGCACTCACGATCTTTGCACGCGCCCAACTGTGCACGTCTATAACCAGATGGCTAACTAGGCACGTGCCAACTGGGCACATGTACAGTTGTTCAAGTGTCCACTTGCAAAATATGCACATGTTTAGTTGTTCAAATTTCGTTTTTAAACCTAGCAACGGGAGTTCCGAAGACATGATGCAGTAGACGTGCAGAGTTGGCACTTGGACACATGGACAGATGTTCATGTTCACAGTTGGTGCGTGCAAAGTTGGAGCATGTAAAGTTGGCATGTGCACATCTTGCTGCCTGGTCATAGACCTGAACAATTGTTCGTCTGGCCATCGACGTGCAAAATGTCTGGTACCCAGTCAGACTAAATCTTCCAGACTGGACGTTATAGACATTATACTGATCCAAACTAAGCAATTGCAGGGCATGGGAAAATATTCAGCGTGTTATTAGAGCCGAACTGGGATGGGGACAACTTTTGCACTAAGAATCTTTGCACGTGCCCAACAGTGCAGATCCATAACCAGATGGAAAACTAAGCACGTGCCAACTGTGCACGTGTACAGTTGTTCAAGGGTCCAAGTACGAAATGTGCACGTGCACAGTTGTCCGAATTGCATTTTTTAATGTGACAAAGGGAAATAGACGTGCACAGTGGGCACTTGGACACTTGGGCAACTGTACACGTTCACAGGTGGCACGTGCACAGATTGCTGTCTGGCCATAGACGTGCACAGTTGTCCGTCTGGCCATCGACGTGCAAAATTGTCTGGTATCCAGCTTGATCTAATTTTTCAGACTGAACGTTTAAGAGAACAGTTACACTGACCCTATTTAGACAGGTTTAGTGCAGTTTTATAAGCTCCTAATCTTAACTCAGAAATTGTATTTAAAGATCACTGATCAGCGTTTGATTTGAGCTAGACTAAACCTTCTAGATACAAATCTCTAGACCAAGGCACACCAGAACTTAAAGTACCATTGAACTCAAAAGACTTGGTGCATACGTAGTTTCGAATCATATGGCATTTTTCGAGTGTAAAGGATTTTTATTTCAAGTAAATAAATTAGGTAAATTTTGCAGTTTATCGCCGCCAGTGACAAGCTGTGGTTCATGCTGGAGATGTATTCATTCGTGGACTACTTTACGATACCACCGTCTTTCGTTTCGATCTATCTGGATCGAACATGGATCGGACTGAGGTTCCTTCGAGCCCTACGACTGATGACGGTCCCTGACATCCTCCAGTACCTAAACATTCTAAAAACATCGAGCTCCATTCGCCTTGCCCAACTCGTATCCATCTTCATCTCCGTCTGGTTGACTGCAGCTGGCATTATACATTTGGTAAAAAAATTCAATACATCAATCTTATTGCTGACTCTTCAGTCCAAATTTCATCTTTTAGTATTTATATCCAATTGGAAAAATGTCCTATTATCTAAAGAACATATTTTCTAATAAATAGTTGTAAAATAAATCCTTTTCTGTCTTCTCTCTCTTCTTTTTTTACATTCACATCACATAAGAAGGTATTGGAATTTCGCTAAGTATATATGTGATTAGGTACGTAGTTTCGAATAGTTGAATGAAGATTAACATTCAACTTCCTTTTAGAATGTACAAAGAATTCGAATGATTCCTTTTTATTCTCCAAATTTGTCAAAATCTATAGGAAATATCGATTGTTGATCTTCCTTTGAATTAGTTTTCCCAACCTTCTTTTTTTATAAGAGCCTCTTTATTCCATTTTTGCTTAGATTTACCAAATAATTTATCCTATAATACGAGCGGAATTTGCAATTTACTTTTGTTCTTCTCCAATTTGGAAAAGACAATTGTTTCACTCCATCATGAGAGAAAAGTGTTAAAAAATATAAATTCACAAAAACCGAAATATTTGTTTTGTACATACAGCTTGAAAACTCAGGGGACCCTTTTGAGTTTACGAATCCACAACATCTTTCGTATTGGACATGCGTGTACTTTCTTATCGTGACGATGTCAACGGTGGGATACGGTGACGTTTACTGCCAGACGATTCTCGGCCGTACATTCCTAGTATTTTTTCTACTCGTCGGTTTGGTAAGCTTCTTTGATTATTCTTATAGAGGAAAGTGAACGATTTTTGCAATTTAAAAAATATTACTCGTAAGGAAATGTAACACTGTAGCGCCCTAAGCGTAAAATCGTTAAGAAGACCGGGGCTTGCTCCTAGATGTGAACAGTGGATATATTATTCACGACTTTTTTTTTGTTCGCTCCGTAGAGTTACGCGAATTTTGATTTTTTGCGCAGGAAGCGGTTCTCGGCTTTCTGAAAACCGATCTGTTCCACGACGGAGTGCGAAACGAATATTTAAGAAGACGTTTCGAAGAATTTTTAATAAAAATTCGACCAATCACGTGTAAACTGCTGCTTTTTTTTACCACGGAGAAATTTCTGCGGCCTAAATTTAGGCCGCTGAAATTTCTCCGCGGTAAAAAATTTTTGTGTGACCTAAATTTAGTGCGCGATGTTGCTCTCAAAGTTAAATTTTCTTCCGCTGCGCTGCTTTATTCGTTTCGCACATTTCTCGTTTCTGTGCGCGACTGTATTTGCTTCTTTCATGAAAACGTTTCGTAAAGACTATTTCTGGTCCTCTTGAATCTTTTTTACTTTTGTGGTGCTTTATACGTAATATTTGCTGTATGCCTACCTTCAATGAAAGCAGCGACTACGCGCGCTTGGATCTTTATTGAAAATTAGGCTAGATACGTCTTCCGGTAACTTCATGATTTTTCTCAAGAATTATGTAAATAATTTTGGTCAAAAATTCACATAAATAATAATTATAAATAAAAAATGATGAACTTGTCGGAGGACGTGAATAGGTACTTGTACTATAAAAGAGGAATTCCTTTGTTTGAATGGTGATGCATGGTGTATGCACGATTCTCACAGATCAATAACAAACCTGTGTGTTGATCCTGTTAATTAATTTAAACTTACAATTAGTAGATTTATCCAAGCATCGAATTTGCATAACAAAGCTAAACTTTACTAATATTCTCGAACATGAAAAATCCTTCGAGCAGAAATCTGGTATCACCCTTCAAACGAAGGCTTCTTTTCCTCAAACGTTTCTCAAAGTGGAACGAAATTTCATGAGGAAAATTTCAATAAGTAAATTGTTTCCTATGCTTTGAGAAATGTTGCTGAAATTACAGTTTTCACAACCACTGATATGAGGACTCAATCCGTTCATTCCATTTGCTTCCGCCTACAATTCTGAATGATTCAATCCGGATTTTTAATCCTTACCATGTAAAAAATGTGAAGTTTAGATGATTAATTTTGGAAGCAACGAATTGGGTCTTTGTGCAATTATAATAAAAAAGGCCCATTTAAGTCACCGATCAGCTTCATCTTATTTTACTCTTATGAACCGACGTACCTACAGCATATTGTTCCCTTTCCCTTGAATCGCGTTCAGATAAAATTAAAAAATTTATTTTTAATATATTTCGAACGATCGCGTTGTTTTTAGATCTATAGGTCTTGCCCTACTCGCTTTTTAGGAAAATCCTTATGTGTTTAAAAGTATCGCAAATCTTCATCAAAACGGATAAGAATTAAAAGCTTTCGACAAACACTTCAGCTTTACTGGCTACCTTTGCCTTATGCCTGTACTTCTACGGCCGTTTTTGTTATTCATCGTGGTTATTTCGTATTTCTGTCGTATACTGATATATTAGAAAGCTCTTTCCTCATGCGCAAAACAAAAATAATTTCTCAATGGATATTCTGCGCCTTTAAAGTTTTTTTTGCTGCTATAGAACTCAAACGGGTTCAGATAAGGCTTATTTATTTAAAGTTCATTTCTCGTAAGCAGTTGTCATTATGAATATCAATTATCATTTTCATTTCAAGATTTTCCATCTATCGAAACAACCCACTGAAGTGGTGATGAATTCAAACTTTACCGTTTCAAAAAAAATGTGTGAAGATCGGAGAATTTCCTAATTAAGTTTATCGAAAATCCTGCAAGCTTGACGAAAATCCTGCCATGAGATCTTTATCGCACAGAAAAAAAACGAAGAGTTTAAATTGGTTCAGACAAAAATCCTGGCATGGCAGTGAAGCTCCGTGTTAAAGAGTAGAAACAAATTTCAGCGATATGGCTGCTCATGGAGCGATCATGCGCTATTGTGACTCCTGGCAGAACCAAATTTCTTGTCCTGCCGGTCTCCCATTATACTCTCTTGGTAACGGAAATGTTGTCTGTAGCCGAGTGGCGGCGCTGGCTGTACTTTTAGGCTGACAGTTCATGAAATACATGGCGAATGTGTCACCAATGTTAGGTTATAATTTTTTCAAGTACATAAAAGAAATGATTCAGGTTTTTTGTGGTTGAAAATAGAACAGTAATGTTTTGAGACTTTAAATTTCTCAAGGTTTCTCTGAATAAACGGTAACAATGTAATATAAGTGCGCTGTTTTGGTTGTTTTTGAATGATGGTCAGGTTATGTGACTTGCTCCAAACAAGTGCAAATTTTCAGTGTGCCTATAGTGACAAAGGAGTTTGTAAAATCTAGCAACAAGCTATTTTCAGAGCTAATTTTGAACTAAAACCAAGTCATGTGATTTACATAATAAAATTAGCTCTTGAAAATCTTTTTTGGAGCATCCAATACATACAGAAAGAATTATTCTCTCAATTCCTTCACAAAAAAAAAGAAAAAAATAATTATATACACACACACACACACACAAACACACACACACACACACAAATATATATATATATATATGCGTTCTAGTTTCTTTCTCCTCATTCACCTGACATGGGACAGGGAATTTAAGAAAATGATCATCCATGGAACGTGAAGTTTTTGAAATAATCATAATTTGGATTCAAAAGAGAAGAAATTCAGAGAATCGCTCTTCCAATTTGAAATTCCTCACAATTCGAAGGTCCTCTCTTTTTCATTTTAATGAAGACAATTTGACTACGGCAAAAAAAAATTCCATAGTTGTAGTTAAAATTCATTTGTTTCGTTAAACAGATTTTTTTTCAATTTGAAATTTGAGTATTTGATTTTTGTTGACAAATAATCTTTTTTGTTAATAAATAACTTATCCGTTCGAAAAGTTCAACTCTTTCAGTTGAAGAATAATTTTTTCAGTTAAAAACCCTTATGTTTGGTTTGAAACTAGTGTTTCAAACGGAAAATGTTAATATTCCATTTTCGAATGAAAATAATTTTTTTTTTCAGTTTGGAATTCATTTATTTTGTTGGAACATTGTATTTTCTGTAGAAAATCAATCTTTCTACTTGAGAATTAATCTTTTTGTTTGAATGGTCACCTTTATGGTTGAAAATTAAAGTTCTTCCGTTGAATATTTATCACATTAGTTGAAAATTCATAATTGAAATACATAAATGATTATGTTCTTTTAATGATATTCTATTTATCCCTATTTTAATATTGTTCACAAGCACAGTTTTCAATTGCCCATTTTATAATATTTATTCAACCTTTAAATCCTATTCTTTATAATATAATTCGTTAGAAGTGAAAATCAATTACTGTCTAAATTTAAAAAGAAATATAAACTTATGTCAAAGCTACAAATTTAATATTTTTGTAGAATTATTGTATGTATTCTGTGAGAAGCGTATTTGTATATAGTCATCAAAATAATGATTTATTCAGTTTTTCATTAGTAGGTACCTATTAATTTATTGGACATTTACAATATTAAAAAGTATTTCCCGAAGATGAATGCATGCAAAAAAACGTGTTTTAATAATTGAAATGGATCAAAATTCAAATTTCCCCTTTGCTATAGAATAATTAGCGCCCTGAAAGTACTGCCAGCGCCGCCACGCGGGTGCGGTCAGATCTCACGTCACATTTATTCTACAGGCCTTTTTAGGAGTACCATTCTCCTAGTTTATTCGTGAGTTACATAACCTATAAATGGGCATAAAATCGTGCATTTATTCAGTCATCATGTCCCAGAATTGTGGTGATTATATTCAGGAGGTTGCATCTCTTAAACCTTATTGATTTGACGTAAATATCATGATCACTCAGTGCACAATCCACTTTCATTACTTATGTCAGTCTTTGTGATTATGCAGAACGTATTTTTACGACGCCCATGACATTAACCTTTACTTCCGAATGTGTTTACAGTACTAGCAATCTGAAAGAAGAAAAATTCACTAGAAACTCAAACCTAACGAATTGAATACCACTAGAAAGAACCCCAGAAACTCCTGGCGCGAAAGGCAAAGTTTCTTACTGCACAATTTTCAGCTGAAGTAATTTTTATCCCATTTTTTTCTGTGCGTTAAGAGAATGATATTCTTAAGTTGATAAATAATAAAGAATATAACGGAAGTCATATAATTTCAATTTTGAAGCAATATTCATATTGATATAATTTAGGAATTATCGAAGGAATCTAATTTTAGGGAATAATAAAGGAAATTTTCTTTTCGATTGAAATCGTCATAATTTAAAAATTTTGCAAAGAAATGTTCTCATCCAAATGATTTTCAGCAAAAATTTTAATTGAACAGTTTCCTAATAGAAATAAACAAAATTGAACGTCCTAATCCCATGCACGGGAGGAGGGTTTGAGGATAATATAGAACTTTCAATATTCTTCCAGAACAATGTCAATTCGGAAACTTTAATTTAAATATTCCAGATTTTGAAGCATTTGGTATTGATATTTAATTCCGAATTTTCAGTACAAAAAATTAAATTTGAGTTCTAGGATATTCAAGCAATTTTTGAGCAAGCAAGTTTTGAGCAATTATAAATTTGAAATCCTCAAACTTTTGGATTCTGATGTTTAAAATTAGAAAAAGGACAAAGCAAATAAAAACAGAACAACTTGTACCGAAGCTTGAATTGTACAAGGGGAGGTGTCAAGAAAATTTAAGTTCTCGTGGACTTGGTTTCTTTCCTTTGCTGTAGTAAATTCAGAAAATATTCATAGTTTTCATAAATTGGCTATGGTAACTCAATTAATTTGCAAATTGGTAAAATATTTTATTTGTTTTAATGTTCATATTTTGAAAAAAATAATTGATAGATGAAACTATCATGCTACAGAGGAAGAAATCGATAGAATAAAATTGTTCTCGAATCCTTCAAATTAACAATACCATTTAACATTATTCCAATCGGCCACCATACAGATACCACTAATTCAGACAAATCTGGTTGAATAATATTCCAGTTTTTTGTTTTAAATAAGATTCTGTACTACTGAAAATAATACTAAAATATGAAAAACCTATAGTTGGATTGAAAAAAAGCTGAAAGATAACGATTTGAGATTTTGAATCGGTGGTAGCTGCATGGTGGTCGATTGAGATGATGTGAATCGTAATTCTTGAATTATCCGATAAATATCACTTCAATCGATTCTTCTTTCCTTGGTGTATTTCCATCCAATACCTATCGAAAGTTCTAAAAAATTATTAACTTTATTTTTCTAATGAGTTAATTCCAATTTATACAGAGTCTCTAATTATTCTCTCATCCTTTTTTTGCCAATACCTAGTCTCGAAAGTTCTTCAAATCCTTATTGCATTGAATTCCGTTAATAAGGTAAAAAAGATAAATCCTAAAGAGAGTTGAAAAACGTATCGATAGAACAAAACGGCTCAGTAACGTCACTTGCAATCTCTTGGCTTTAGTCCAGGACGAATCGAATGCGTTAGCAAAAATACTTAAGGGGCAAGAGGGAGATTGCTATTCGAAGGATATTCCTATGCAATACGGAATACGAAATGCCACTAGGATCCCAAACGACCTATATCGTAATCGTGCATATGCCTACACGCCTCACTTATCCGTGAACGATTTTTTTATTATTGTACTACATATATCATGATTTACAGAACAAGTGACACTTCGATTTTCTACCTTTTCTTCACTTTTGAAACCTTTGCTTTGCCTCTCGAGAAAGAAAAGGGACAAGCCTCTTGTATAAGAGGATTGTTTTCTTAATTAGTTGATTATTCTCCCGGAAAGAACATAAAATTCACACCAGGTCATCGTTTAATAATCGTCATAAGATAACTCTTCTGAAATTATTAAAGAATTATTATTAACAATAGTACAAACATTAGGTTAAATTCAGCGAATAGCAGAGATATAATTCAGAGAGTAAATACTAGACTCAAAAGAAGTTCAATCAATTCAGGAAGCTTATTCTGCATTTATTTATACCATATGCTTATACCATATGCTCGTTATTTATTTATTTGTTTATTTATCTTTAAGATTCAATAATTTAAAAAAAAATGAGTCCGATTTGGTTTGTTTTCTCGGTTCATATCCCCAACTTATATTGGTTTTGGCACTCACGAGTCCCCATAAATTGATGGTCTTTGATTAAGAGTATTTTTGTTTTTTTCTTGAAAGTGAGGCGAAATCCCTTTTTGCTTGAAGCTTCACTTTCTCTCTGCGATGGCCTGACGATCGATTTCCCATTCAGATTAAAATATATTTGCAATATGTTCGCTTTCCATAATTCCACTTTTGTTTTTGATCATAAAAAGCAACTATACGATGCTTCCGAACATAAATTTTACTTAAGCATTTCGTCTCCTATGTTAAAAATGAATAAATAGTTAAACAAATGATGTCAAAATTGATTTAGGGCGTTTTCATAGGACGTAATCTTGCGATTTTAGTGACGGTTTTGTGTTTGTGCGAGCTTATGATCTTGACTGTATGTCCTGTCTGTATATCTGTCTGTGTTCTGCGTATGCTCAAACGCTGCTGAAGTCATCGCAATCTTCTAACGATCTAGCCGCTTGCCTATTATCTTATTCCTCAAAGTTCGCTCTATTTGCGAAACTTTGGCGTCTTCTCGTGTTTTCTTCCAGTTTTATTAATAGAGTTAGCAAAGGGAAGTGACTGACACTGTTATTAAATATTACAATTTCCATAAATCTACGCCTCTCATTAGAAAGTCGGACAACAGGAAAGAAAACGGCTTATCATCGAACTTGCACTTGATATTACAAAACAAACCAATTCTTCCAAATACCTATGGGACATTCTTTCACAAATCGTACAGATTTGGACGAAAGTTGATCGACCCATTTTTGAGGATTTTTTTTTTTATTTTGCAATTTTTTGAGAAATAGGAAGCGTTGAAAAATTAAGCATTTGAGTAAAGACCATTTTTTAAAAATTGCATAACTCCTGTTCTATTTGAGCTAGAGACATTTTCATTTTTTCATTTGAAAGGTACAAGAACAAGCTTTAATAAAAAAAAATCAACCCAAAAATATTATTGAAAAATTGAAATTGTTATGAACAATGAAAATTTTAAAATTGATTTTTAACTATTTTGACCCCCGTGAATTGAGTTCTTAGTATTTTTATCGTATTCTACGTCAAATGTCCGATCGACACCGATTTATTTCAAAATGATGAAATTAATAATACTATTGATTGATTGATTTAATGTGTCCCCTGAGGGTTTACATTTTCCTCGAACCTCTCCGAAATTCCTTTACACACCCTACCACTACCTTAGTAGTAAGTAAGGGGGACCCTACAGCTCAAGGTGGGTTCCGAACCACCAAGAACCCCAGCCCCAAGTACTTAGAGTAACCTTTTGTCAAGAGGTACTGGCACCATAACTTTCCGGAAATGAACGCTCCCTTGCTAGGCAAGTGTTCACCGCATGAGCCGCCGAAGCTCTTCCAGAGCGCAGGGCGGGAATCGAACCCACAACCAGCCGGCGAGGTGTGGATCCAAAACGCATGCCTTAGTCCCCACGACCAACTGGCCACTCCAAATTATTATTACTATGATTATAATATATTTTCAAACAAATAATCTTATATCGTAGGCAAGATAACTTCATTAAAAATTAAAGATATAAATAAGCAATAAGAAGGAAAAGAAAAACATCATTATTGAAAATGTAGATTACTTTATAAGGATTATTCGGATTATTGTATAGATTCCTTAATCAAGAGGGACAAGTTTGTTAGAATACAGTTGGAATATCTAAGTGAAATTCTACCCATGAATACAAATTTATAAAATAATACATTTTTGGGAGAAACGAGACGAATTTTCTAGAAGGTAGTTACAGTTTCTAGAAGGTAGTTGAATCCTCAACCTAGAAAGGAAAATCCTAAACGAAAAAGTTGATTTTCAATCTTGCAATTTAAATTTTCTACTAGAAGAGATGGAGATTTCCAATCCAGAAGGACAACTTAAATCCAAAATCATGAAATATTTACAAAACAGTATTGAACGATTATTAAAAGAGGCAAATATAAGAAAACCGATCCAATCCAAATGGACAAATCGTCTATCCAAGAAGACGAATTTTGAAAGTAATAAATTTTTTTCAACAAAAAGACGGATTTTCCAGAAGGTACTCAAAGCTTCTAGAGAGTGGTTGCATTTTCCACCTGAAAAGTTGAACGATCAACAAAAAAGGTAATTTTTAATGTTAAAATATAAATTTTATACCAGAAAAGATGAATATTCCCAATCCAGAAGGACAAATTACATCCAAAAGGAGGAAATATTACCAAAACAGCATTGGATTATCAACAAAAAAAGTTATAATAAAAAACTAATCCAATCAAAATGGACAGATCGTCTATCCAAGAAGATGAATCTTGAAAGTAATAAATTTTTCTCAAGAAAAAAGACGAATTTGCTAGAAGGTAATTAAAGCTTCTAGAGGATTGTTGGATTTTCAACCTGTACAGTTAAATCCTC
>WSXT02000030.1:29022-51358 GCA_011762715.2 Neuroterus valhalla
AGTTAAATCCTCAACGAAAAAGTTAGTTTTTAACGTTGAAATATAAATTTTCTACCAGAAAAGATGAATATTTCCAACCCAATCTTTTCTGGTAGAAAATTTATATTTCAACATTAAAAACTAACTTTTCCGTTGAGGATTTAACAGTACAGGTTGAAATTCCAACCACCCTCTAGAAGGTTCAATTACCTTGTAGCAAATTCGTCTCTTTTCTTGAGAAAAATTAATTACTTTCAAAGTTTGTCTTCTTGAATAGACGATTTGTCCATTTGGAATGGATCGTTTTTTTCAATTGCCTTGTTTGTTAATAATTCAATACTGTTTTGTGAATATTTCATGATTTTGGATTTGAGTTGTCCTACTGGATTGGAAAGGTTCATCTCTTCTGGTGGGAAATTCAAATTTTAAGATTGAAAATTAACTTTTTCGTTGAGGACTTACCTTCCTAGGTTGAGAATTCAACTACGTTCTAGCAAATTCGTCTCTTTTCTTCCAAAAATCTATTATTTTATAAATTCGTCTTCATGGATAGACTTTAAGTTTGGTATTCCATCTGTATTCTAACAAACTCGTTTCTCTTGATTAGGAAACCTATATAATGATCCTAATAATCCTAATAAAGTAATCTACATTTTCAATATTGATGTTTTTCTTTCCCTTCTTATTATTTTAACATTTCTTGGATTTTTAATAAAGTTATCTTGTCTAAGAAATAAGATTATTTATTTGAAAATATAAACCAATCATTAATATTTTAGAGAAGAACGACATCAAAGAAGAAAATCGGCCGTACAATGTGATAGGCGCGCCGCGCCGGTGTGAGGTACCGCGCTCGACACCGCTAGATACATTAAATTCTTTCCGATAGTAATAATAATTTCACCATTTTAAAATAAATCGTTGTCGATTGAAAATTTGACGTAAAATACGATAAAAATATTAAGAACCTAATTCATGGAGGTCAAACTATTTAAAAATCAATTTTAAAACTGTTATTGTTTATAACGATTTCAATTTCTTGTGAATATTTTTGGGATGAATTTTTTATTGAAGCTCGTTCTTTTACCTTTCAATTGAGAATAGAAAAATGTTTCTAGCTCAAATAGGACAGGAGTTATGCATTTTTTAAGAATAGTCTTCACACAAATTCTCTATTTTTCAACCCTTCCTATTTCTAAAAGAATTTCAAAATAAAAAAAATCCTCGAAAACGTATCTTCTCTTTTTCGATAAAGAACCCGTGAAAAAAGTATTAGCTCAATCAAAAATGGGTCGGTCAATTCTGTGTTCAATTGTAAAAGAATGTCCCCTATAAGGAAGTTTTTGGGAAAGTTTTTTTTAGAACTTTTTTCATTGTGTCGATATGCTGCGATGAAGATTGCAATTAATAGATGGCGCTAAAGTACCTGAAGAAACGTTTTTTCGCTTTTTGATACAAAAAAAAAAATTTTTATCGCAAAACTGTCAATGAGAAAGTTGTTCGACTTAAAAACACCTACAAGATTCACATAAAAACTTTTCTTGTCTAACTTACCGTTCACGAGTTATAACGTGACAAACAAGTCACCGTTGATTTCCCATTGTTTCCGACGGGGGCAACGTTAGTGTGGGTACATAATGAGTCATCACTTCAGACTGAACAGATAATTTTTTGTGAGCAGGACTTTCACATCATTCCTACTTATGATAAATTGTTGTTATGAAATAATATTTATTATTAATATTTTTTTTCAGAACTATATGCTGAATTCAGTATTGAACGTGATTAAAGAAGGTTTTTAAATTTTTGTATCAAACGAGCTGTGTCCATGCCAATGTCTATTTTATTACAAAACCAACCAGTTATCTGACAATATCAATTTCGTAGGTTTCATTGAGACGAGAGACTTTCTCATTGACAGTGTCGCGATAAAAATAGTTTTTTGTGCCAAAAAGCGAGAAAACTCTTTTTTGGTACTTTAGTGCCATATGTTAATTGCACTTTTCATCGCAGCATGTCGGCCCAATGAGAAAAGTTGTAGAAAACATTGCCCCTAATATTGTTTGTCCCTGAAAATTTTCTCAAAAACCTACCATTTCCGAGATACATCAAATCCAAAAACTCTTTGAGTTTTTCCAAAAAACGCCCCTGAACGATCCCACATTTTCCACGTTGAACTTCATAAATGCCCTTCTAGCGATTTCCGCAAATAAAAGTTTTATGGTATTTTTTTCCAAAAACGGCCTTTTTTCTGACAGATTGACTTTACTAGAGACCTTAGAAATTTTTGAACATTTAAAAAAATCATGTTATTAGTTTCCATTATTTCTCAACTGCTATCATCCCCTTAAAAACTCTCTTTCATCAGGAAATACAATTCTTCACCAAGATTAGTCATAAATTTAATGGTTTTATTTTAAATAGAACATTAATTTCAATCTCTTATACTTTCATCTGATTATGAAAACTTTGGAGCAATTACAAAGGGCTTTGACATCTGAGAGAATCAGTTGAAGCATATATTCTTTCTATTTTCTGTGAAGCTTCCCAAAAATGGAATTAGAAAAATGTCAAAATTAACAATCTTTTTTTAATTGCTCCGACTTAATTACTCTGACCTCTATGACTCTCCATTATTTCTAGTCGATCGTGGTACAAAATTTATTCAAAAAAATTTGGTAATACAACTCTTTCCTTGGCTTAAAATTCGCACGGTGTATGCTTAGAAATGAGAATTTCATTTATTTTTCATATGAATTTTGATGTAGGCAAGCATGGAGTAGGGGCCCTCGTCCAATTTACAGTAATCAGTAGAATCTGTCATATATCAGGATCTACTCAAAAAATGTGATATATATGTGTGTGTGTGTGTGTGTGGCACCCCACGTTGGGCGCCAGTGATTTTTCATCTCATGGTCGTGTGACGTGGCCGTAGATGTATTACACCGCGGTTCAACTGAGAGCTTGTGCCATTTCCCTGAATGACAGTTGCTCCCAGCTGGACTCTGCGGCGGTTCTAAAACCAATGTTTGATTTTATATATACAATAAAAAAACGAAGCGAAGGATTTTCATATTTGAACCGAATGTTCTTTTCTAGGTCTAAAACAACTGACAAATATAATAATTTAGATTACTTAACTGAGTGGTAGAAATAATCAACTCAAAGTAAGTTACTGAATGACATAGTAAAGAATTTAGTCCCCCTACTACCTTTACTTCTAGCAGCGCTATTTTTTGCTTTTGTGACACTTTCAATCTTGTAAGCTGAATATTTGGTTGGATTTTGCCATTTTGCCACCAGTAGAAGTGCAGAAAAATTAGTGATACTTTAATAAGGAATAAAAACTTTCTCTTCTAGAATTTCCCTTTCCCTTTTCTTCTCATAGATAAGGTTTATACACTTAGGCAAATATTAAAAAATCGCGTATACTCAAGATATTGTGTGTCCCTAATCTGCATTCAAATTATGCTTTTGAGGGCATGTAAAGCCAGCGCAAACTAGCATTTTCAGTGCAGGAACTACGGAAGCAGGCGCAAAAAGCTACTTTGCGCCCGCTTCGTCTCCGGGTGAAAGAAGGCCACTTTGCACACGATTTACATGTACGGAAAGGGATCCTTTCTGTACAGGTTGGTCAGAAGTTGTTTCATAAGTATGTGACTTGTGTTATTTTGTTCTTAGCGAAAATAAATCCTGTAATGAAGTAGGAATCCGCACGCGTAGTCGACCCAGCTGACTAGATGAGATAGTGGCATAGACTTTTGCAGTTATGATTTCTATTTACAGGCAATTTTTGCTAGTAGCATACCTGAGATAATAGAGCTCGTAGGCAGTAGGTCCAAGTACAGCGGCGAATACAAGCGGGAACACGGAAAGAGGTATTATTACGTTAAATCAACTCATCAGTCGTGTCTGTCTCATAATTCTATCCTCCGTGTATATTGCTCTCCCATCTACTTCCAAAGAGAATATCATCTTGATTTATTTCAAAATCAGCTTTCTTTATTTTCTTCAAAAGAAATTTTTGTACAAGGGAGGTGAATATTCTGAAATTAAGGGCATTGAATGAAAAAATTCTGAATTTTTGTGGCATAGCCAATGCACTGTCACATCAGACAATAATATGTTTGCGCGGGAGATGGTAGATCAATTTCAATTTTACGCCGGATATTTTATGATTATGCACAACTACTGCATTTATGGAACATTCGCAGGTTATGCATGAAATTCTATAAATCCCAACTATAAGTCAATAAGAAGGAGTTTTGCGATTGATAACGCACAAAGCCGTAATTTAGGGCCAAATTTCAACAACACCACCCGAAAATGATCAGGTTTCGACGTATATAGCGTCAGATATTCACTGTAGCGTCATAAACAACATGTAACTGATCGAAAATTTGTATCTCTCGCGTACTCACACGATGCCGCATGATACACGATGTCACATGGAACTATTGTCGGTAAAGTAGTGCTAACAATAAATGAATAGTGAAGACAGCATAAACTTGAATGATTCCTGCATAAACAAATATTGGAATAGTTTTCCCGAATGAATGTTTACAATTTTTCATAGTTTATAATATCAAAGACCGATTTGATCCGTTCATTTTTTGGCCAGTTATCACGTTTATAGACGGATGAATATACAGACAGACACTATCGCAAAAACATGATTTTCGGCTTCAGGGGGTCCTTAAACGTAGAGATCCGTTGAAAATTAAAGATGTGGAATTCGGGGTGATGCTTATACTTTCTCAATCATAAATGATGAGAATCCGATAAAATTTTTGATTTTCCATTATGTGCTGTACAGTAAATATTTGAATATCGTGCGTTATTTCGCGTGGAATCTCCATTTTGTTTTGTATTTTTCAATTTTGAAAATTTTATTACTCTGACACTTTCCTCTTTATCGAAAAAAGTTGTAGATATGACAAGTTTGAATTCCCGCACGCTAAAAGGAACCGTACATAGAAAAAAGCGTGTGAAAATTTTTGGGAATTCTCCCACTTTTCGAGTTTTTATTCAAAATAGCTTGCTAACAAACTCATCCTTTCTCTTGGACCAATCAACAAGTATTTCAGAGGCCGATTTGATCCGTCCATTTTTTCGTGAGTTATCGTGTTTACGGACAGACAGACGGCCGGACGAATGGACGGACATACGGACATACAGACCAACAGACAGACACCATCGCCAAAACTTTATTTTCGGCTTCAAGGGGTCTCAAAACGTGGAGATCCGTTGAAAATTCAAGATGTGAAATTTCAGACGATTTTGATACTTTCTCAATCATAATTGATGAGAATGTAAAAATAATAAAATTGTTTTTTCAGAAGATTTTTCACAATTGTACATAGTTTGATACTAAAAAACTTGATAATCTTTTGGATATTTTTATAAATTTGTAAATTCGTGTATGTACCTAATTTTCACATAGTTAGCAGAAACTTATTTGCAACATATCTATTTAAAAATAAACAATTTTAATCTTGGTTTCTATTTGCAATGAATTAAAAGGTTTTAAATAGTTATAAACTATGTACAATTGTAAAAAATCTTCCTAAAGAACAATTCCAGTGTTTGTTTATGTAGAAATATTTCAATTCTATATTGTCTTCACTATTAATTTATTGCAAGCACTACTTACCGGCAATAGTTGTATGTATCATCGTGTATCATGCGGTATCATGTGAGTACGCGAGTGATACAAATTTTCGGTTGGTAACATGTTAATGGCGCTACAGTGAATGTTTAACGCTCTATCTGTTAAACCTTCATCATTTTCGTATGGTGTTGTTAAATCTTGGCCCCAAATTATAGCTTCGTGCGTTATCAATCGCAAAATTCTTTCTTATTGACTGATAATTGGGAAATATAGAATTTCATGTATAACCCGCGAATATTTCATAAATACCGGAATTGTGCATAATCATAAGATTTCTGGCGTGAAATTTCAATTTATTTGTCTCTTACGCGCAGGCATGTTTTCTGCTGTGATAGTTAAATTGGCGTAACTGTAGAAGGAACACAAAAATTCCAGAGTCGGTTTATGCATTGCCCTTAATGATTATAAATCAATGATTACACACTTAAATGAATAAATAAATTGCTTCTAGTCGATGGAAATAGTTTGAATGTATACTAATTTTTTTTTTTTTTGGTCTATTCAGGGATTTAAACATACACTTTGAAACATTACATAAAAAAACACAATTCATGAGCTTCTCGCCAAAAATTCGCTCAATGTGGTCCCAGAAAAATAGTCGCTGATTGCTTCAGTTCATCTGTTGTTTCACAATCGGCTTCGACTTGGATTCAGGACTCAAGGAAAATTTCTATAACTAAACCAACGTTGTCAATAAACGTTGGATGAGTTTCGATCAGTCCTGCAGATTGAAAAAAAAATCTTTTTCTGTTGTCCTAGAATTATAAACCAAACTCTAGACATGTAGGCTCCTCAAGTATACCTTCAAAAACCATTGGAAAATGCAACCTATAAAATTCTTGGAAAAATCCCATCGAGTTTTCTTATTTTGATGAAAAATGATTCCTTACTTTCTGCTCTACCAACCATGAAACTATTTTAGGATGTACTATGGGATTATTTCTCAAATGGAGAACAATACACAGATTGTTAATTGTACTCAAGTTTTGAAGAGGAGTTCGCTTTTCGCTTTTCTTGACTAAGATCAGGAGAGTAGTTACAAAAACGATTTTCCATTTCTCTGAATCAAATCTAATTGATCTTTCCACGAGAATGGATACAGCCTCAGAGCATTGATTCTGACGTTATCATACTGCTCAACTGAGCCCTTATTTTGAACGATCAGCTCCTAAGATCTAACATAGACATTTTCTTATTTAATAGAATTTTAGCCTATATTCATTAAATGTAACATTAAATTTCAATAATGGTATGCTTGGGACCTACATCGAGGCACGACATATTCATTCTACTCATTTCCACTATAAAGTTTTAAAAATCATGGAAAGAATTTGTGAGGAATCTGTAAAATGCAACTAACTACAATCAGCTATGCTTCGTGAGTACTTGCATGTAGGCTCTCTCTTTCAAGTAATCTTGTCCGTCTTCAAACTTACGATTAAAAACAAGAATTGGCATGCAGTACTAAATCAAATGATTCTTCATCATATAACTTTCTCAATTGTCTGGAGGAAACTCCACATGTCTCTTCTCTTCCATCGCATGTATGCATCAGTATTCTATAAAAAATTCATAAACTATGGAGTTAGTATACTAAACATTTTCGATTTCTGGTAATAAAATGTATTCAGTCTTCGCTACACTATCAAAATGTAATTAGAAAAAAAAATTTCGTTTTAATATGCAAGAATAAGATAAATGCAATGTCAATTACAATCAGAGGGTTCTGTATTTTCGATACTACTTCTTGTTCGAATAACCAATTTAGTCTGCTACCCAAAATACTTCTGTATCAAAATTGGACACAAAGTTGAGAAATCGTATATTACCAACTCTTCTGCTGCCTCACAATAACTTACTAATCACTAACAGGGCTGACGGATAACAATAAAAACTTTTCAGTAGCTAGGAACACACAAAAGAGTGCAAGTTTGACGACGAATGTGGTCCACATTTCGGAAGATTACTTGACTTGCTTTTGAATTTGATATTATTATAAACATCTACCGCGGGCAAAGAGGCGCTGCTGTATCAAAACAAACATGGCTGCCTATAGGATTTGGCATGCACATGATTAGCATTAGTCTTAACACGTTTATTCAAGTAAAATATAATTTAAATGTGATCAAAATATTGCTACTCTCTCTAAAAACATTGTGTGAGTATGCTGTTGCAGCGACGATTTTATTTAATGATCATGATAATAATTCTATTTATTAATCACGTAATAACTGTATGAAACAAAACAAAACAGGAAATACATAATCATCAACACTGAACTGCAGAGAGCAAACTAGTATTTGTTGAGCGGTATCTTGAATCTTGAGTCGTTTTAACCATTCGGAACGTTTATCAACAACAATGCTTTCCCGAACGAGATTTTTCACTGTAACAGTATCACTGCCAAATTTTGGTACTTTATGGAAATTCAAATTAGTGTTGACATTTTTTTTGGAGTCACAATTGACAACACAGCACACATTGCCTTTGCGAGTACCGTTTTCCTTTCTATGGTTCCAGGAGAATTCCATAAGATTCTGTATTGACTTAATAAACTTATTATGTACTTCTAACTGAATAATCTGACACAAAATTAATTATCATCGCGTTATTTGAATGCAACACGCATGTAAACAATGCTACTTGTATCCCGTAGGCAGCCATGTTGGTTAGTTCGCTAGATGGTCATCAGGTCTCGCATTGCAACTCTAAATTCCCAATGGGTGCACTCTTCGTAGGCAGCGCGTCCAGCCAATCAGCATGCGGAGCGAGAGAGATAGCATGACCCTCTAATCGTACTCTCTCTCCCACTCACTGATGACGGGTTGGCAGCCCTGCGGGCTGGCTCCAGTACTATATGCTCGAACGGTGCACTCGAAAAGGATAAAAGGATTTCACATGTTTGCCTCTATCGAATTTCCAAAACTTGAAACTATGAAAGCAGAAATTTTATTCTTTGTTGAAACTGTGAAGTTATACGAGTAGTAAACTTTTGGAAACAAGATCTTGTGAAATGTAAGATTCCTCAGAGAGTGACAATCGACCTCTGCACCATATTTGTCGTTCTTGCTCTAAATTTCTATTCATATATTCAGCGCATTCCAATGCCTCACACAACTATGAAATATGAAACAGTCTTCAGCCCACCCTTTATAAAGGAAATTCGCGAATTTATCATTTATCGATTTTTGAAAGTATTTGAGACTTTTCTATTTGAATGATATATTATGCTATATTCTACTCACTATTAATAAAATTCTGACTAGGCCTAATAAGGAACACGGTGTTACAACTCCCATGTAGTTTTTCGACCAGATATTTTCTGCGCCAACAGAGCCATCTTCAGTTGTATTTGATGAACTAAGAGCTCCGTGACTTCATGTGAAGTTTAAACACTTAACTTCAGTTTGTTTACGTTGCATGCCGTTTGTTGCGGTTTGTTAACCAGACGTTGCTTTCGCCGTTGGAAATATAATTTTATATATTGAAACAGTGCTTTAGTGGTTCATGAGTTGAACAAAAATTAGGAAAATTTACCCGTAAGTATACAATAATTTTATAATAACAAATAATTTTTGTATGTTGATGGTACAATAGGCTTTGGAGTTATAAATAATAGATAAGAGAAGAGTTATTCGAACATCGTTATCCATAAGAGTAGTCACAAAATTTATCAAAATTCGATTATCACATCAACTAAGAGAGAAACTCATCCATGAATTCTCACAAATTTGATATGAATAATTAAATAACACTGTAAGAGAAGGAAAACATTCTAAAGAACTGTTTTAAATTTTCGCGGGCAGAGTTGCGGGTTGGGAGGGGGGAATATTTTCTGGAGTCTAACTGAAGATGGCCCTCTATGCGCTGCAAATATCTGGCCGAAAGAATACATGGGAGTCGTATCACCGTTATAGGGAGTTTAAGGAGGGAAGAATATTTATATGAGTTCCAAATATATTTAATGTTCTAATAATTTAGAAAAATATTGATTTTTTATATTAGCGTAATAATCTTTCGCTTCAGGGAAACAGCGTATAAAATATTTTCTTGTTGATAGGAAATATAAGCAGAAAACCCAATTTGAGCCTTTTCTGGAATTCAGGGCCTGTTCTCGAGTATCCGTGATTCACCAGAGTGAAAAACAAGCAAAATTAAAAAACTACTTTGCAAAAAAAATGACTTTCAATCTATATGCGACCCAAAACTTTTCTTTAAATACTCACTTCTTTTTACTCCCTTATTTTTCTCTGTCACTTTTCTTGCTGATTCTGTCTTTGCTGAAAATATGAGTCCAAGTAGGTGTTAAGCACGTTCAAGGAAGGTTTTTGTAGCCTTTCCTCATCTATTATTTCCATTCAAATGAAATATAATGGTAGATAATAACCCCTAACCCCTCTTGCCCTCAGAATCTACTTCCTCAACCCCTTCTACAACTCCTTATATTCCCCTCAATCATCACCAACCCTCCTTATTTATTACTTATTCTCTATTCCTCTGGCTTCTTAACAGTTGCCGTTTTAAGAAGGTACTTTTCCGGGTTCTAGATATTCAACCTTGAACGCTGAAAATATTAATGAAAATATAAATTCCGAATTGCACACTCTTTTAATAAGCGATTAAGAAAAAATAAAATAAAAGAAATGAGAGCGTATGAAGTAATGAAGCAAAATGTGGCTATTCTTCATAAAGAGGTTAGGGTTTCTGTTCTGACGGTATCGGATGATTGTGGGTGTAGGCGGTGTTCGCCAGCTGGATCCCAGAGATTACGGAGCTCGCCGCGAACCGCTGCAAGTACGGTGGCCAGTACAAACGCGAGCGTGGACGCAGGTACCCCTGAAATCCACCTACGTGGATCCAACCTAAACCCCTAATCTAGCCCTAACAAATCCCCTGGTAGTCGCATAGAGATGGGAAATAATTATGGATAGTAGTGTCGTTTCCCTCTTAAGTCTGCATCATTCACGTGAGAAAAGCTGCGCGCCCTTAATTCTGTATTCAACGAGTGCTTTTGCTTCTCCTATGCTTTTCGATTAAAGTATTGCAATTGTTTGTCGCAAGCCTTTACATTTTTCACCCAGAAGGAGCAAAAATCGCGCTCGGAAATGCAGATTCAAGGGCGTACCACTTTACCCACATGATACTATGCGACATAGTTCACGAAATTTCCTAATTTCATTTTCTCTTTATGAAAGAAATATCTGTACGCTTTCGATTGTGCTGCTATGGTTGCTTGTTCAAAAAGTGATAAACTTTCTGTTCATTATAGTAAATAATAATTTATTCCTGAAGCACAGTTCATAAGTCATCGCTAATTAATGACTTACCAAACGAAAATTTGTATCACTCGCGTATCCACACGATACCGCATGATACACGATTATACATGCAAGTGTTGCCGGTAAAGTAGTGCTCGAAGTGGATAAATAGTAAAGACAATATGAGATTGAATTATTTCTGCAAAAATAAATTTATTTATTGACAAATTTATTTGTCAATAAAAAATATCGAAAAATCAGATTCCGCACAATCGATAGTTGCACAAACTTGATAATGAAATAAATAAATGAAAAGGTTCCTATCAACTTTGAATCTAATTTGGGTTTCAAAAGTAATCAAAGTTTGTGGAAGCGACCAAGAAGGACTGAAGACTGCTATCTGTGATAACCAACCCTCTAACCAGCGTGAAATATCCTTTTTCCAGAAATCCGTGTTTGTTAGAGAGATCGCATCCTGGATACTTTATCCACTTCATTGAAGTAACACCTGGAACCATTTTCTCATTTAACACATCTGCTGAATCACTGCTTTCTTACCACTCTTACCAGTTAGAAAATCTTGGTAACACGTGCTGGTACATGCTTGGAATTTTGTAAAAAAGAAAGAAACACACAAGTCTCATACGATATTATATAATATAATACACACACCGTAGCTGAGAACAATATGCTGCATCCGTTTACATATATTGTTACTTCTCATAACTATCTATTTATCGCCCTACATAAGGTGGCAATAGTTCGTTTCTGTTCTCCTTCCTCTTGAATCCGTCAAGATGACGTAGATTTCAGTAGAAAATCTTGATAGTCTCTTTCTACTGCTATTTTTCACGTATCTTGTTGTTTGGTTCTCAGGATTCGTCCACTTTATTGATAATTTAAAAAATTTTATTTTTGCGTCCAAAATTAGATTTTTATCTTATATCCTGGCGGATGATATTTATGGCAGATGTGCTGTTTCGAATTCCGTGTTTTGTTTCCATTTTAAAGATCCCTTCTTATCGTTCAATTTGTTCTTTTATCATTAACCTGCATACAAGTATGACGCATGCTAAGTCAAGTATTGATGCGAATAGTGATCAGTGGGCTCGGCATAGTATTTTTATTTCTTTTCGTTTTTTATAATGGTTTTCCATGTAATGTTTTTCTGAATTACTGAGCTCACCGATATATAATCAATTTAGTGCTTTTATAGATTGTTTCACGTAGGGTTGGTATCAAGTAACAACATTTTTTTTGGCCATTACCGACTCAAGCTGTTCCTTTTCACTGCGCGATACGTCGCATTATGATGGTATTTCAATAAACTATAATCGAATGAAGTTTATTTTTTTCATATCATCATTTAAGGAAGAACCGCCGGTTTCCACATCCTCTTACTACGTTTTCTTGAAAAGAGAACAAATCATGGAACTCATCTTTATGCTGTCAAGATCACTTACGTATAATTCTGCACGATGCCTGAAAATTCGTACAAAGCTGGCGCTCGATGCTGATTCTTCGAAGCGTGCATCATTTTTCTATCATGATTTTATTATTATTATTATTATTATTATTATTATTATCATATTTCGAATAAAGAACGGAGACCCATGGTGTTCAACTTAAGGGCGTTGGACAGTTTCGACTTCGAATTTTTTTTTTTTTAGGTATGGCACTGACTTCTCGTATTTATTTGCTTTTGGCTCTCTTTTAAAGCAATAGGGAAAATCTAATAAAAATTCGGGGTCTTTCGGGATCCTTTAAACGGAAAAATTTCAAATAACTTACCCTTGGACTGAGGAAATAAATATTTTCATCGTAAACATGAATATTCCGGAATGCCGAAATCCTCTGGTAGCAGAAGATGCCGGCGGGACTTGTTCAGCAACAGTGAGAACGGTCACTATTTTATTTTCTTCCGCACAACACCAGCATCTAGGATACATTTCCGGTAGTCCACTATAATTCCTAAATTTTTTTAGAAACGATGGTCACCACAAAACACGCGATTCACATTTCGGAAAAGCATAGTCCACTAATATAAACTGACTGGTCCTATGTGTGAGGTCCGTGAGAATGTAGTTGTACGGCAAGGGAGCAGAACACTTGAGTCAGCGCTGCTAACGCCACTAACTTATCGGGGCTTTTACTTTCCAACGTATCCAGACCCCGCCGAAGGCAGAAATAAAAACGTGAATCATAATTGCCTCAGAAGATATTCGAATAGTTCTGGCAGATACCATCTCCAAACGCTCCAATTCTACAGAGTAGAAAATGTGAAATTATTTATAAATATTAAAATATAAATAATATTTATGAATCTGCCAATTCATAAATAACAAAGCTTCAAACTGAGTGCTCTGCCAATAATAAACAAATATACAGACGGGCCAGTTAAAAAATCTCAAGATTGCAAATATGGTAATTTTGCAATTTCGAAATTTATTTATTGGTGAATGAAAGAATTTAGAGTTCATGAAAAAATGTGCAGGAGTTCAAATTAAAAAACTGTACAGTTTTGCACATGGAATAAATTTGTCAATTTCAAAATTCATAATTCAGTGATCACGTTACTTATAAAAATTATGGACAAATATACAGACAAGCCAGTTTATAAATTTCAGGATTGAAAATGTGGTGAATTTAGCAATTTTCAAATTTTTAATTCAGTGATCAGATGATTTAGGAAAATTATAAACAAATTTATAGACGGGTCAGTTAATAAATTTTAGGATTGAGAATATGGCCTAATACAATAACCTAATATGACTACGCATATTAGGTTATTGTTCTATTACCGTTAACGGTAGCAGAACGATAGCCTAGTATTCGCAGAACCCATCGATATACACATATATTGGCAGTAGATTAAGTTTGAAGCTTTGTTATTTCTAAATGGGTAGAATTATAAATATTATCTATATTGTCCTATTTATAAATAATGTCACATTTTTACTCTGTAGAATTGGTGCGTTTGGAGATGGTATTTGCCAGAACTATTTAAATATCTTCGGAGGCAATTATAATTCACGTTTTCATTTCGAACTTTGGCGGGGTCTGGATACGTCGATAAGTAAGAGCCCCGATAAGTTAGTGTTGTTAGCAGCGCTGACTCGCGTGGTCTGCTCTCTTGGCGCACAAATATATTTTCACAGACCTCAATGGACTGTTATTTTCCGCGATGTAAATTGCGAATTTCGTGGTGACCATCGTCTTTCAAGGAATCTAGGAATCAAAGTGGACTACGAGGAATATATCTTAGACGTTGGTGTTGTTCGGGAAAAAATAAAATAGTGACAGGTCTCGCTATTGCTGATAGTCTTTCCGACATCGATGCTATCAGAGGATTTCTGCATTTCAGAATATTCATGTTCACGATAAAAATATTTATTTTCTCAGTCCAAGTATGAGTCATTCGGAATTTTTTCGATCTAAGGATCCCAAAAAAAAAACCCCGGGTTTTTGTTGTTTTTTCCCTATTGCTTTTAAAAAGACCCAAAAGCAAATAAATACGGGAAGTCAGTGCCGTACCTATCACAAAAAATTCTTAGTCGAAACTGTCCAACGGCCTCTTTGGACAAAGCAGATTATCATGACTCATCCGATTTAATTGAAAGAGAATCAATATAATATTCAAATCAACCACCCTCTTCCAAATCAGAGAGTCAAGGGTGCGCGTATATAAGAATTATTTCATAAAGTTTCCTGAACCTAAAGAGTTTTGTACTGTTAACATATTATGTTACAAAAGTTTAAAAATGAGTACCATAAGGTTTAATGATCTCATATTTTACAAATTTTTATTAACTTGCTTCATACAACTGTAGCTTCCAAAAATGAAATCAGAGTAACAATAATGATATAGATTTGTATTTCTCATTTTGGTAGAAGAATTAGGCTCATGGAAATGAAACAGCAGTTATGAAAATAATGAGGTCTTCCTACCATAATCTGACTAGGTGGCACTTAACTAGTGATCAGCGCCCTTATAATTGTTCTTGTGTGTTCTCGCAATGAAATCCACATGCACGTTATTTTAGTAGAATTTTTACTGAAGAACGAAGTGGAAAATTTGTCTGTATCAGATACAATATAACTCCTTGCATTACCATGCAAGTTGCCTAATCTTGAACCAACTTCATTTACAGAAAATCAATTTCTTGAAACTTAATTTAGCCATGAATCAGCCGTTAATTAGAGAGATGTAAGTGAAAGTATCAAACATGACAAAAAAATTTTGTTTCCTAATTTAAAAAATTCTATTTCAGTTATATTACCTGCAAAATCGTTACATAGTCCCTTCTTCCTGTATTTGTCCCTTGAAAAGCTATAGAAATACAGCTCTATCCTCCTATCGAAGCACATGCAAGTTTAGCCTTAGATGTGATAATTAATAATAATCTTGTGTTTTTGTACCTCACATTGACTGTACATATGTATATAATTAAGTGCAGCATATAGGATGAATTATTCATTGAAATGAGCGAAGATAACAAATAAATATCCATTGAAACATCCGAGGTTGGGTCAAAATCTCTTTTTTAACAGCACACGCTTCTAACCACGCAAAATTACAATATTTCACAAAAATTTCTTTATACATTTCCCTAAAATTGACAAATCCAGGCAATAAAGGATAGTAACGATTCATCAAATTTTTGTTGTGAGATCTCAACTGCTCATGACGCTGCCGTTCTGACGTTGAATCCTCAGCCTTTTTTATTCAGTTTTAAATTTCCTTCTCATCGAATCAAATTTTCGACTTCGATACATTGCAGCGCATTTTATTAGACAATCATTCGTTATCTTTTGATCGGCCTTAACCAGCTCATCACCAGGCTCCTCGAATATAACAACCCGTGCAAGCGTTTCTCAAAAATTGTGGAAATTTTAGATTGAAAATGAATGTGAGTTTGCTATTAGAAGACAATGCCTTTTTCCAGATTCTCCTAGGAATTTTATTATCATTAAAAAATTATTTTGGCAGTGTCGAATCTCAGCGCGAATTCAACGACCGACAGCAGTGCGTGAGCACCGCGAACAAAAGACAGCTTAAGAGAGTGCAGACAAATCTTGAGGATATTTGCCACCTACACACTAACTTTCACCTATTTTCGTTAACTAATTTCATCCGATAATTATTAACAAAGAATGTAAAAATACACAACGGGATCCCACTAAAAAACAGATAGACGTGTCGGCACGTGTAGTATCGTTAGGCTTGGGCGTAGGTGTGTAGGATCTAGGTGTAGGTAGCCTACCTACCCCAACCTTCAAAAAAAGGTGTTCGTATACACACGCACACATTAAATGTTTTTGGGCCATGGCACACATAGGGGTACAGCACAATTTATCGTGTCACTATGCGTAGCCGTTGTCCAGTAGTCTTAAATTTTCCTTAAATTCCGTTCATAATGCAAAAATATATTTCAGCGTGTACATTCAATACGGTTCTATTCTGTTCTTGCTAGCAGTACTGCTTCACGTCGTACCTACTGACAGTATCACTCCATGTCACGCTTACGGCATGTTCTGTGCCTATAAACAGGACTTGGATCAGTACTGTGCGAAAACGTGAAGTTAAGTTATACAGAGAGCGAACTCGAGATAGGGCAGTATTGAATGGAGGCGTAGATTTCCACCCCTTAAAATCCACCAACAAACTGACGAGACATGACTGACGATTGACTCAAAACACGAAACAAAATAAATCAAGTCCTGTTAAGTATAATGATGCGAGTGTTGTGTTCTGTTCTATCTCGTGGTGTAGGCCATATTCGCCAGTTGTATCCCTGAGATAATTGACCTGATCGGGACGCGAAACAAGTATGGCGGCACTTTGAAGAACGAGCGAGGTCGCAGGTGAGACACAAAAACCAAAATAGCCACATCCAACTCTTCCGGACCTTTCCTTCCACTTATCAGAGAGCGGGACCTTAATTTTCTGCACATTTTATTTTCTTTACTCTTCTTTCTGTACCTCCTCATATTTTTCTATTCTATTTTCTCTTAATCTTATCTAATTGTCTATTCTTGTTTCTTGTATTCTAGTCTCTCTTTCTCTCTCTATTTCTTGTCTTTACACTCCTTTCCTTCTTGTTCAGTCTCCTTCACATATTTCCACTTGTTGTACACTTAGTGAAGAGGTTGCAGGGTTGCAACTGACTCATTAATCTGAATTTACTAGTGTAGTTTGACACTAGTAAATCACCTAAATTACCCCACCCCAAGTTCACCACAAAATCTCTTCCACTAATCATCTCTCAAAAGTCCACCGCAGAACTACCACACCCAGCAACTGGTGTTAGCTTGTTTGTTACACTAACCGCATTTGAGACAAATACCGCTTTAACGTCGAACCTTTCTTCTCTACTAATCTTTCCTTTTCGACGAAGAATTATGGTCCAACTCTTCAATTTTCAATTTACCTTTCATGAGAGTCATGACTTTGATTCTTTGTCTTGCAATCTTTCAGCATCTTCTCTAACTACTCTTTGCATCTAACAAATGAGTTCAAAACAGATTTGAAAACTACTCTTTGTCATTTTATTTTACCATTTGATCATTTATTTGCACTTTCTAAGTTGTTCTGAAAATATAGAAATTATGCGAATATCAAGAAAGGTGTATTTTGAATACTCAATAAATAATAAAGACAATAACAAATAAACGAGGAAGGTTCACGGGCAGTATTTATCTTCGAATGTGCGACATCAACACCCAGCATGCACCCTGCGTTTCCAAAGTGAATGCATTTAACCTACTGTTGTAACCACATCAGTGTAATGACCTTGATGTTTTTAGTCAGTATTAATGATCGTTTCCGTGTCATGTCCGTAAATAAAACCTCGTACGTAGGTGTCAATATGCATATCAGTATGCATAGTGCAGGTCTGGCTAAGGATGTTGGAAAGTCGTCGCAGTAGCCAGTCTGATAATTCCTTTGTATGCGAAACATATCAAAAATACAAATTTCTCTGCTCTTGAGCTCCTATCGATCCTCCAAGGAACTGATAAGCTGAGAAAATTCTATTTTCACTACTGTCCGCATGTAACGAGAATTACAAGTTGATTGCAGCAACGACTGTCCAACATCCTTAAGGTGGTTGTCGCACTAGGAAACAATGATTTGACTGCTAATTTAGTGTTCGAAAAACAACTATATATTTTCTTCAAACATAGCAACACGTTCAAAGCATTTTTTCGGATTGATGTCCTCCAATTTCCAGTTTTCTAGCGGGAGAACCACCTGGAGGATGTTGGAAGGGCATCGCAGGAGCAAATTTGGAATTCCTTACTTATACAAAAAATATTGAAATGGAAATTTTTCCGTTTTTCAGCCCCAGATATGTTTGAAACAAATTGAAGATTGATGGACGGAAAAATTACACCTTCTAATATTTTTTAAGGTAGAAGGGAATTGGAAATTGGTTGCTGGAACGGCTTTTCAACACCCTTCTTTATCAAGGGTTTGAAGTGACTCAAGTAAGAGAAGGGGATCTTACAATGTGAGCAACTTCTTAACAAGTTGGACGTCGCTTTGTAACCGATGCGAACATGGGTGCACTCCGAGTCGATCAACAATACTTACTCGCGACAGAACCTTACTGCTTTAATACAACTAACAACTGTTGAAGTATTTTACACCTCTTTAACATAAATTGATTTTATTAACGTAACTTTTATTTATCTAGGAAACTTTCTTCTGTTAAGATATCAACTCTGGACAACTAAAACTATTTTCACTAATCCTTATTAAAGCCAACACATCTTCTACAATTTCAGACAGACTTTTTGGCAGTGCTTCTGACAATTACTACAATTTTTTGCAAATTAGGCACTTTCTCATTTACTTGTACTTACTTCTAACATACAATACTTTTCTGACTGTCTTATTCTCTAACTATTCTTCCTCTGTAATTATTCCAACGTGTTTATCTGAAGCGACAGGAGCAAATTTTTTTCTGTTATGCGGGATAAAAATGTAGAACAAAATGCATAATCGACCGTCTCGTGTTCTATGCAGGAAGCAGTTGTTTGCAAGTCTTATCGTCGATTCCATAGAGTTCAACGACGCGAATCCAGCTCGTAATTCTAAGTCGTGCGCGCGCTTTCGATTGATTGCTTTTTGCGTTTTTTTTCTTCTTTTTTCGTTTCAGAGAGGGACCGATGCACCCATCCACTCGTGCCCATCAAATTCACATATATTTTTATTTTAGAGTACACAGTTGCAGAAACGTAGTCCAGACAGCATGGAATGACATAATATGATCACAGTTTCTTCTTCTATCGGCACTAACACTATTGTTCTTCCTCGTTTGACCTAAAGAAATTTAGTAACAACGAAGTACGTAGTCATTAGACAAATAGTATGGGTACAGACTTGTGCTTGATCTTTTTCTTCATCGAAATCTACCAAGGAACAAGCCTACACTTCAATAAGTTGTGGCAGTCTACAGATAGCTCTTTAATCTCTATAGTTATAATAATTTGTAAATACTTAGGTGTCTAATTGTTCAATTACATTAGTTGGCTAAAACGACTCACTCCATATCCTATCAAGTCCTGGTAAGTTTAGTCACTGAGCCCATTTATCTTATAGTAGAAGAGACTCCTACGAAAAGGCTCATTCATTGATTATTATTTCCTCGTATCATTGTATCCACTCAAAATTTTGTTTGCCTGGTATCGTATCGATCGATACCCACCCAAGAAGGACAAAAAGAGAATTCACTTTTCATAAAAGCTGACTGAATTTCCTAATAGATTTTTAATTTTGTTCTAGGAATTGATTCATGTGTGTAAAATATTTTATGTGAAATATAAATGTATAAATCTGTTAGGAATCAAGTGGAATTTTTGAAGAGGTAATTCTCGTTTTGCCCAATTGGATTCAAAGGTTCAATGACTTGAACCTCGAAGATCGCGTGGCTCGATCCTATCCACTGATGTAAAGGAATCCATTGGGTTTTTTTTCTGCCGAACAAAAGGTTCGGACAGCGCAATCTTCGAGAGAAACGTGAATGTGGACGAATTTCCACGAAGGCAGCAGACTAAACTGGTATCGATTCGATGTTCTGTCAATGTGTGTATGTTCCTTTTCCTATGCTTTCTCTCGCTCCCTTTATCATAATCTGAATAATTTCGTAATTAACAATAACATTCCATTATCTGTTATAACGTACATCGGAAGTGAATTTTAGAGTCGCTAGTAGGTTGATACATATACCAATGTAGTTTACAATACACGAATGTCTTTTTTCATGTAATAAACACATGAGGTCTGCATGTCTTATTCACATCACCTTCATTGCCTGAATTACCTGCTTTATTTCAAACCCTCGTCCAAACAAAAGTGGAAAGTATAACGTCATTTTTGTCAATCTGTTTCTCATATCTGTTCTCATCAGTGGGAAGAGAGATAATTTAACGGGTGCAAACCTCATGTCAAATACACCTTTGTAGACGCTTGCTTTTACCATAAAATCACAACTGCTTTTGCTCTCATTGTTAAGGTTCCAGCTAATATTTATTTTGTGTTGGCAGACACATTGTTGTGTGCGGCCACATCACTTACGAGTCTGTCTCGCACTTCCTCAAGGATTTCTTACACGAGGATCGAGAGGACGTCGACGTAGAAGTCGTCTTTTTACATAGGTATGCAAACTTTCATGAACTTCTGTTCAACGAAAGACTTTATTTTCTTCTAGCATTAATTTATCACCTTGACTATGTTAATATTGCGATCCTTCTACTGTTGGAATTAAAGCTCTCAATTATAAGAGCAATAGGGGATATCACTGAGAAATGAAGGTGACTGGAAGAAGAACTACTGGTCAGTTTTAGCGTCAATTGTGTTTCTAGATTACTAAAGATGAGTTACGAGAACATAAATCACGAAGATCAGTAGCTACTGAATGTCAAAATGTTTTGAATTCTCGCTCTTCTGTTCGAAGAGAGGTTGCACTAGTGCAAAATAGTTTCAAATCTGGCAGCTTAACCTTGACCGGTGATTGATCGTCTACTTAAAAATATCCTCTTTGCATTTTCTAACCTATGTTTAGAGATAGCGTGGTAAGTATAAATTTCTCCGAGGTCTTGAGTGATCGATGCTACATTGCCACACACAATACACTATATGAGGGTGATCAGATAAACTTAAAGAGAGAAGAGCATTTTTCCTTGAAAAAATCTTGTCGATGCGTATCGAAATAATTACGAACCATGGCCATAAACTTTGCAGAAGTCAAAACAAATCCCTTGTTTTATAAATTATCAAGATTCTTTTTTCCTTCTCTCGAAATCCTGTATGGATGATCACGTTTTCATATGGCCGAACCACCTTCGTTCTAACTTTGACCCTATTTCCATTTATCTAGATGCTAACTCCAATGTTGGTTCACCGAGGTTTCATTCAGATGAGCCGAATGACAACTGATAAAGGTGATCGAGAAAAATCGGAGTTACGTCGAAAAACAAAGCTATACTGATTCAAATAATACCAATGATCTAATTTAACAAACTTTCAATGTAGCATCATAAATTTGATCTCATCTTAAGGGCGTTGGACAGTTTCGACTTAGAATTTTTTTGATAGTTACGGCACTAACTTCGCGTATTTATTTGTTTTGGGCTCTTTTTTAAAGCAAAAGGGAATATCTAGCAAAAACCCGGGGTCTTTCGGCATCCTAAGATCGAAAAAATTTCAAATAACTTGCCCTTGGACTAAGGAAATAAATATTTTCAACGTAAACATGAATATTCCGGAATGCCGAAATCCTCTGGTAGCAGAAGATGCCGGCGAGACTTGTTCAGCAACAGCGAAACCGGTCACTATTTGATTTTTTCCCGCACAACACGAAGATCCAAGATATATTCCCGGTAGTCCACTATGGTTCCTAGATTCCTCGAGAGATGATGGTCACCACAAAATTCGTGATTCGCATCGTGGAAAATCACAGTCCACTGATATAAATTGACAGGTCCTATGTGTAAGGTCAGTAAAAATGTGGTTGTATCGACATTTCCAGACCCCGCCAAAGTTCGAAATAAAAACGTGAATAATAACTGCCTGAGAAGATATTTAAATAGTTATGGCTGATACCATTTCCAAACGCACCAATTATACAGATAAAAAAATGTGAAATTATTCATGAATATAAAAATGTAGATAATATTTATAAATCTACCAATTTATAAATAACAAGGCTTCAAACTGAATTTCCAAAATCATCAAATCCACCCCATTCAACAATTTTAGAAGTAATTAACAAATTCATAACATTTGCAATTGAACAATTTATAAACTAGCCTCCTTGCACATTTCTTTCTGGACTCTTAAATTCTTTTACACGGAGAGAAAAATATGGAGCTGCGCACCGCGAGCCGCGGTGCTGAGATCCGCGACGAGTAAAATTTCTGTTTT
>WSXT02000030.1:76303-99118 GCA_011762715.2 Neuroterus valhalla
AATTGGACCGTATGACCAAAGAAATCACACAATATACTTCGTAAGAAATACAACGGTCGGAAAAACGAATTTTCAGTATTTGGATTCAATTCACTGAATACATATATAGAAATATTTTAATGTTCTGCTACCGCCATCAGTAGCAGAATATGACGATACATATTTTCGATAAATTTGATTACAAAATATCAAAAACTTTCCATTTCTCTGCGAGTTGAAGTAAAAAAAAACCAAAATATTTTGATCAAAGAAAAAACAGTTTTTCGTAAATAATTCGAAAAAGAAAAAAGCTGCAGCTCTCTTTATGAGGAGAACAAGATGCGAAATTCAATTCTTACTGAGAATATATATTTTAGAAATTAAAATTCAAGACTTCATCTTCGGTAGCTTAGGGGCCTCCCTACTCCAGCAGAATATTTCTATATCTCCTTTTTGCATCCGGCGCCTCAATTGACATTCCTCATTTTTCTTGACTACTGAGAATTATTTTGGCGAATGCAGACATTATAACTACCACAAAGTGCCAGATATTCCCTCGTTACAAACATATTTAATAAATAATTCGAAAAATAAAGTATAGAGTCACCTTCGAAGTATATTCTTAATCTCTTATCTTATCTTTTACACATTAATTTTCTTCAACTCTACGCCATGACACTTTTATAACACAATTTATCTTAATTTCTCTAACACAATGATTCCTCACTTGATTATATTATTTTCACTGAAAGTTTCCCACTGCAAGGTTAGTTTTGAAGGAACCATGACCCGCAACTCTAATTCGCAAGGGAAAAAGGTAGTTTATATCAAAATTTTTCTAAGAATTTTACATTTTGATTTGAATCAGATATTACAGGTTTTGCAGCTCTCTTTGTGTTTGTGGAATCAAATCGATGTCATCTGATATAACGGTGTGATGTTGCATCTAACTCCGTGTGAGCAACGCAGCCGTTTTTCGCCTAATGTATCAGTTAATTAATCCGATCGTTAATCCGTGTACGGCTCACCAATGGATTTTTGCAGATGTTGGGATGATGATGATGCAGACGGGTATGGTGAAAGGAAACTCTACTTGCCACAGATACCTTGACGGTACGCGTGCTTCCGTTATCCGTTTTCCGTTCCTTTTACTCAGAATTTCCCTGAAATCCAACCAGAATATAGAATAAATGAGTAATGCCATCCTAAACTCTTATTTAACGGAAAAAAGTAAACACTCTACAGCAGTGTGCGTAAGTAACACGGTATAGCACTATGCTGTTGTTCTCGGTTTCAGCCTGCTAGGACAGTGACGATGTCAGTGCGAGTTCTTTTGGATCGCGATGCGAACTAGAGAGCACTTGAACAGAGTGTACGGCACACGTCGTTCCATCGTTTTGCCGCACTCTTGGCCGTGATGCGCTACACTCAAGTCTAGGTGACAGCTCGGCTGCCCACCGGATATATATGAGTGCCGCGCATCAAGACTGACGGTGCGCCCAACACTGTCGTATTCACGATGCCCAGCACTCAGAATTGCTAATCCCTTTTTCTCTCGCACGCTAAGTTGGAGTGTTTACTTCTTCCCGTGTTCATCAACTTTCTATTTATTCTATGTTCCTGTGAGTACTTTCCACCCAATATTATTTTTGTTTATTTCACCCAACTGTGTTGTTTCGTGACTCCAATCTTTATTTGAAAAAAACTACTCACAGTTTTTCCCCTGTTTCCCGCAATCCATGCGTCGTGTGTTATTGTTTATTGTAAAAAGCTTTCAGTTCGAGCTATATCGTAAAGCTTTAGCAAAAGCTGCAAGCAGCGTTGACAGGCTGCTTACTGCATTTGCACATGACAAGGCCTGAGCATAAGAGTCGCGATGAATCGAGTATTCTCAAAAATCGTGATTATCGTTGAATGAGTAATAAGTATTGAGTCTTACCGTAGAAATGATAAATTAATGTGTTCAGTAATATTTGTTGAATGAGCTTTAAATTTTGGTTAGGAACGTGAAACATCGCTATGCACCGGTTTTGCAGAAATGCATTATCGTACAGCACGTCTAATTTGAAGCTCCTCAGTACTTTCGCACGGAAGAAAAACTTAAGCCAAAAGAAATTTTGGACCTCATAGATTGATACAAAAATCTGTACCATTTTAAGGAGACAAGAGAATAGTACATTCTTGGATCATTCTGCTGCCGCTCAAATTGATATTGATGTTGTTGTGAGTTGTTTGTATCTAGCTAAATGATTGAAGAGAGTTCTACAGTTCTTCCTCCGTGTGCCAGTTAATGTTTTCGGGCCGTGTTCTGTGTTTGACGTTCCAGCTTACTAACAAAAACTTGTTCTTACATATCGTTGTTTTACTGGGCTTATTCAGTGCATTAATGAGTTAACCGTTAGTACAATTTGACACTGTCGTTGTAGAATTTGAATAATACGAAGAGTTTTTGCGGTTGCTGCAACAGTCTGTATCTGCAAGTCTCCGATTGGATAACGCTAACAACCCTGTAAGACTATCAAGCAGAAACACACCTGTACTATCTTGTAAGGCAGAGGTGTCCAACGCGTGAGCAATGGTGTAAATGAGTCACTCGTCAAGCCCCTCTTTTAACACCTTGAATGCGTTCATGCGGTGAGCGCGATGTTGAAAGCGGAAATGAGAAGAAAATTCTCGAAGAAGCGCTCGGAAAAGGGGAAGTAAGGAGAAGGGCGCCAGCCTTGCGTTGGACACCTCTGTTGCAGGGTGATAATTTTTAATTGTATTCAAAGAGAGTTTCTCGTTAAAGCAAAAATCGATACTACACAAGACGGTACGGTACAGTTTTGTTTCTGCTTTTTGCCCAAATTCCCTTCCCGTTTACAATACTTTCCACAGCCGAGTTCCCGAAAAGGTGGGCAAAGTTTGTATGCGCACAAGAATTCCGGGCGCCCACATTATGTGCTGCTCTGCAATCACGACCACAAACTCCTGGCGGTTTAGCCTGTCTTTGGTATGGTTTAATTGATCGTGTCAATTAGCCACAAACGTGTTTGCTCAAAAGGTAAACTGACATCATTAGGAGCAATGAGAAACTTTCGATGCCCAGGGTTTACCCTCATAATTCTTGATTTTCGCTGATCAACTCTTTCATCCCTGTACCCATTTCACATGACACGCATACAAAACTTAACATCATGCAACCCTTGAAAGTACCGATGAAACTATGTCGCCTTATGTCGCATTCCCTTTACAGTGTCTAACTATTTAGTATATAAGCTGATGAGTATTTTTTATTTCTCATATGCAGTTGGGCAAAGTGAGACAAGTTTTTTCCAAAAAAAAAAAACTGCTGTCCAAGATTCTTATACGACAAGTTTGGAATTTTTTACATTGACGTCAATATTAAAACACATAAAAATTGATAGACTTTCGAAATTGTTTCACGAATCCGTTAGCTAGATAAGATTCCCAAATCAGATTGGAATACAATCTTGAGTTCTATTATATTTCATTCTAGCAAAGGAATACAGTGTCTGAAAGCGTTTTTCGGTTGTTTTCTACAGCCGTAAGCCTTTATGCAATACTAGCTGTGCCCCGTGGCGGCGGCTTTGCCGCCGGTGAGAAAAGTACGAATGAAAGTGGCGCTATCTGTCGGAAATTGGTCGTAACAGCTCAGAAACATCCGTGGGCTCATGCACAACAACTTTACTAATGATCATCCTATGATCAAATGCACAGTTTACGATTATATAAAGGACATACAGACCAAATTTTTTCTTGGTCGATATTCTCCTCAGTGATAGACACCTACTAGAGGTTTTCTAAGAAAAATCAAGAAGGTGCCATTTTCAGCCATTTTCATGAAAAACGCATTCAAAGAATTTTATGCGGATGGTAATGTCCGTTGTGTAGTACTACGTTCAACAGCCGGGTGGCTCAGCTGGTAGGGCGCTGGGCTGGTAGCTGCAAGGTTGCACGCTCGATTCTCACTTCCTATACTTTTTCGTTTAAAAGCAAAAGTGTTTATGCATTCATTTTTTCATGATTGTTTATAAAATCATAATTTTCAATGATTGATTATTCTTTTTTCTTCAATGAAAACTCTTTTTTATCTCTTTATTATCTATCTTTTGGAAAGTTGTGTATTTTATTTTAAATTATTGATAATAACTATTCATAATGAATGTTCATTTAAGTTAATAAATGTTTGAAAGATATATGACTATCATTCCTATGTTTTATCTTTCGTATTTTGTATAAAAAATTTCCGTTTCGTATTTAACATTGCAATTTTGGTTTGAAACACTTATTTCCTAATTCAAATCAAAAATACAAAAACTACAAATTAATCAATAATTATTAATTTAAAATTAAATACACAACTTTCCAAACGATAGATATTAAAGAGTTAAAACAGAGTTTTCATTGCGAAAAACGGATAAACAATCATAAAAAATTATAATTTCATAAACAATTATCAAAAAATGAATGAATAAACAGATTTGCCTTGAAAAAAAAGGGCGAAAATATAAATGCTTTCTCAAATATCATTATGCCTAACTCTTGAAATAATGGACATGTTTTAATTTTCTATCATTGATTTTTTGAAAATTATTTCCCATAAAATATCAGCAATCAATCATAAAAGTGTGCTAATTTTCCTAAACTGTGCTAGCGTCTGAATCCGGAATATAAAAGTTGTACATATTTCAGAAAAATCTTATGTTTGAAAAATATTGAAGCATTGTTTCGTAGCAGAAATTTAATTGATTAAATTATTCCAAGATCATTGGAAAATGTGTATCAAATAGGATTTTATGCAGGATTTGAGAAAGAGTTTAAAGTTATTGGAAAATAGTAAATTTAACGAAGATTTTTTCATATTATTAATACAAAATATTGAAGACTTACTTGCTGCATTTATCAACTATTTATTTCCAGGAAATGTTATGCATTCATTTTAAAAAGGTTGATTGGTCCTTATGCAGGAAATTAATTTTTTTTTTTCAAATGAATGAAAGTGCGTCTTCAAGAAATTCTGCGTCATTTCTAAAAATACCTCAAGAACTTCAAAAATTATCTTGTATGTTTGCAATAATAAACAAAAATGAAATCTGCACTTCTTTTGAAATATCTCCGCTCAAAACTTACATATCTAATGCATTCGATTACGCAGAATTTTTAGTAGATCTCAAGATATTTAGAATCCATAATTCATCATGTATATAAAACATTTGTACAGCAGTCATGCGACTGACCAGAAACATAATTTTTTCCACGAAAGTGTAGAAATCCTTCTTTTTCCGACAGAAATTCTCTTATAATATTTTTCTACGACATCCAATATAATTTTCGATAAAATTGTATAAAATTTGTTGTTTCTTGTTCAATAATTTCAAACTGAGTTGAGAATTCTGGTCTGCAAACAATTTGAAACAAAACTTCTTATCTTGCCCTCTGTTAAGCATTCCAAATTGCAATAAAATTATTGCAAGGTCCCAGCATTATTCTTTGCTACCCTACTATAGGTTTCAGAAGACCTAATATCTCTACGAAAATGTGAATAAGTCGGTGACGAAAAATCGCTGAAGAACAAAACAAACTTAATTGTAAAGGTTATTTTATCAGGTACAAATTTCCCATTATTCGTCTTTCACATATTGATCATAGATGTAGTCAGGATAAGGTAAATGTACAAAAACAGGGTCGAAAACGCAAATGTCAGAACTGTCAACTTTGACTTGTTCTGCTTTGTTGAAAAATTGATGAGAATGAATGAAAAAAAAACCGGACGGCTACTTTGACATTTCGTCTGACTGTGAAAATCATTAATATTTTGAAATAATAATTAATTACGCTTACACTTGTGGAAGTAGTTTTATCTTCACCTGAAACTGCTAAACTTTTTTTTTCAATCAAAATGACGATTTTTGATACAAATTATGAACTTTACCAAAAACAATTGATTTCATGCTAAGAGGGATCATTTAAAATTTTTATGAATAAATTTTCACCAAAATTTATCAATTTTCAACCAATGACATGAACCACCAACTGCAATTGTCAATAATGTATTATCAACAAAACAATAATTTTTAATTTTGTAAGAATTGTTCGGAACTAAACAAAGTTTGACTGCGGAATTCCTTAAGGAATACTTCGAAAATAATAACATATTTGAATGCAGATGACTCAGAGAATAATTACATTGCTCTTCTAATATTTTTATATTAGCCTTTCGTAATTTAAAAATATGCAAATTCAACAGCTGTATATTTTGAATATAGTTTCAATCAGGAAGCTTTGCCAATTATAAGAATCTGAATGAGAAAGATCGAAAATTCTGAAAGAATGATGTTGAAAGTGAACTCCGAATCAGAAAATTTGAAATTTTTCAAATTGATGAGAAGTTATATCCAAATGAACAGCCAGAAACTATCAACTATTAAAAATTCGGAAAACCTAGATTATTTTCTACACTACCTTAATTAACAAATACATTATTTGGCGGTTTTTGGAGGTAAATAATAATAATTATAAGATTACCTCCTTTAATAAGATTTTTTATATGAAGATTCAGAATTCATTATTTTATGAATCATAATTTTATATTTATATCCTATATTTTTTTATTATATTTATATTATATTTTTATTATTATTATGACATTATATATTTAACTTATTTTTGAATACAAATTAATAATTTTAAGTTAAATAAAACTAATAATCTTCAAAGTTTAAATTATATAATTAGTATGTAAATTATATCATTAAATCTAATATGACAGAATAGTGTAATGAATTTAAACTTCATAATTGAAATAAAATGAAAATTTTTATTAGAAAATAATATTACTGATAAAAAGATTATTATCGAGATTGCTATGATATAATAAATCATGTAGATATGTTAATTAACAATAAATTACTCTCATAATTATTTTATTATTATTATGATAGATAACTGTTATAATTTTAGAAATAAATGTATATAATTTTTTAATAAATTATTAATTTTATTTCTAATAAGGTATAAAATGTTCAATAAAATATATTCATTGAAATATAAATTTTAGAAATTTATGTATCAATAAATTCTAACTTTAGCATTCCAGTATTTAATAATTTTTTTTTTTATTTTATTAACCATATAAACCATATGAAGTTAGTTTAATAGGAATTTTAAAATCATAAAGGGATGCAAGGAGATATTTTTCAAATGATTATTTTTACTCAAAAATTTAAATTATATATTTTATTGATTATCACCGGTATTTAGAATAATATTAATAATATGATAAAAAATTCAAACTTATTTCAATTTATATTACAATAACTTAAATTTACTATTACTTAGAATCAAAGATGTTCTTTTTTTGACTAGGATAATTGATATATTAATTCAAGATGGTAATTTTTATCGATTACTTTATTATGTTTCTTAAGAATAGGTGTTTATGTAATATTTTAATTCATGGTGTTTATTCTGAATATTCTTTACCATAACAGATCAAACATTGCAAAATAAATTGATTGTTAAAAAAAAACTCAGATTTTCCACGAAAATATATAGTTTCTCTATATAAAATGGGAAAAGTCCAACCCACAATTGAGAAAATTCATTCAACGATATCAAGAAGAAAACAAATTTTCAACAAAATAGTTTATTGTTAAAACAAAGTGATGAATTTCAAAAAAAGCATTATGAATTTTCAACTGGAACAGTTAACTTTCAAACCAAGAAGATGAATTTTTAACTAAAATGTTAAAAAATCAACTTCATAACTTTAATTTGGTCGCATCTTTCTCTGTAATTAACTCTGTAAGCTCAATGAATTAATATTTCAGAATAATAATGATTTTTACAGTCAGATGAAATGTCAGAGTAGCTGCATGATTCTTGTTCATTCGTTTTTATCAATTTTCCAACAAAGCAGAACAAGTCAAAGTTGACTGTTCTAAAATTTACGTTCCCGCCCGTGTTTTTGTACATTCACCTTAGCCTGACTCTATTTATAATCAAATAACCATCAATGGGAAATTCGTGCATAATAAAATAACCTTTACAATGGAGTTTTTTTTGTTCTTCAGTGATTTTTGGTCACCGACTTATTCAAATTTTTGTAGAGAGGTCAGGACTTTCGAAACCTATAGTAGACAATTCAAAAATGTTACCAGTTTCGATTCACGAGTGTTAATGCCTCTGCTTGAGTGGATGGTCTTTATCGATAATCGTGTATCTGTCTCAAGTCTTCATCCTACAAGTCTTCTTTCAATATATATTATAAGCAAATAACTGTTCTCTTCTCAATTAAATACAATATATGTTTTGAATCACTGAAATGTACATTCTTCTTTAACTTGCACCGAAATTTTGCTTTTGCGTGCACGTGAAGTGTGTGAAAAGTGACCATATCGCCCAGAGACCAAGCAGGCGTGATAGTCTATTTATTACATGGCGAGTGGCGAATGGCGGAGATCACTGACTCGTGTGGTGCTGCCCTCGCTTCGTTAGGGCCAGCAACTCCACACTCGTCAGTAATCTCAGCCATTCGCCACTCGACATGTACGATATTTTTCATAAAAAGTGCATCGAAAACTCGGCTTTCGATGACTCTTGAGTGATAGCGAAATAAGAAAAATTAGAGCTTCAAGGTTATGGTTGACAACATGTGACGATCACATATATAATTACGTTAATGGGTTGGCATTATTGACGCCTATTACGCGCGCGACTCAGTAATGCCAATACAGAAACACTCTCAAGAGGCGGCAAAAGTCAAATTTTCGTTTCACGTATTATGAAAATAGCGTTCTGCGCCCTCTCTGCAAGCTCAGAAAATCAAACTTTACGAGCAGGTTTTATCAAAAAACAAATTCTTCTCTGATCGATGTTGTCGATGAAGACCTGAGAACTGTGTCCCCTTACCCTCCAGTTGACCCTCGAATCTAGGTCGACTAACTTTTGATGTGGAGACTAACAGCTCTGGTTCTTCTTCCTTTGGGCAGTGGCCACATTCCGGAAAGGCGTGCGAGCTGTTCAGATGGTCGGAAGAGCAAGTACGTATCCCGCCCTCCGAGAGTAGATTGTGTCATCCATCTTTTATTTTTCCCAATGTTTCATACATATAACTGTGTTCAATCGGGCCTCATTTTTCACCATATGTCGCCAACTGAATTGGTCTTTCAATTTTTACAGTTTTCCGTCTCATCGACTCGATTCAACCCCGTCACTGATTGGCTTGATAAGACCGAGTTACTGCTTCACGATCCTTTAACTCAAATCTTCCCCGAATTGCTTTGGATCATTATTGTTTCTGGAAGTATATTTTTGAATTAATATTCTTCTGCAACACATGCATGGAAGTGAAGGAATTCCGTGTCTGTAAAGTGTGCGCGAAGTTCTCGATTCCTCTAGTCTGATATGAGCGTGCGGGAATACCATATTCTCCCACGCTACACAGTGGGAAAATAGCACTTTTTTGGGACAAGAATCAGCCGACTCCTCAATTTTTGACAGATTAGAGCTTTTTTTTTGTTTGAAAATACTCATGAAGAATCGTATTTTAACGTAGAGGAACGCGTTTTTTGGATATTGAATAATTTGTTATTTAATTTGAACCTTGCAATTGGTTATATTCGCGATATTTACTTAGTCCTATTCTTCGATATTTCTTCACAAGGGTGTAGGATTAGTGAAGTTATTTTTTTTGAATGAAAATGTAACTTGTAAATGAATATTCTATATTTTGTCAATTTTTATAAACAAATTATTGGATGTAACTGTTAACTGTGGTATTTTCGGATTTCGAATGTATGTATTACTTAAATAGGTTTTATTATAAAAATGTGAATGATCAATTTTTAGTTGCGAACAAGTACCAAATAACAATAATAATCAATAGTTTGAACAATTTTCATAGACAAATTCACTTATTTGACAAATCTATGCCTCCAAAAATTTTACTTTATGTGTAATCATTTACTTTCATCTGAAGAACAAGAATATTACACATAAGAGTTCCATGAAATAACATTTTTCATTGGTATATACAATTTTTATGAACAAATTCAGTAATTTGGCATATTTATGCATCGGAAATTTTCCTTTTCTGTGGAATCATTTATTTTATTCTGAAGAACAGGAATATTACCCATTAGAGTTCCATGAAACAACATTCGTCATTGTTATAAACAATTTTTATGAACAAATTCACTTATTTGGCATATCTGTGCATCGCAAACTTTTCTTTTCTGTGGAATCGTTTATTTTCACGTGAAGAACAAGAATACTAAACATTTGAGTTCCATGAAATAACATTCGTCATTGTTATAAACAATTTTTATGAATAAATTCACTCATTTGGCATATCTGTGCATCGAGAAATTTTATTTTCTGTGGAATCGTTCATTTTCACGTGAAGAACAGAAATAAAATACATTAAAGTTCCATAAAATGACATTTGTCATTGTCATAAACAATTTTTATGGATAAACTCACTGATTTGGCATATCTGTGCATCGAAAAATTTCATTTTATGTGGGATCATTTACTTTCATCTGAAGAAAAAGAATATTAGAAATAAAAGTTCCATGAAATAACATTTGTCATTGTAATAAACAACTTTTATGAATAAATTCACTTATTTGGCATATCTGTGCATCGCGAAATTTTCTTTTTTGTGGAATCGTTTATTTTATTCTGAAGAACAGGAATATTACCCATTAGAGTTCCATGAAACAACATTCGTCATTGTTATAAACAATTTTTATGAACAAATTCACTTATTTGGCATATCTGTGCATCGCAAAATTTTCTTTTCTGTGGAATCGTTTATTTTCACGTGAAGAACAGAAATAAAACACATCAAAGTTCCATAAAATAACATTTGTCATTGTAATAAACAATTTTTATGAATAAATCCACTTATTTGTCATATCTGTGCATCGCGAAACTTTCTTTTTTGTGGAATCGTTTATTTTCACGTGAAGAATAAGGATAATACACATCAGAGTTCCATGAAATGACATTTGCCATTGTTATCAACAATTTTTATGCACAAATTCACCTATTTGGCATATCTGTGCATCGCAAAATTTTCTTTTCCGTGGGATCGTTTATTTTTACGGGAAGAACAAGAATATTACACATGAGAGTTCCATGGAATGACATTTATCATTGTTATGAACAATTTTTATAAAAAAATTCACTTATTTGATATATATAGTCTTCTAAAAATTCCATTTTATGTGAAATCATTTACTTCCATCTGAAGAAAAAGAATTTTACACATAAGAGTTACATGAAATTACATTTGCCATTGTGATGAACAATTTTTTAGGATAAATTCACTTATTTGGTATATCTATCTTTTGAAAAATTTCATTTTATGTGGAATCATGTACTTTTATCTGAAGAACAAGATTATTACACATAAGAGTTCCATGAAATAACATTTTCCATTGTTATAAACAATTTTTATGAATGAATTCACTTATTTGGCATATCTGTGCATCGAAAAATTACGTTTTATGTGGAATCATTTACTTTCATCTGAAGAACAAGAATATTAGAGATAAACGTTCCATGAAATAACATTTTCCATTGTTATAAACAATTTTTATGAATGAATTCACTTATTTGGCATATCTGTGCATCGGAAAATTTCGTTTTATATGGAATCATTTATTTTAATCTGAAAAACAAGATTATTACACATAAGAGTTCCATGAAGTCACATTTGCTATTGTTTTAAACAATTTTTATGAATAAATCCACCTATTTTGCATATTTGTGCATCGGAAAATTTTCTTCTGAGTGGGATCATTTATTTTTACGGAAAGAACGAGAATATTACACATGAGAGTTCCATGAAATGACATTTGTCATGTTTATAAACAATTTTTCTAAACAAATTCACCTATTTGATATATCCATTCTTCGAAAAATTTCATTTCATGTGAAATCATTTACTTCCATCTGAAGAAAAAGAATATTACACATAAGAGTTCCATGAAATAACATTTGACATTGTTATGAACATTTTTTATGAACAAATTCACTGATTTGGCATGTCTATGCATCGAAAATTAGTTTTTTATGCGGAATCATTCCAAAAATCCCAAAAAATATATTAATAAATGCCAAACAGAAAAACCTCTTTCATATTTGCAATTTTGACGTTTGTTAGAGAAGCTGGAATATTGCCATGAATACGTTTTTATATCAATGTAGCTGATTGCAGTGATACGAAAGTAAGTGAATTTCATTGTATGATTTGTTTGTAACAATAATCAATGTTGTTAGATGAAAGTCAGTTGTGCACAAATTCTATTCTTTCGATGGAAGAAATGATTCCGCATAAAAGACAAATTTTTGATGCATATAAATGCCGAATAAGTGATTTTGTTCATAAAAATTGTGTAAAACAATCACAAATGTTGTTTCATGGAACTCTTATGTGTAGTATTCTTCTTCTTCTTCAGATGAAAGTAAATGATTCCACAGAAAATGAAATCTTTCGGAACATAGGTATGTTAAAAAAGGGAACTTGTTTATGAAAATTGTTCAAACTATTATTGTTTTCGGTGATTTTTCGCAAATAAAAATTGATTCTTCGCTATTTTATAACAAAATCGATGTAAGTAATACATTCGAAATCCGAAAATGCAACAGTTAATAGTTGATTATATCCATTCCATATATCCAATATCCATTGATTTGTTTTTAACAATTGACGAAATACAGGATATTCATCTACAAGTTACATTTTTTTTCAAAAAAAAGAACTTCATGAATTCTACACCTTTGTGGAAAAATATCGATGAATGAGGCTATGTAAATATCGCAAATATAACCAATTTCAAATTTCAAATGAAATATCAAATTATTAAATAACAAATTTAAAAAACGTGCACCTCTACGGTAAAGTACGATTCTTGATGAGTATCTTCAAAAAAAAAGGCTCTGATCCGTTGAAAATTGAGGAGTCGGCTGATTTTTGTCCCAAAAAAGTGCTTCTTTTCCCACTGTGCGCTAGTCTCACAGTATAATGGAAATATAATTAGCATTGAATCAAGAAGAAGCGTTTTATTGTCCGTATTTTAATTTGCCATATACTTGAGTCAATAAGTCTTAGAATCAAGTAAAATTGACTTGACTGGATATATTCTTGGATCAGGTGAATAGCGATTTTAAATACGGACAAGAAATGCGTTTTCTTGATTCGATGCTAATTCCTTTCCCATGATAGAGTAATATTGTACTTTTTGTATTCTTTGCAGACACGAAATGTCGTAATTTTCATGTCTGCGTTTCGGAGAAATCGAATAGTCTACTTCTAGTACTTCTTGCACAATACGCTGTTAAAATTCTCATAATATGGAAGCAGAATTTTTTGAAAATGATACAAAATTCAATTTTAAATTCTATTTTTTTTGCATAATTCAAAATCAACAATAAAGAAAAATTCTCAAACAAAAAAAAGAGTTTGTCATTATGAATTCATTGCAAATGAAAACGACCAGTTCAGGGCACAATTTTTTCCTTTGTCTTTCATCTTCATGGATACTTCTATATTACACGAACGGATTGACATTCCCTCTACCTGACACTTTCTTGCAGCGGCTGTCCTTACAAAATTTTCATGAAAAAAGACAGCCACTAGCATTTCCGAATGGCAAGAGCCCAGAGAATGAATTATGTATTCAGGATTCTTTATTCGCTGATCATTGAACCCTCATATTTACTGTGTCAAGTCACCTTTTGTTGTTGAGTATCGATCAATACCGATTAATTGGCTGAAAAATTTCTTCTCTAATGACTCTTGCCATCCTTCGTAGCTCTACCTTTTGCGACACAGACTTCCGTTTCTCATCCCTTTCGCGATAATGAGTGCGACGTGCAGAGATAAAATTGGACACATTCGGAAATTGCGGAAGGAGAAATGTGCACTGCTTGATTAATTCTTCAATTTTGAATCCAGGAAAAGTTTTAAACTGAGGAGTATGCATAGAAAAGTTGATAAATCTATTCTTATGGAAAAAATACGATTTTCAGAAACAGCAAACAGGCATTAGTAGATTATTGTCATCAGTTCACAAATTCTCAAACACTTGTGAAATTTTGTAAAAGTGTCAGCAATAAAAGTAACCGAAAAAATCTACTAAAAACCAACATTTTTTCGCTAGAATTCTGGTACTTCGAAAAATGTGTAAAATATTGTTCAAAAATTTTTATATAAATGTACTTTCAATCCAGACAATATTGATGAATCAATACTACACGGAGAGGAGTAAACCGTAACCTTTACTGCCTACCCCGTCACTGCTACGGGCGATTCCTGAGCATGAGATAAAGAGTAACTGTTACTGCGCTCACATGAATCTTTGCTGCCTGCATAGTATCTGTTCGGCATGAGACAGTAAAACGCAAGGCAGTCATAGTTACTGCCACGGCAGTAATGGTTACGCTCTCGACAGAAATAGTCCTGTTTGCTCCGTAATCATCACTGCACACGCAGTTTTTTGCTTTATCTACGTTGCGTATCTATTGAGTATTATTTTTTTAATTTATTTAACGATACGTCCATGTGAAAATTGTATAAGAATAATCAAAAACTCATCTCACAGGAACAGTTTGCTCATTAGACGTTGAAGGTTTGAATTGAATCAAAATAAGCTGAATATAAATATTAATTACTGAATTACTGGATTTGGATATGAGGCAACAATCAAGAGAAGATTATTATAGTTTGTGAGGCAAAAAGTAAAGAAATGCCGAGTCAAGTAGCAAAAATCGAACTAAAAAATTAAAACTCGAAACTACGAAACTAACCTAAAAGTTTTCAAGTTGAAACTCGAAACCCGGAACGACGGTCAGCTGATCCTCTCCTCCAATTTATGTAGTTTCTCAAGAAGTGTATCAAAGTCAATGGGTAATGTGCGAGTTCAAAGTTCAAATAGAAAACCATTAGATTTTAGTGGATCTGAAATCTTGTCAGCGATGAGGCATCAAGAACGGTTACTGCAAAACGTTTTCCAAGTGGCGCGCAGTAACTGTTACGGTGTGATCGGAATAGTTCCGTCGTTGGCAGTAGCAGTCACGGTTGATCTACAATCCGTTTTTCATTCGTAGCTGTTACGGTGAGCGCAGTAACAGTTACGGTGTAAACAGTAATAGTTACGGTGTGAACAGTAACAGTTACTGTGTAAACAGTAACTGCTCAGGTTTACTCCTATCCGTGTAAATTTTTATAAAATGTGTACATTTCTCTGTTACCGTCATACTTATAACTCTTTAATCCACAGAAACAGTGATAATCATCCCACCCAAGCATTCTTGTCATTCATTAGTGTTCCTCAATATTGGTGTGGTGTTCTTTATTCCTGCAACTAAAATTAGGTATAAATATTATCAATGTCGTTCGGAATGTAGTGAAAGAAGGTTTACGCAAGTGTCTTATTCGATCGCTATTGTTGTCGGTGGATTGGAATAATATCTGTTTAATCGAGCCAAATACTTTCTTTAGATTCTTGGGAACTAAACGTATCAATAATTTTGCATCGATGTTATTACGATCATTTGGAGTATTACGTTACTAGAACATTTTTAGAATTAGTGTTTCGGTACTAACATTTTTCGGGCAATAAGAGTCTGTTTGCAGTGACCAATCTTTTTTCACAGTTGTTGTTTTATGTGTGATACTCGTTTTTATAAACATGAGGATCAGATGTCTGGAAGTGTTTCAATGTGCAAATGTGATGCAAAAATCGAATTGAAGTCAATATTAAGTAAGTGTCATTCCTGGAATATCTATGAGAAATTGTCACGCTTTCGATTAATTAGTGAAATTTGATATTTCTCAAAGAAACTTGCAAGGAAATGTTCAATTCTGATTGATATTCCAGAAACCTGGGGCAGTAACTCGATCTCGATTTTATAGTTGAAAAAAAATAAATATCTCAATGAACAAGAAGCAATAAGATATAAAATAATGACTAGAGATCGAGTTGTGTCCACAATAGATGATAATGTGTTTAAAGTTATACATACATAGATAGTACAAATATGGGATGTGTATGTAGACACGGTGTCAAAATTGTGATATCACTGCATTTCATTGAGCCTACATCCACAATCGCAATCACTATCAGACAATGTACCGGATTCACATTAACCACGATATACGGATGATACATTAGGGTGGTCAAAAAATCTTTTTTCTCGAATTTTTATGCAAAACGTCCGGAAATTTGTTTGAATCCACAAAAAAATAAAAGCATTTTTTTTGTTTGAAAAAAAAAATATTTAGAGGTGGCGCAAGCCCCATGAAGTCTAACACGTATTTCCCATAAGGAAAAAAGACGTTTCTGTAAATTTTATTCGGGATTCTCAATATTAAGTGAATCGAGTTCGAAATTCACCAGTTCTCTCCGAAATTAGTCGCAGAATGCGAATAGAATATTACTCTTCAAATATCACCCCCATAAGTCTGTTTTATAGGGTCCCACAAAACCCCCATAAGTGAACAAATGGGTTTTTCAAGTTTTTGGCGCTAATTGTGATTTTTTGCGGTTCCTTTAAAGCAGAGTGTTTATTGATTGTCAAGGTTTTTTCAAATTGTTTAAACAATTTATTATTGGTTCGAGCAACTTTCCCTTAGAAAAGGGTTAGAAAGTTAAGGTTTTTTTCCTGAATTTTTCAACTTATTTGAACGTTTTAGCGAAAGCGTAGTAATAATCCATTAGAGTTAACAAAAATAATTGTTTGAACAATTTGTTATTGTATGTAACAATATTCTCTTAGAATGATGCTACAAAGCTGCGGGTTTTCGGAAATTTTCAACTTTCTGTCCATTTCTCACTTGAAGTAAGTAATTATTTAATTTCATTCAGCAGAGATAATTGTTGAAACAAATTGTAAATAGTTATAGCTATGTTCTTCTAGACTAACACTACATAGTTGCAGGTTTCTCCTAAAATTTTTAAGTTTTTATCACTTTGCAACTAGATTAAAGTAATAATAAATTCATGTTAAAAAATAAGTGCTTAAACAGTTTATTATCATTGCTAATAATATTTTCTTTGCTTAATATTATAAAATTGCCGTTTTTTTCTGGAATCATCAACTTTTTGCCCACTTCGCACTGTAAGTGAGTTGATATTTACTTTAATTTAACACAAATACTTGTTTGAACAAATTATTATTGTTTATGGCTATCCTCTCTTTAACTTTTCTTTACCTTTTCAGTTGTAAACAAATAATAAATAAACATTAGAGATAATCATATTATAAATAGTATTGTATTGTTTTAAGTAAATTATTTTTGTTCTCTTCCAAGTGCTCAGGAAAAATTAAATAAAGCATGAAAGCTGAATTCATTCAGTGAAATTTGAATTTTTCACTAAAATTATGGATCTTCAACGCAAAAATTGGATTTTTGAGATATTAGTTCAACTTTCAACCGAAGAGTTTAATTTTTGACCTAAAAATATAAATTTTTATTCAAAAATATATTGGTTGATATTTAAAAGAAATTTTATTTTAAGTAAAAAACGATCTAATTGAACCAACAATAAGATCAATTCAATCTGATTCAAACTAATTGAATGTCATTCATTCATTAATATTCATTCCTTTCATTCAATCAGAGATAATTTTTTAAACAATTTGTTATCATTGCTTATAATATTTCCTTTGCTTAATGATAGAAACTTGCGGTTTTTTCTGAATGTTTTATTTTTTTGCCCACTTTTCACTTGAAGTAAGTTATTATTTAATTGAATTTAACAAAAATAATTAATGCGAGTTAACAAAGATGCTTCTTCGAACAATTTATTATAGTTTATAACCATTTTCTCGAGATAAGTTCTAGAAAGTTGTGGTTTCTTCTGAAATGTTTAACTTTGCACTAAATGGAATTTGAATGAAATTCAATCAAATTGATTTAATTGTGGTTAAATTAGATTGTTTTTATTTAAAATACTTTTTTTTTTAATCAACTGTTATATTTTCGATTAAAAATTCATATTTTTCGGTCGAAAATTCAACTCTTTGGTTGAAAGTTGAACTACTTTCTTTAAAATTCAATTTTTGTGTTGAAGATCCATAATTTTAGTAGAAAATTCGAAATTCAAATTTTACTGAATGAATTCAGCTTTTTTGTTCTAATTAATTTCTTTTGAATATTGGGAACAGAACAAAAAAAATTTACTTGGAACAATATAATACTATCCAAAATATTATTCCCTCTCATGTCCATTTATTATTGATCACAACTAAAAAGGTGAAGCAAAGTTGAACATTTCAGAAAAAACGCAACTTTTTAGCACTAATCTAAGAGAAGATAACCATAAACAAAAAAAATTTGTTTAAACAACAATTTTTGTTGAATTAAAATAAATATTAACTCACTTCAAGTGAAAAGTGGGCAAAAAAATAAAAATGAAAGAAAAAACACAATTTTCTAGCACTTATTCAAGAGAAAATGGTTTTAAGCAATATTAAATTGTTCAAAAAAGCATGTTTGTTAACTCGCAATAATTATTACCTCACTAAGTGAGAAGTGGACAAAAAGCCTAAGAGTTTAGAAAAAATTGCAATTTTTTAGCACTAATCCAAGAGAAGAAAGCCATAAAAAATAAGAATTGATTTGAACAATGATCCTTGTTAAATTAAATCAAATATTAACTCACTTCAAGTGGAAAGTGGGCAAGAAGTCAAAAATTTCAGAAAAACCGCAAATTTCTTTCATTAAGCAAAGAAAGTATTAAAATTAAAAAATTCATGAATGAACCGCAACTATGTAGTGTTTAATCTAGTAGAAGATTGCTATAAACATTTACAATTTGTTTGAACAATGATTCTTGGAAATTAAATTAAATATTATCTTACTTCAAGTGAAAAGTGGACAAAAAGTTGAAAATTTCAGAAAAAGCTGCAACTTTGTAGCATTATTCAAAGAGAATTTGGTTATAATATATAACAAAATATATGTACAAATAATTTCGTTACTTTAATTGATTATTGCTTCGATTTAACTGAAACTTTGGATATAGGTTGGAAATTTCAGAAAAAACCTTCACTTTCTAACCATTTCCTAAGAGAAAGTTGTAAAAACAATAATAAATTAACTAAACAATTTAAATAAACATCTTATTATCAGTTAAAAGTAGTATTTCGTGTGTTTGAAATAATCCGCGTTGAAAAAACCATAAAAAAATCATGATTAGCGCCAAAAACTGATATTTGAAAGTTGTGATATTTGAATAGTAATATTCTATGCGCATTCTGTGACTCATTGTGAAGAAAAATGGTGAATTCCGAACTCGATTCACCTAATATTGAAAATTCTGAATAAAATTTACAAAAACATCTTTTTTCTTATGGGAAATACGTGTTAAATTTTATGGAGCTTGCGCCACCTCTAAACATGATTTTAAAAGAAAATGCATTTATTCTTTTCTGGATTCGAACAAATTTCCGGGCGTTTTTTATAAAAATTTGAAAAAGAAATTTCTTACTCATTTTTGACCACCTTAATAATACATACATGTTGAACATAACAAAGACACTTCCACATGAACCTGAATCGCTTACATTCAACATTCTTACATTCAACATTCTTACATTTAACATTTTTACATTTAACATTTTTACATAACAAAGATACAGTCTAATGTTTAAACAGTCGACTTGAACGCAAACTTTTCAACTAACTCTTTGTGTGTCTATTTGTCCGTAACTTTCGTCCTCTACTACCACTACTACTACTGCTACTATTACTACCGCTACTATACCACTACCACTACTTCTACTACCACCATCATAGGTGAAGACTTCTCGTACGCAAGTAAGTTCAAAAAAGGGAAGGGTATCTGTACTTTGGTGTATTCAAGCACAAAAAAAGACTCAAAATTGTTTCAACTTCATTTTGTTTGTAACAAGACATAGTAGGATTCGTGGCATCATCAATAATTCCGGAACAGCAACGCTTTGTTTTCGTAGTTGTACGATCAACGAATTCTCTTACTACGCATTTACCAGAAAGGAATTTTACAATCAAGTTTTCAAGATTCAGTGCAACATTTCATACTTTATGTTTCATTTTGACCAATTGTTTAGTACATTAGTCTTGGTATAAACTCCTGAATTTGAGGAGGAAAGCAACACCATTTTTCAACTTTTTGCTACATATATATTTTTCAACGAATTTTCAACTTTGATCTCTTCACAACGAGCGCTTCTTCCTATTAAATTATACATAGGAATCGCAATGATACGTTCAAGAAATATATTTTTGACAAAATTATGAGCATTCTTTCTGAAGGCACATAAGTTTAAATAAATTTTATGAAATATAGGAGTAAATGTGAAAGTAAAATTTAAAAATTCGTAAATGCCACAGAAATGAGGCAATAATGAAATGAAATGAAGGAAGAAATGAAATGAAGAATTCTTTTTCGAAATGCGAATAACAAATGGATAATGACATAATGTGATACGCTCTCCAAGATTCATGAAAAATTATTTTTTTTTTAATGGATAATTGTGCAGATGTTTCCTACTGGTTATATTGAAGGTAAAATATTTCTGTGATGAACTATCAAAAATTAGTTAAGTCGAAAGACACAATTGAGTCAGGCCACGTCAACAGTGCCCATGAAAGTTTGGTGATTTTTTAAAAAGTGACAACAATTGGAAAAATCTTTGCATGATAGCATTACAAAAATACACTTCGAACCGTTTTAAAAAAACTGCACTGTTTTTATTATTTCTGAAAATGTTTTTTGCAACTTTTAATAGAAAAATTAATAACTTACGACTCGTTTGCAAGAATCGAATGAAATTTGGTATGCCAGTTGTGAAGAGTTCCTCTTTTTGATAAGAATTTTTTCTAAATTAAATTTGTAAAATCATAATTTTTTCATAACAATTATTTAAACAAGTCCGATTATTTATAACTTTTAGGCCTTCGATCGTAGTGAAATTTCAACACAATGCAGTATGAACACTTTGTTCCGTTCTCAAAGAAGAAGAATTTGGTAATTTTCACTCTGACAGTATTAAAAAAAAAGTTTTTGTCACGGGCGCCGCGTAACCATCGGCGCCTTGAACGGCGCACAGTGGAAAAAAAACACTCTTTTATGACGAAAATCAGGCGACACCTCAATTTTCAACGGATCAGAGCTTTTTTTCTTCAAATACTCATGAAGGATCGTACTTCGACGTAGAGTTGCACGTTTTTTGAATTTTTTATTCAATTATTTGTTATTCAACTTAGAATTTGCAATTGGTTATATTTGAGATATTTACTTAGCCCCATTCATCAATATCTCTTTTCAAAGGTGTGGAATTGGTAGAGTTACTTTTTTGGAATAAAAAAGTAACTCGTAGATAAATATACTGTATTTTGTTGATTGTTATAAACAAATTAATGGATATAACTATTAACTCTTTCATTTTCGGATTTGGAATGTATTACTTACATGAACTTTGTTGTAAAAATATAGAGAATCAAATTCTTATTGTCAACTAGCTCCAAATAACAATGATGGTCAATAGTTTAAACGATTTTTATAGAGAAATTCACTCATTTGGCATATCTATACTTTGAAAAATTTTCCTTTCTGTCAAATAATTAATTTTCATCTGAAGAACAAAAATATTACACATAAGAGTTCCATGAAACATTATTTGTCATTTTTATAAACAATTTTTATGAACAAATTCACTTTTTTGGCATATCTGTACATCGAAAATTGTTCTTTTCTTGAGAATCATTAATTTTCATCTGAAGAATAAGAATATTACACATGAGAGTTCCATGAGCGCTCGAGCGCTCCGTTCGAGGCGACAATTGTTTCGCGGCGCCCGCGATAAAAACTTTTTATTAATACTGTAAGAGTGAGAATTATCAATTTTCTCTTCTTTGAGAACGGAAAAAAGTGTTCACACTACATTGTGTTAAAATTTCACTACGACCGGAAGTCTAGAAGTTATAGATAATCGAATTTCTTTAAATAATTGTTATGAAAAAATAATAATTTTGCAAATGTAGTTTAGAAAGAATTCTTATTAGAAAGAGAAAACTCTTCACAACTGGCATACCAAATTTCATTCGATTATTGCAAACGAGTCGTGAGTTATTGATTTTTCTATTAAAAGTTTCAAAAATAATCATTTTTTAAAATAATTAAAACGGTGCAGTTTTCTGAAAAACGGTTCAAAGTATATTTTTTGAATGCTATTATGTACAGATTTTTCCAATCGTTGTCACTTTCTAAAAAATCACCAAAATTTCACGGGCACAGTTGATGTGGCCTGACTCAATTGTAATTGGAATCGAAATTTTGCTTAATGTTATTGAATGATTTCTGGTTGAATAAAAATTAAGAGAAATTCATGGGCATTTCTTTGGACTGTAAAAACATTTTTTAGCTCCAAAATAATCTGAAGAAATTCAAAGAGTAAAACAACTTAGCTTTGGAGCGACATTTATACACAATATTTGGTTGAAAAGTGATGTTATCTTCTCCTCTTTGGAAACGAAAAATATTGAAGAAAAAGCTACGTAAAATACCAGCGGTTGAAATATTTTTTCGACAAACTTGTTTGAACATAATGATGATAAGAAGCGACTTTGAGCATGGTTTTGCTTGTTGAATAGTTTAATATTAGCAACAAATGTGTATCATCTACACGGAAAGGGAAATGGTGCGTCTGCTCGCTCCGTACTAAGACGGTCCTCTGGTCTGATGCGTGGACGCCTGATTGCCCGTTTTCTCGACGTGTGACGCTGCAAGTCAACTCGTTCGTTCACGCGCTCGAGTGATCGGCGGATAATCCGCC
>WSXT02000030.1:121147-151773 GCA_011762715.2 Neuroterus valhalla
GATAGGGACGCGTGGCGGTCTCGGGTAGATGAGGCAATGAACTTTCGAGTTCCAAATGCTGATAAATAATAATAATATATGTTCTTTCATACGTTTTTCTGTTGTTTTTTTTTGTTTGTCACATATAGATACCGTCACAACATTTGAAATTGATACCATAAATTACTTTTTTGTTTAATGGATCTTTACGAGTACTGACACAATTGAAACTATCTTTGCTTGATACAAAGACAATCTTTATCTCGGTATTTTCGTAGATTCTATTTATTGTCTTTTTTAGGTGTTCAAAATAGGAAAGTTCATTTTTTTTGTCGAATATTCAACTATTTTGTTGAACTAACTTTATTGTTCAGAATTTCAACTTTTTTGTTAAAAGTTCATCCTTATGGATTGTAAATTTGTCTTTTGGTAGAAAATTAGTCATTTTGTTTGAAAATTAATCTTTGTGAGTCAAAAGTTCAGATATTTTGTTGTAGGTTCAATTTTTTGTTGAAAATTCAACTATTTTGTTGAAGTAATTTTTTCTTGTTCAGGATTTCAACTTTTTCGTTGAAAATTCAACCTTTTGGATTGAAAATTTGTCGTGGAAGAAAGTTAATTTTGTTCGTTGAAAGTTCAACTGTTTTGTAGAAAAATAGATTATTTTGTTCGAAATTCAAGTATTTGGCTGAAAATTCATTTACTTTGTTGAGAATTTGTCTTTCAGTAGAAAATTAGTCTTTTTATTTGAAACTCAATCTTTTTGTTTGAAAATTTATTCTTCGTAAGTCGAAAATTATGATATTTTGTTAGAAGTTCAATTTTTTTTCTTGAAAATCTAACTTTTTTTTTGGAGTAATTTTTTTTGTTTCGAATTTCAACTTTTTTGTTAAAAATTCATCTTTTTGGATTGTAAATTTGTCTTTTGGTAGAAAAATGAACTACCTTGTTCGAAATTCAATTAAAGCATTTATTTCTAAATTCATTTACTTGGTGGATAATTTGTCTTTTAGTACAAAATTAGTCTTGTTGTTCGAAGATTAATCTTTGTGAGTCGAAAGTTCAGTTATTTGTTGGAAGTTCAATTTTTTTTTTTTGAGAATTCAGCTATTTTGTTAAACTAACTTGTTTTGTTCAGAATTTTAACTTTTTTGTTAAAAATTCATCCTTTTGGATTGTTTCAACTTTTTCGTTAAAAATTCACCCTTTTGGATTGTAGATTCGTCTTCTGGTAGAAAAATGGACTATTCTGTTCGGAATTCAATTAAAGTATTTATTTTTAAATTCATTTACTTTGTTGATAATTTGTCTTTTGGTAGAAAATTAGTCTTTTTGTTTGAAAATTAATCTTTGTGAGTCAAAATTCCAGATATTTTGTTGGAAGTTCAATTTTTTGGTGGAAAATTCAACTATTTTGTTGAACTAACTTTTTTTGTTCAGAATTTTAACTTTTTTGTTAAAAATTCATCCTTTTGGATTGAAGATTTGTCTTTTGGTAGAAAAATTAACTATTTTGTTCAAAATTGGAGTATTTGGTTGAAAATTCATTAACTTGGTCGAGAATTTCCTTTCGGTATAAAATTAGTCTTTTTATTTGAAAATTAATCTTTTTGGTTAAAAATTATTATTCGTGAGTTGAAAATTCAGATATTTTGATGGAAGTTCAATTTCTTTCTTGAAAATTTAACTTTTTTGTTAGAGTAATTTTTCGTTGGTCAGAATTGCAACTTTTTTGTTAAAAATTCATCCTTTTGGTTTGAGAATTTGTCTTTTGGTAGAAAATATTCTTGCTGGTTGAGAATTCATCTTTGCAGGTCACCAATTCAGATATTTTGTTGGAAGTTCAATTTTTGGTTGTAAGTTCAATTTTTTTTTTTTGCAAATTCAATTTATTTGGTATAGTCATGTTTCTTGTTCGGAAAATAAACTTTTTCTTTTGAACATCAAGCCTTTTTCGAACATCTTGTTTCTCGGAAATTTTGCAGTATCGAGAATTGCATTATTTGGGAATATAACGGCGTTGAGAATTTTATTTTTCGGGATTTCTCAGTCGTCGCATAATTTTCAATTTTCCTCTCAACCTAAAGGAAATTTGGTTTAAAAACTTCAAAAATCTACATTTTGTTTTACATTTTCAAAAATATTTTCAATCATTCATTTATCCTTCAATCTTTTCGAATTTTCTAAATACCTTTTAATGCTCATCGAATTTTTTATAAATAATTATTTGTGAATCCGTTTTTTTTTTCATTAGAATATGCTAATGTTTTGGAATATTTTTGAATATTCATTCGAAAATTTTTTAAATCTGTTCAATCTTTCCAAAACTCCTAAATATCTTCTTTACCTAGTCGCTTTTTCCCGAATTGTAAAATAGTAACACGCAAAGCTTAAGTTTAGCTCTACGAAGTTTTGACGATTTAAGACTTTCTGTTTCAGATGATCCAATTTCAAATGGAAAAAATCCTTTGCTTATTGAAAAATGTTTCAATTGAATGCGTTGAAAATAGAATATTTTAGATTGAAATAACATTTGGAAGACTTCGAAATTTAATAACAGCATTCGAATAAAAATAAAATAATTCTTAAGGTTAATATCAGTGAATTATTTAGTTTAGAAGAAGAGCTTTAGAATCCTGCAGTTAAAGCAATAAAACCTTCACTTTCGAATAATCGAAATACACTTTAATATTAAAAATCAACTACTACTTGATAATGAGAGTCGATAAACTTAAAACGTCCTTGGTTGAAAAATTTCAATTTCAAGCACTATGCATTTTTCATTGTTCAAGTTCAAGCCTTCAGAAATTTTCAAATTCTTTGAATTGAAAATTTGCTCTTTTGGAAAAAAAGATGAACTCGAAAATTTTAAAATATAACATTCTACAACTGTACGTTGTGAAATGAATGATTTCATAATTTTGAATTTTACAATGATGAAAAATTTGTAAAAACTTACTTGTAAAATTAGTTTGGTGAAAAAAAGTTAAACATATACGAATCTGACGTCACAAAACAAAACAGCTGATTGGAAACAATGGAAACAGTCGGTATCGATATTTGAACATCAATATAAATGTTAAAATACCAAATATCGTTACTTTTGATATTCCGATTTCGAAATCGCATTATTGGTTGTCAACAAAGCGGCCGGCAGGGTGGAGGGGGGCAAAATAGACAACGCAGTTTATGGACGGACCGGACAATTATGTCGCACGACGAGCGGCAAGTTTGCATACTGTGCAGGGGAAACTGAGCGAGAGTGGAGGGGGAAAGTGCACATTGTATACTGTACATTGTAGATATGTAGATTATACCGAAGAATAATATCTTTGATTATCATTTACATTCTGCTACATTCGGACCGTCACCGTTCAACTGGGAGCGTCACAATTCGGCTAGTTCACAACGCGCCCAAAGAGTTTCACTTAAAAAGTTGGAATAAAAAAGGGATGGATTTTGGAGAATTGAGAAATGGTTAATCGTACCTCCTCTGTCAGCATCCGGCGATCCATTCTCAGGGTCATTACCGACAGCGTCCTCCCGCTTAACACCCGTGACACCACTCTCAAGCTGGCAGCAATCCATAATTAGGTTCTCGTATTCACGGCCACTGTAAGCAAGAACTAACTTTGAGAAGGTGTTTTTTGATCGCCTTAATATTTTTTTGTTTTGTAATGAGATGACAAGCTAGAATCTAAAACTGAATGATGAGATCTGCATCGAGGAAAGGAGTCGAAGAACTGGCTACTGGAGAACAAGAATTATGATGACTGGGATAATGGCAGGTTTCTGTAGAATTTGCATAACTTTATACTATATTTATTATTACGAGCTTGGTTGAAAATTAATCTCTTCTTCATAAATTCATTTTTCTTAGTTGAAGATGTATTGTTTAAGTTGAAAATTCATCTCTTTATTTACAAATACAATTTTAAAAAAATTTCTTGTCAAATGTTGATATTTTAACTCAAAACTTGATTATTTCATTCTTGGTTCAAAATCTATATTTTTTTAAGGAAAATAAACTGTTTGGTTTAAAAATTCATCTGTTATAGATGAAGGTTCAACTATTTGATTAAAAATGTATGTCCTTCAATAAAATTCCTCTTCTCAGATAGAAAACCAATCTCCTTTTTTCAAAATCCATATTTTTTGTTTGTAGATTTGAGGAGTTGATCAACTTGATCTTATTGGCAGGAAATTATTCTTTCTGGTTAAAATCTAATTGTTTCATTGAAAATTCATCGATGTTCCGTAAAATTCCACAGTTATGATGAAAATCAAATTTCTCTTTGGTTGAAATATCAACTACTACATTTTATAATCCAGAGTTCGCCTTCTTGGTTGAGAATTTAAATACTTGGTTCAAAATATAACAATTTGATTCACTTCCTATTCGTTCTTGAATGGGAATTTCCCTTGGTTGAAAATTTAGATCTTTTGTTGATAATTAGTCTTTTTAGTTTAAAAACTCATATTTTACGTTAAAATATCACCTTCTAAATTTTCAATTAAAAATGTTCATTTTTCAGTTAAAAACTCATGTAATAAATGGAAAGTTCAGATGTTTGAATAATGATTCATCTATTCTGTTGGAAATTCGAAATTTTTGAATAAAATTTAATTACTTAGTTGAAAATTCGCTTGGCATGTGGAGAATTCGCCATTGAGACATGAAAATACAACTGGTTGGTCAAAAATTCAATTATTTTTCAAGGCTTTGCTTTTTTGAGTTCAAAGTCGAACATTTTGGTTGACATTTTTTTTCTTAACTAGAAAAATCTTCCATAATTGGAAATTCATCTGTTTTGATTTGAAATGTAAATTTTCAGTTACGTTTTTTTTTCATAAGAATTCAACTATTTTGTTCAAAATTTCAAAAATGCAACTGTTTCGTGGAAAATGTCCTCTTTTCAAAACAAGAATATGGTTTTTGATCGAAATGTGAATCATTAGATTTTTGACTGAGAATTCGTTTTTTTTCCAAATTCATGCCTTTTGTTCAAAATTTAGCTTTTGTTTAAAGTTTGATCTCTTTGGTTAAAAATGTATATATTTTTTGGAAAATCCAAGTACTCGGTTAAAAATTCAACTCTTTCTAGAAAGTTTGCCTTTTTGAGTTGAGAACTGAAAATTTTGGTTGAAATTTTCCTTTTCTGCACTAAAGAACCTTTATATGTTGAAACTTCAAATCTTCTTTTGGAGATTTATCTTTTTAGTTAGAAAATCCATTTTTATTGATTTAAGACGCAACTGTTTGCTTGAAGATGAATCTTCTTTTAGTATCCCACCAATTTTCTCAAAAAATCTTTCTTCCTTGTTTCTTGTTGAAAGCTCACCGGTTTGGTTAAATATAAATCTGTTATGGCTGCGAATTCGAGTATTTTTTCGAAAATTCAACTTCTTAGTTAAAAGTCGATCTACTTTCCTAAAAATGTATTTGTTCGTTGGAGGCTTATCGTTTCTATTTGAAAATAAAAAATCTATACATTTTGTTGAAAAATGGCTCTTTTCGATTCCAAATTTATCTCTCTGATTTTAAATCAATTTATTTTGGTTGAAAATTCATCTGTTTCGTTGAAAGTGCAATATTCTTAAGCGTTTTAAATCAGATTTGTGTAGTAATCTGAAATTGGTTAAATGAAGGAGAATTTTTTCTAAAGTATCCTGTTTCTAATACTTTCCATAGATCAATGTTAAAGATTCTTAAAAAATGAATCAAAACTCTTTGAAAGGGGGGAAATTGGGTTAGATTTCTCGATTTGAGGTGTTTTTGGAGATTTTCCAAATTTGAGGAGGGGAAAAAAGAGGACGCACTGTGGTCCCTGAGATCTGCATCGAAGAAAGAAGTCGAAGGACTGGAGTCACTGGAGAAAAGGAATTATGATGACGATGGGATGATAGCAGTTCTCTCTAAAATTTGCATAACTTTATACTTTATTCCAAGTTCGAGCTATCGAGCTTATAATCTTTGTAGTCGTTTTCTTATGCACCTGATGACATAGTTGACGCAAATTATGTTTTGCTCTTCTGCGTTTTTGGAATTGCAAACCACCGTCGCACAAGTTTGCAACCACGTGTAGCCTCCACTTTTGTTCATCAGTCGGTAATAATGCGTCAGCACTTGGCCTTTTTTAATTACTGAAAAAAGAAAATGAGAAGTTTGTATTATTTTTGTGTTTTCTTCAAGGAATTGTATGGAGATCCGGTCTCGGAGCATAAAAACGATGATACAGAAGATGATATATTAGACAACCTGGTCGTAAATGGCGGAAGAAGAAGTGATATCGACGACTTTATATCCCTAATTAAGAAACTGAAGAAGGGTGGGGCTGTTGGTGTTGATGGCACTCAGATGTTCAAGAGCGGTGGTGGATACTGGCTTTTTATGGTCGAGTAATTTTATGAACATGTATGCTTTGAACAGTGAAGTTCCAAATGCTTGGGACAAGGCGATTATCGTTCAAATTCACAAGGAAGTGGGTGACAAGATCGACTGTACTGATTAAAAAGCGAATAGCCTACTAAGCACTGCAAGTAAAATATTTACCAAACTACTTATTGATGAGATTATTGGAATAGCTGAGGGAAGGATCTGGGAAGTCCAATGTGGATTCATGCCAGGGAGATCATGTGCAGAAGAGACACTCAGCATGAGACAGATGACAGAAGGAAGTTTAAGGGTAAACAAGACAAGAGCACAGAAAAGCTTTCGAGTTTTCTGTGCTTTCGTTGATCTAGAAAAAGCTTATGACAGGATGGATAGAGCACAGCTTCGGAAATCCTTCAAAGAGTATGTGGTAAAAGGTTCACTTCTTAGACCATTGAAAGCAATAAGATAGAAGTAAAGCGAGTGTAAGAGGAAAAGGACAACTGAGTGATTGGTTTAAAAGTAGGCAATGCATTGGACAAGGATGGTTTACGTCCTTATGGATGTTCAATATATACAAAGACGAATTTCTAAGAATGGCACTTTTTGACAAAAAAAGGTGTTGATTTATTGGGACTGTAGTTACCAGAAGTTACCTTCCCGAGATTTTGAGAATTTCTCTCAGGAATTTAATTCATTTCGCCTACGAAAATGCGAAACACGGATACCCATTGCATCTTTGAATTCAAATTTACAGATCCTCCTCAACTTGAGAATTACCACCCAAAATCCTATAGAGAATCACTCCCATTAAGTCTGAAATCGGAATTGCATGCAGATACTCTTGAAGATTCTCCACAGTTGATCTCTATCCTGCGTACGTGCTTCCAATTGCAAAATCTGTGGCGTGACTTTGGTAATTACGGTTCTTCGATTTACCTTGAATTGTCTTTTTCTACAAATACAGAGTATTAAAGTCAAACTTAAACTGACAAAATGGGAACTTTATGCCGGATTCACAGAATACAAAAATTCATCTACCGACGGCAGTAGCTGGGTGGTGATTCTTGAATCGTCAAAGTCTCGAATTTTAGGCGTAGATGGGTGCGGTTAGCGCTCGGATGGATGGCCGTTCGGCATTCTTGCTTGTTTTGATTTTTTTTCACTTTTCAGGGAATGAAGAATTTCGGCTTATCTTTATTTGAAATACTCACGAATCCTGTAACCTACGAAACTATTCCTTGGTGTTGCTCGCCGACTCCTTTGGCTAACCGTTCATTCACAAAAAATATTAAACATAAAAAAAATCAAAGTTGTGCAGGTATAACAAAAGTCGATGAGACAAATGTTTTTCTATTTTTAAATTCAGAATGGAGTTTCCCAAATCAGTCAGAATCGGTTCCTCAGTTTCTAAATCTAGGTGGGTTCTCTCCCTCTTCCTAATGATTTCAATTCTGGTATCAAGGGACCTCTACCGACGGAGAAAAGAAATAAGGACCAGGCTCTGAAGCCCGCAATGTATAGACTAGAGCAAAACCTCCAGAAGTAATAAACTTTTAGCAAACGGTCTAGGGCTGTATCTATAGTTCCACATTGACAGCCTGAGTCGATTGCGGCATAGGGAAGAGGAACTTTGAAGAGAGGTACTGATAACCTCAGATGAGAGGGAGGGAGAAACGAGAGACATTCTAGGAGAGAACAGGCAGGTAAGAGGAGCCTGGAAATAGTAAGAGCGGAAGACTGGAATAGAGGCAGAGACAGAGAAAGGGGTGTGGGTGTGGGTATAGGAGCTCACCTTTCTTCTCCCTCCACCTGTCACCACCAAAGCTACTGGGAGCTTCCAACCCAGGCCGGGGTAAAGGTGGAACGCGGGGCGAAGTTGAGGGTGGGGGTGGGGGAAGGTAACAACTCGCTGGAGATGCCGCATCCGGCGTAGCCTGCCGCTTTCTGCATACCAACTACCTAATCCCGACTCTATCCGTGCCGGAACACAGGCGCAAAGGCAGAGCACGTGACTACTATACTCGAATGCGGGAAACGACGATATCCGACGACGACGGTAGTTTTACGACAAAAACGTTTACAATATCGAGAATTTTTGAATTTACGATGTCGTCCTACACTTCCCTTCTTTCCACTAAACCGAGGGTGGCTAGCAAGATTTTATACTCCTAAGCTCTCGTCCAAAACACCGCAGAAGTTAAGGAATGAGAGCTGAGGAGCTGAGACTAGCAAACATTGTAATCCAAATTAGAACTACTGAAAGAACTAGAACTAGTGCTCTGGGCAGTTCTGAATGAGATCTAAGGAGCTAAGAAGTAGAGGTCGCGGAACGCCCATTCTGGAACCTTACATGGTTTTAGTCGATCTAATGGATTTTGATACACTTTCACCCTGTAAATGTCGAGAATCAGCGTCCCACATCTCTCGTAAAGATGAAGATACTTACAGTCGAAGTGGGAACTCCTTAGACGATTGGCGTCCTCCCCGTGGCAGAGTTTGTAGAGGTTCATTCCAGTTAGTTCGTCTGCTGTGTAGTCTAAAAGCTCTGATACCCTGGGGGAAAATAGTTGGTGATTAGCTGATGTCAGAGGCAAACTTCAGTTGTATTTAGGCAAAACTGCTTAGTAATTACTTGGGTTCACAGTGTGCTATCCGAAAGTCAAAGTTGATCCTGGTTACGAACATATCTGTTTCCAGTCTGATTTCGTGTACACTGGGAGGTGGAAGAGCGATCGCTAAGCCAACCATACCCATTAATGGCGGAGCAGATTTTCTCGAATGGCTGAACGTAAATTGCGGCCTCAAACGGCAGAGTAATAAAACCACCTGGATTTGGAAAAACGTCTCAGTGAATAATTATAATGGTCATGTATCTAAGAAAGGCACTCGTTGAATTAGCATACCAGATTTCATAGTATGAAGTAATTTATTAGGATTATTTTAAATAGGAATTTTCTCAATTCATGTTCTGATTTTTGATTGAGATCAATGGAGAATATATTAAACAAAGCGAGCAGCTCACCCGGTAGCCGGAAGACTTGAAATGGCACCCTCTTTTCGTAAGTGTCGACTTCATCCTCACGCAAAATGCTCGGTCGTATCCTTTATAAAGACCGCTTGACGTCAGTGACATGACAGAGGAAACTGTAAAAAGAAAGAAAAAGCTGTGTTATAAGTTTATGCTTTAAAGAAATCGTAACTCCCCATAATATAGAAAAATCTCGTCGTCACCACTGTTTCAGGACTTGAGACCCCCTCTGTATGCCCGCTACTCCCCTAACTTCCTGCGCAACTTTTCTAAACGATGGTCCAACCTTCTCAGGTAAAAGATTAACCTCCCTAAATGCCCTCTGAACCTTCTCAAATGCTTGTTACCGCCCAAAGTAATTCATAACCTTTATAACCCTTCACCCCCTCTGTAAACCCATTCCTTAACCAAAAAATATTGGAAAGGGTTCTGTGTACCAATAAGTCGTAAACTCCCTAAATCGGGACCATTCCCATTTTGAAAGCATCCCGAGGCTTTTTCAAGGATTCAAATATTATTATTCACATAATAAGTAGCTTCAAACAAATTGAGAGTTGATTAAAAAATTTGAATCTCCCGCTCTTTTTGAGTACATTAATCTTGGTTTTCTATTATGTTGGTAGTTCTGATTAAAACTTTATGCAGCAAATTACACAGTACAGATGGTAGAATCTAGTCGAATCTCTGAAATAGAACTTAGCCTGTTTATTTCCCTTTGGACAATTTTTTAAACTTGATAGCATTGTGTTACGATCGAAAAGTGTAATATTGGTGAGATTGATAACCATTATTGATGTAATTATGTTTTTTCACGAACAGAGAAGCATGGAGATGCTGTTATCTGAATTCATCCACCTAACCTCTAACCACAATAATCTAATTTTTTATTTCATTCAACAGAAAGCAAATAATTATAAAAGTTTAACAAAAATCATACTATTGCAACTAGTTGGTGTGAAAACTGAATTAAAAGGACCTGCTTAAAGAGTTCTTGGTGCAAGTATCCGTTGGGGGCTAATATTTATTCGCTTTTGATTAAATATACTCATAAAACTCGATTCCTATTCTCTAGGCTGTTATTCGTAAAGAACCTAATTGAAAAGCAGAGCCATGGCATCCCAATTTGAACTGGATTGATGAAGATAGTATTCCTTGGAAGCCCTTGGAAGGATTGTAAAAGAAAAATGGTGACGCATAATAGTAAACAACAATTTTAATAATGAAAATGCTAAATAATTATTTGATAATTAATTTTCATTATTATTAAACTTTTTCTTGCTGATTCTTTTCATTGAATAATTCATCAGGTATTCGGAAGAAACTAGAGTCTTCAGTACAAAATGAAGAGAGACCAATAAAAGCAAGAGGGAATAATTTTGGAAAAACCAAAAGTGCGGAACAGCCCCTAATTAAAATTGAAGAGGCGATTGTAGCTTAAGTGATTTCTTTCTTCAGGAAACTTGAAGAAAGTGCAAACTTACTTCCGAATGAACAAAATTTGATAAAAAAAAAAATTTAGACAATTTTTTGGGAACGGTTCATAAAAAACAGGACGTGACACACGAGGAAGAGAATACCTCAAAAAATGTGAAACTTTAGCCTGATAAAATTGAACTCGACGAAGTTTTATTTGATTCTGTATATAAGAATCCAAATGATTTGAATTTCCCTTTGGGGTGGTTGCCGCATAACAAAAAAACTTTGAAAGAAAAATTAATCTAACTTTTCAGATTATTTGTCTGCAATTCTTATAAGAATTGTCCTACTCATCCAAGAAGAGAATTTGGTACTGATGTCGATTTGAAAATCATGTTGGGGGAGGGAGGGGGGGGGGGATAAGAGAATCAACATTTTCGATCTAGGAAGAATCTCATTCTTGTCTTAACTCTGTGAAGTTTACAAAAATATGTTGATTGCTTTATAAAGAACGATTTTTTCCAACCATTATACATACAAACCTTTGTGTTGTATATTTTCCATACATAGGTATGGAAAAATATAAATACCTAATGGTAAAATTACTACCCACAAATTGTATATTTTTCATGCATAAGTACATAAAAAATCTGAATCATGTATGGGGAAAATACTATGCGGTTATGATGAATTTACCATACTCAAGTATGGTACAAATACCACTCCTGGTATGGGTCAATTACTTCCAATATATGAAATCAAAGGAAATCAAGGGGAATCGATCTTTCCTGCAGTTCCACCCGAAAAGGAACTCCTAGCTTGCTGGAAAGGAATTCAAAACGATAAATTTGTTCCAAAGGAGACCTTCTGAGTTTGACCTTCAAAGGTGGCGGTCACGGTCTCTTTCGGGGGACGCTGCCATAAGAATACGTGTAAAATTCGACGGCAGCGCCAGCCCTTCCCTCCAACCGTCTGCACATAGCGGATAGGAGTTCAAGAACTAAATGATCCTAACTTTTACTTGAGCCATAACTTGGGCAAACACCCAGCTTCTGATTTGAAATAAGCTGCGATATTTATAACATCTGATACTGCTATATCGTATAATCTAGATAATGAATAATGATAACGGATGATGGTGTTGATGATGATGGCTATAGCAAACTTCAAGGTGTTTTACTTGGGAAGTTAAGGAATCCACACAAGAAGCTGTAAAATATTCAAGCAAGTCAAGGCAAGAAAACATCAAAATCAAGCGTACACTCGTCACTCAGAAACAGATATAAATCTTGTCTTGTTACAAACAAAGAATCTGGAATAAATGTTATAAAGTCAGAATTGACAGACGTTTCAGCGTGAAATTTGTAACATCTGACACTGTAGCATCGCAAACTATCAAGATGATGAATAATAAAGACGCATGGTGCTGATGATGATGGCTATGCTTATCCTCAAGTCGTCACCAAAGTGTGCCTATGGAGAGTTAAGGAACCCATAGCAGCTTTCCATTAGCTCTTATCTCCTTTCCAAGGTCACCAGAGCAAAGATTTTACCCTGCCTTCCTGGAATCTAGAATTCTCGATGGTCTCTCGCTGGCAGACCCTGAATCCAGATGTCCCCTTATCCCAGACGGCATTCCAAGTCTAGGGTGGACTAAAATCCGAAATCGGGCTCTTTCGTTTTTGGTCACGCTCGTGACTGATCGGAAGTCCTTGCGAGATGGTGGTGAGCGCGTGTGGACAAGCCTTGAATGAACATTGAACGTGTAACCTGGAAACCGTGACCAGGCCGAAGTAGAGCGACGCGACCAACGCGACGGAGTGGGTGAGCCTGCGTTGGGATCCGGTCCGGGAATAGAAGGAAAGATGGTGGGTAGGTGGTGTATGATCACGTGAGGTGGTGGACGTGCGGCCGACGGACGTGCCCGTCGACCGCACCACGTGGATTCGAATTCGAACGAGAGAGGGCGTCCGTGACGGGGTTGGAAAGAGGGTTGCTTGCTCGGATTCGCCTTACTACGGGACGGGACAAGTTGGTTCATGGTCGGGTCGTCGGACGCGACGCCCTGGAGTAGAGTAGACGCGGGGTGGCTCATGCCGTCGTCACCGCATACCGCATGCAGCCCCCGCGATTTCCCAATTGTTATTCCGCAAAGACCATCTCCACGTGGCACGTACAATGCCCTACGTATTCTGCATTCGACTTGCAACCAGAGTCCTGCACGGACATCGGACGATCATCCGCGATCACTTGTCTCCAAGAGCAAACCCCTCAGATGAAAGATCTCCAGTTGATATGTGCCAGGCGCGGAACCAAACCGTCCAGTATAAGGAACTATCCATTTTTTATGTGAAACTGTTTCGATCACTATAGGCCTGAATTTAGTCATCATGATCAGTTCTGCTGAACGAAAATTCTGTTTTACCATTGGCGAACCAGGAGTCTATTGAACCAACCTTTTTGACTCCAGAAGATCTTTCTACGTCATCAAAACAAGATGTGACTTTTGAATTACGGAATGAAATATAACTGCCCGTGAAAAGAGGTACGCCTTCCAACTTTACAGCGATCCGTAACCAGAAGTTGCCGTTCACGGGACAAGTGCTGTACCAACTGACCACTAGAGCACTCGTCTGGCAAACGAAGGTACTAGGTTCGGATATCAGCGTAGTTAAAAGACGTCTTTCTTTACAGAAAATTGTATTTTCTTTGATAGATTCGAGATGCGCGGTTTTCCCGCGTTTTGTCGCGGGATTCAAACATGCAATATTTGAGTGGACTGAACAAATAACATGTGATATGTCCTTGTGTAATATTTCATTTAAATGAATATATTTGATTCATGTTGAATAACATAAAAATATATAATTTAAAGACGATACGTGTGGGAATAATATATGAAAGAAAAATTGTAAAGCTTAAAATGCAATAAAAAGTTGAGTCATGATATATGTATGTAGAGCAATTTATGTATAATTCACTACACCTTAATATACCTGATACTCCGATACTCTTTCAGTTATTTAACGGAATATTTTAAATACACTTCTTATGCAATATGGAGGAATTGGAAAATTCTCCACTTACAATTTCGCGGGTTTTATGCGAGAATTGAGCGCGCCCTTGCGGGATATAGTATGCCAGATCTGGCAGCACTGGATAGATGAGGTTTAATATCCAGCACTTACAATATCTTCAGAAACGTTTATCTAAGGTTTCAAACATCTGCATTATTTTCTCCGTGTACTTCATCGTTTTGAATTTCAAATCTAAAATATGGTATAGGTCCTAATGATTGATAATTCAGATAATGCAGATGTATTTTCAAAATATTAAATACCGTCGGGATTTGCTGTGGATGACGAACCATGTTCTTCGGATGCTCCACTGCTGGGAGAAGCTAGACCGGAACTTGAGGAATGAGGAGCTGAAGAGCTCGTTGGTGAGGATAATCCAAGTCCAAGCTGTTCAGCAACCTCTGCGTGGTCCTCCCGATGAACGTAGTCGAAAACGCTCGATCCCGTCATTTCCACCTGGAATAAAAAACAATGGAAATTTTATTTTTTCAAAAATATTTCTTAAAGAGGAGAAAATACGATGTTTTTCAGGGGCGCGATTGAGGGCCCGGATGCAACAACGAGCGCTCGAACCGCAAAAAGCGTCTCGTGATATCAAAATTTTAATCAGAGGAGTGAACTTTTTGAAAACTAGAATCTTTATAACATGCAGAGTACCCTAGGATTTTAAGGATTCAAAATGATTTCCAGGGATTAAAAAGCACTATGAGATATTCGAAGGAATTTTGAGACATTATGAAAATGGAAACAGAATCAGGGGATTATTTCCAAATATTTTAAAGGATTTCAAAATGGAATTATAAGGAATTCCGAAGGATTTGAAGAGATTTGGACGTATTGGAAAAACACAGGATTCCCAAGAATTTTTAATTATATTAAGTGCTACTGAAGGATTTTCAGGTTTTTGAGGATTTTAGAACGATTCCGTTAGAAGAAATTGAGTGATTTCAAAGCATTTCGAAGGTTTTCGAGAGAATTCTAATTATTTCGAAGAAAAATCATGGCATATTAAAGGAGCTCAAAGTATTTCAAGATATACCGAAGGTTTTTTAGTAAGACTAGGGATTTCAAAAATATGTTTGGAGATCGGAAGAGGATTTGAAGGAATTCAAAGAAATTCTGAGCGAATAATGAATATTTCAGAAGATTCAGAAGGATTTTGACGGATTTATGGGGATTACAAAATATTTTAAGAGATTTTGAAATATATCGAAAGCAAAATCACCGCAGTTCAAAGGATACTAAAGGATTTCATGAGATGCTAAGGGATTTCTTAGGGTTCTGAGGATTTCAAAAGAATGTTCGAGATTATGAGGAATTGAAAGGAATGTCGAAAAAATATGGGGAACTGAGAAATATTCCACAGGAAATCCCGGGATTTAAAATGATTTGAAAGAATTTCAAGAAGTATTTAGAGTTTTAAGAGTTTTTGAGGGATTTAAAGTATTTAAAAAATATTTTTGGGCAATACGAAGGATGCAAAGGAATCCCAAGAAATTTTGAGAGATTCAGGAATATTTCAAAGGGAAACTTAGGATTTCGAAGGACTTCAATGGATCTATGAAGATTCCAACATTCTTTGCGAGATGTCAAAAAATGTCAAAAAGAATCACAGCATTTCAAAGGATTTCAAGAGGATTTTGGGGTCATAAAGCATTTTAAAGGGTTCCATGATATTTTTAGATATTTCAAAGAAAATCCCGTGTTTACAAAGGCTTTAAAAGGATTTCAAATAACAATTGGATTTCAATCAGAAGGGTTTCATGAGAAATGAGAATTTCATAAAAATCATTCGAAATCTTCCATATCCCTTCAAAATTGATAAAAATCCTCAAAATTTTTCGAAATTTCCCCGAATCCTTTGAAATCCCTCAAAATACAAAAAACCCATGAATATCCTCTAAAACCTTCCAAAACCTTTCGATTTTTTTCGATATATTCTGGAATGTCAATAAAATCCCTTATAATCCTTCAAAATCTCTTAAAATCGTTCAGAATCTTCAAAATTCTGTGAAATATTCAAATATCCTCTAAAATTCTTAAAAATCTTCTACAGACCTGGGAATCTTTCTGAATCTCTTGAAATCTATACAAATATTTTGAAAACCATTGAAATCATTGAAAAGTCAATGATATTCTTCGAAATCCTTTACAATACTTTATAATATTGAGGAACCTTTCGGAATTGATATCATAATCTCATTCTTAGTTTTTAGAAAAAGATTTGTCAGATAGTCATCAGCAATTTTCATACGAACAAACAATTTTAAAAGATATGATTTGGAACAATTTTACTTGGCATTATGCTCGCTTGACCTTTATTCAATCGTCGTAATGTTCGTGATGGTGAGCATTTACATTTAGTTTTTTATGATGTTATTGTTAGGTTTTTTTAAATTTGAATTCTTAGTAATAATGTCATTATTCTTTAGTTTTGGTCTAATGAGGGAATTGGTTCAATTCCAAAAACACACTAAATGAGCAACTAATTTTGGAGCAGAAATAAAATGATTATTTAGTCTGGAAGTTTTCGTTGACTCTTGTCATTATTTAATGTAAATATTACACGGAATTTCATAATTTCATGCTTTTTTTTGAGGATTTCCATATATCTTCCACAGTTTCTATAGAATTCCATAGGATTTGCAACGAACTTGATCATTCTGAAGATATAATAATTCTTAAGAGATTACCTAAGTAATCCATGGAATTAATAAAAAAAAGAAACCATAAGATAATTGGTATAATAGTATAAAATGTAATTTTACCAGCCAAAGCTTCTTTCAATGAGCATATTGAAAGAACATATTATAAATAGTAAAATTAAGTCAGGAATGCTTTGGATTCTTGAATCCATGCTCTGGACTGGTTAATTTATGGTTTATGCAGTGTTTCTCTTCGTCAATCTGAATGAACTAGGAAGATTTCGAGGAAGAGTCCAAAGACCCACGTTGGATTATAAATAATTTTACAATAATATGGATTTACATATAAACGAATCAAGTAATCTTTGAAGGTAATTGATGGTGCGAAGGCGGAAATAAATGTGGATGTGGTAATAGTGGACCCCCGTGATAAGAACAAGAGTTATCTTTACCTATACCCATTGGATAAATGGTTACCGTGTCAACTTTATTCCATCTTCTTTTGTCTCAATGGCGAAAAATTCGACTTTACCCACTAGAAAATTACCCGCAACAAAGATTAATTTCTGTTTTTTTTCCGTAAGATACACCTTTGTTAAATTATGCCCTCCTTCCAGTTGTGTGTCTGTTTCTAAAATCTGCTGACTTTCTAAATTTTTATGTTCCCTTCCATAAGTATATTGAAAACAAATGACTGTTGCGGATAGTTTCCTAGCAGGTGAAGTAGAATTCTTCTTCATTGGAGCAAAAGAAGATATAAGAAAGTTGACATCGTAACCATACCCAATGGTGGGTGAATCCTTCAAAATGAAGGTAATTCTTGTTGCTTCTCTGTTAGAAGATTGAATACCGGAACTCTTAAATAGACAAGAAAAAACGACAATTTATCCCATAAGAATACAAAACATTTCTGAACAAAGAAGCCTTGAATAGCTGATACATTCTAAAATAAGCACAAGTTCTGCAATCGAGCGCGAAAGAAGAGGATCCTCGTGAAAGAAACTACGATATCATCGACAATCAGCTTACAGAATTGGAGACTAAGAAAGAGGGACACGAAACGGATAGGCTCGATTGGTTTGAAGAAGGTGTCGATAGACCTCATAGTCCTTAATAAAAAGTAAGCCGAGGAAGAAATGATTTCATCGCCACTGATTTGTAACGCCGATTCGGTTACAGCTATGCGGACACAATCAGGATTTGAACACACAGCCTTATCTATTTGCATATGTATATGCATACGTGTATGTATATGCACATGTATATGCATATGTACATGTGTATGTATATGTATATCGAAAGCGTAATGTTGGCGCACGTAGGCTAAGACCTTGTTGGGAGTCAGGTTGGCGACTTCCTTCATCGGATCCCAGTCTATGAATTTCGTGACCTCGTACATCGATTCCTCGAACGCGATGCGTGGAGCATACGAGTGTAATTTTAAAGACATTAGACTATGCTGGTAATATGTGGGCATCCATGTACATTTATACGTTTTCTGCTATAGAGCAGAGAGTATACACTCTGAGGGTACAGCTATATTTTTTAAATTTATTCCGAAAGCGTTTTCCGTTGGTGACGTGAGGGTGATGGGTGCTGTGGACATGCCTATGGTCAAGCAACCCATGGATAAAACCGCGTTACTCAATAACAAGCTGCGAGTTTCGAATTATCGATTACTTGGCTTCATTTCTATAAAATGTTTGAAATCGATGAGTAGTGTCGTCGTTCTCAACATTGATTTGAATTCTCAGATTTTGTCTTTTAAAACTGATAGAGAGGAACAACACAGCAGAGACAATTATCATTTTTGTTACAGCTGCACACGAAAAAAACTGATTTGGCAACGAAAATTATCAAGTTGCATACAATATGTTTGCATCATCTAGTGGACTTGTTGAGACATGCGTTATTGAAGTTTTCAGATCCAAGTGACATATATTTGCCACAACCACACGCTTGTAGTTGTAGTGTTGTAGGTCCCACAATCACGCCATCTGTAGCTCTAGAGCATGGTTGCAACAATGCTCAGAGAATTTTGATCCAGTGATCATTTGACTCTAGAGACCATGCTGATCTGAACGATTAGATAATTTTCAACTGGTTTTAGGATCATCTTTAAGGACCGCCAGTTTTGGCGACGGATGGTGCGAACAAAATTTGAGGATATGAACAGAATGTCTTAACAACGTTTCTTGGAAGTACACAACAGAAGAAGTCTTTGGGAGGTTCCAAAAACATGCTAAGTCGAGCCAAATCATGTTTCAAAGGTGTATTATGTTCCAAAAAGGTTGTAAAGATGTACTTATAGGACATTACAAACCCTAAAATCCTGTTGGTTAGACCATTACTATATCATTCGATTGATCTTTATATGCTGATGATTGTGTCCACTGGGAACCTAAATATCTTATCTAAGTTACAGAACATTTTGGTCCAGCTATTATTGGACTCCAAAGATCATAATGATCTGTTTGTTTCAATCATTTATGTCGGTATCGAGATCATTCAACAGATTAAACGAAATCACATCCAGTTTTTAGCTGCGGATGTCATAATCTAAACATGCGTTCTCTAAGCGCGTGCAATTAACAACACCACACTTAGCAGAACATACAGAGAAGAATATAGAATCATTTTTTTGCAGCTCATTTTTATTCTCTTGATATAATATTCTATCCATTGGGATGGAAATACTTCAAGTATGAAATTGTAACATAAAACATATCTGTATTCTCATTATCCGTATCTCATTTCTTTGCAACTCGAAACAACACCGGATCCGCGTACTCTTAAGGATAGACGTTCTGCTGTGTAAAGTCTGTTATAAAAAATCGTTATTTTTTAACTTTTCAGGGACACAACCTGATCAGAAAATGCTAAAAGCTCGAACATGAGCTTAAGTATCCCAAGAACGTTCGCCATCATTGTTTGACTTGATACATGATGCTGAATAAAATCATTATTATCTCAAAAATCGATCACCCATTCCGGCCAATCAATATGCTCTTGCTTTTTGTATTATTTCGTTGCAAATCAAAATGATACTGATGTCGGTATAATCATTCGAAACATTATTCTTTTACTAAGAATTTGTAGATTGTATCATTGGCTCATGAATTGTGCCGTATCTAACAATAAAGTAGTCGCTCAATGAACAAATAACGAACGAAAAGGGTACAGCATATTAGGTCACCTTTTAATTATTTGACTGATTATTGATTTTTTTTGTTATGACTGAATCCATTCGATAATTTGTTGAATAACACAGTGTTACTTACAAACCAACACGGTGGGATAGATGAAGAAAAGTAAACAGTTTAAAAAGATTTCATCCCTAGTGCATAAAAACATCCTAATTGCACTCCTGTACTTTTATGCTTCATATAAAAAGGGTTGTTAAGTTTTCCAACAGAGTCTTCCGGAACCTTATGAGACATTTTACGCGGAAATGGCTTTTTTTATAAGCTATGAAGCAGGCATAAACGTATAAACACGGATCCTGGAAGAGTCCCATAAAAGTGCACTTTAGCCTTCTTATGGTCTTGCATTTTGACATACATTGTTTCTCTTATGTTAGATCACCCTAATCAAAAGACGGAGAAAAACTAAATATGGAGCACGGAAGAGGGTGATTTCGGGGATGATTATTGGCACCATCAACCTCCCAAGATGGAGTTTCATTTGCATAAGGGAGATGCAAAAGAGTTAGAGGAAGGGAAGTTCAGGAAGAATGATTGAAAACCAGGAGTACTTCAACTTCCACTATCTGATTTGGTAAGAGCAAGTTTGAAAAATTCAGTCGACTCCGACCTCCTTGACTCCTTCACCTTCCTGCTACACGTTCCCAAGACGTGTACCACATCCATCGAGTCTAAAATATCGATTCTAGGGGAGGGTAAACCAACAACCAGGTTCTGCCGAGTCGGTTCAATTTAATTCTTATCTATCATCAACTCGGTTCTACATCAGGTTCTTCCAAATAGTCACCTCCACTCTTCCTTTACCAAAAAGACCAAACTTCTCTAACTATAAAAGTGTACCAGTTCCTGATCCAATGTTTCATTTGAATCAAAGGTCATTGTGCAAAATGGTCACATTAGTTTACGAGGATGTTGATGATGGATGTTCATTAAATGGTAGATGGTTGCCAAGGTGATGATGGTTGATATTAGATTGTGAGGGTGGTGATGATGGATGATGATGATCGCACGGTGGTTGATGGTGAAGGTATTGGTGGTTGATATTGAAGTCTCTTTATGAAAACGAAGGTGGATATTGAGGATGGTAATTATATTATAAGGAGATGATAGTGGATAACGTTTCTGGTTCAGTTGGTCCCGCTGCAGATATGGCCGAGGTGCAAGCTTGGCCGCCATGTTTGTAACAGCGACGCCGCCAGTTTCCAGAATCCCCGAAACACCCTATTGATTGCCCCACGGGTCTCGCGGAACCGTGCTGGTACCCGGGACCCCCATCCCACCCACTCCTCTGCTATCCAGCACTCCTGTCCCTCTTCCTCCTATCTCTCTCTCTCTTTCTCACTCCCCGTCCACCTTCAGCCGCGGCATTAGGAATGGCGAACACGCCGCCGTGCAGAGTCTACGTGAGCGGCATGCGACCACCCCCGCCCCTCTTATACCCCCATTCCCCTAACCATCCCTTCCCACGTTCATGTCATGCTTGGTGCCAGCCAGTATGGCCGCCAACTCACACAACCTTCTCCTCCTTTCCTCCCTTGACCTCTCTCGCTCCTTCCCCCTTTTTCCACCTCTTTCCCTCCCCTTTCCACCTCCTCACCATTTCCACCTCTTTCCTTCTCTCTGTTTCTACATCTTTTTCCGAATCTCTTTTCTCCATACCTCCCTTCCTCTTTTTCTCTCTCACCCACCTTTCACTCTCCTCTACCTTTGGCCACTTAGACCTGAGTTTCAGTATCTCTCCCCCCCTCACATGAGGCTGGCACGTAGTGTCTTTCTGCTTCATTTCGACCTCCCCTTTCTCCTCCTTACTCTCTCTCCACTCCCACTATCTCCTTCTTCTCTTCCACTTGGTGAGAAGGAAAGGGGGGTATGTTCCTCTTTTTCTCATCATCCCCTGCCTTAAATACTATATCCTTCCTGTACATCCTTTAGAGCAACGGACCGACATCGTGTGGATGATATATAGAGACTCACCTGGGAAAGGCCGAGGTAAATTGAGACAGTCTCCGAAATGTAGAGGAACCGTCCATCTGCAGCCACAGCCATCGCGAAGCCGTCCAGCGACTGAAATAGACAAAAGAGAAGGTTCTTGAGGAAAGGTTTTTTATTAAATTTGATGCTTTGACAAAGAGAAATCCAAGTTTCCTGGAAAGGTGTGTATGGAGATTCAAAGTCAGTGAACAATGGACGTGCGATGAATTTAAATTTTGATGATTGGGAACAATGCTATACAGCAGAAGTTGTAAATCTGATGAATCAAGGATCAAGATTAAGTTGTTCTTTTAGATTGAAAAACCCTGAGATGATGAATCATGAACTAGAAAAATTAACTTTCAAAAGGAGGGTTAATTTTAAAGGAAGTTGTTGAATTTGCGACTAAAAAGATCAATTCTCAAACAAAAAGATCAATTTTCATCTAAAAAATGAATTTGCAAACCGAACGATTTGATTTTTACATAAAAAAATCATTTGAAAACAAAAGATAGGATATTCACATTTTCAGTTAAATATTGCGTATTGAAACGAAAAAACAGGAAATTGCAAGAGAATAGTTTAAAATTTCAATAAAGGGAATTAATTTCCAACATAGAGGACCAATCTTCAACGAATAAAATAATTTTTCAATAGATAAGTTCACCTTTTAATTAAGCAGTTACATTTTTAACAAAAAAGATCAGTTTTCAATCCAAGAGACTAATTTTCTACTGAGAAAGCTCAATTCTCATCGAAATACATGAATTCTAAACAAAAAAGAAAAATTCTGAAACAATAAGCTGGATCTTCAACTAAAAAATATAAATGTGGAAAAAAATATATTAGTCAAATTTTCAGTTGAAAGAATTTATGGTTTACCAGAAAAAACAGAACAGTGGTTTAACTTTCAAAGAGAAGATATTTATCATCAACAAAATATACATAAATTTTGGACTGAAAAACAAATTTTCAATCCAAAATGGGATAGTTCGATTTCCACAAAGAAAAAAATGATTCTCAACGAAAAAAGGGAAAATCTGAAATCGAATACTGTTGAATTTAATGGAAAGACAAATTTTTGACAAAAAAGATCAGTTTTCAATCCACGAGACTTTTTCTACCGAAAAAGATCAATTTTCATGAAAAAAAAGAATTTTAAACAAAAAAAGGAAATTTTGAACCAAATAATTGGATCTTCAACTAAAAAATACATATTTGGAAAAAATATATTAGTAAAATCTGATGGTTCACCAGAAAAAAACAGAACAGTGGTTTAATTTACAAAGAGAAGAGATTTATCATCAAAAAAATATACATCAATTTTGGACTAAAAAACAAATTTTCTATCCAAAATGGAATAGTTTGATTTTCAAAAAGAAAAAAATCATTCTCAACGAAAGAAGGAAAAATTTTAAATTGAAAACTGTTGAATTCAAAGGGATGATCAAGTTTTGACAAAAAAGTCAAATTTCATTTGAAAGACAGAAGAAAATTGACCATATTTTTTAAATTCAAAGACAAAAGGCAAAAAAAAAAAAAATTTTTTTTTCTACTTGAAAATATGAATTTCTAACAAAGTAGTTAGGTTTTCAAAAAAAAAAAAAAAAAAAACAGACTTTTACAACAAGCGTTGAATTTGAACCGGAAATTGGATAATTTATTTTTCAAGCAATGTGAATTAGTTTTTAACCAAATAGATGAAGTTTTAAATAAAAAACAGTTAATTTAAACCGCAAAAACAATTTTTTACGAGAGTTTAATCTCCAGGCAAGAGAGAAAAAATTAATTTTATTCCTAGAATTTTAAGGCAAAAAAAAAAGAATTTTGTAAGTAATAAGCAAATTTAGGGAAAGAAAATTATCTAGGTAAAATATGCATGAATCTTTAACAAAAAATTTGAATTTTTAAACAATAAGGATGACTTTTGACGCAGGATTTGAATTTCGATTGGAAAATTGAAAAGTTTAATTTTCAGTTGGAGAAATTTATTTATAACAAGAAAAAAAAGGAATTTTTGAAAAAATATTTTAATCTCTAATCAAAACACATCATTTTTCAACTAATCAGTTGCATCCAAAGCCAAAAAGAACAAAATTCTAACGGAAAGGTTGATTTTTAACAAAAAATTTTTTTTTTTTTTGCCCGAAAAAGAACGATTTCCAATGAAAGAATGAGATTTTAACCGAAGATATAAATTTTCTCCCAAAACAGACCATTTCTAACCAAATCAACTAAAATATAGTTGAATTTATGAACCAAAAATAAAAAAATTTAATATCAACAAAAAATTTTATTTCCAAACGAATAATTGAATTTCTTATCAAAGTAGTAAAATTTTTAACTCAAAAAGGAGAATTTTCTACAATACAATTGATTCTCAAACAAAAGGAATGACTTCTAATGAGAATTTTTGAATTTCCAAGGAAGTTATTACATTTTTAAACAAATAGATGAACTTTCAACCAAAAAAGATGAATCTTCAACTAAACTGATGAATTCTCAACAGAAGCAGTTAAATTTTCAGTTAAAAAAAAGACTAATTATTAGCCAAGAAAAAAACTCCTTATCTACCGCTAAAGTTTGAATTGTAAAACTGAGAAAGTAGTTTCAAACAATAAGAGTGATTGATTATTGTTGAAAAGACTTGTTTAACTATATTTTGAAAGAGTTACTTTACCTGCCTAGGCCAGTAAAGTACACATTTACGGCGTACACGCATGCGAATCTGTTACCTGAACAAATTTCAATGAATTCGAAAAACTTAAATGAATCCAAATAGATCCATGTAAAAAGATGAAGCAAATATGCACGATAAGTACTCTCCAATTTCGTTTGTCTTCTGCAAGCTTCAAAATTTATTCATCATTTTCCTTAATTCATTTTCCTTGATTAATTTTCCTTTATTAATTTCCCTCTATTCATTTTGCTTTTTTCATTTATTCATTTTGAGAAGAATGTTTTTTTTTCTCACAAATAGTTTTTGGTTGCCTGGACTTCTAAGAAATACAGAAAGAATGTAGCTGGATACATTTTTCTCAATTTTTTTTTTGGAAAAAACCAGAAGTATAAAAACGCGAATTCATCAGACTGGAAACTAGTTGTTTGGAACTTCAAACCAATACCAATTTGTTACTTATTTACAACAGTTACTCCGTTACTGCTTTAGCCACCAAAAAAATAATTTGTTCCAGTAAATAATAATCTAACAAAGGGATTATTCATTCGTCTGAACTCACCTGGAGTATGTGGGTACCTTGATGCTGTTCGAATATATCCACTGCTAAAGAGGCAGGTGACCTCACTCGATTTGCACCTGTAACAAAAAAACAAATTCTAATCAGTTTCATTCCTCTAAAACAAAAATCAGATTGAAAAATTGATAAATTAAGAAATATTCGTCCTCGGAGTGGTCTCGAAACCAATCATTCATCACTTCGACCAACCAACTATTTATTTTCCAATCGAAAAGGGTAGAGGAAATAAAATTTTATAGTTTAGTTGAATGGAATAAATACAGAAATAATTGCATTCATCAAATTCATATTGAAACAATTAACGAGCATTTGCTCGATTGAACCAAATATGTTTGTTTAGTCTACAAACAAATAACGCTGTGTTCACCAAACTTTTTGTTTGGTTCAACCAAGCGTCCCAACAAAATAATTTGGTTGGCTCAACAAAACGGATTTGTTAGTTCTATAGCAACCAGAGAACAAGGTTGGGATGATCAGATTTTTTGTTGGTTAACCAAACATTTTTCGGAGTAGGCTCCCAGGAACATGTTGAACCAGCATAAAAGAGTAATTTAGTTTCGAACCTCCAGCAGCCCTGACTATGAAATTGTGGTCCTGTATGATTTAGGAACCCTATCGATCATCGAATTCAGTCTTTGGATTTGAAAACCCGGATGAAAGGACAAAGGTTCGTCAAGGCTGATTTCGATAGGATTATTTAAGGATTATGGTAGCTGTACGGTCAGAAATATCGGGATAAAGTTGTTGACCAAATGTGGAAAACAGACAGGCAAGGCAAGGGTCAGTCAAACTAGTTAGTCTCTGGCCTCATCCCGGCGGACTTAGCAGATTAAGCGAGGCGCGGACGAGTTTGATCGAGTCTTCTAAGTCTTTCATTAAGGGGCTAGGGAGAGGGTCGGATTATTATTACGGTAAGGAGCCTGCCTTGTTTGCCAAACGAGGGAGGAGGAAGAAGTTGGAAAAAGGGGTCGAGACGCCGGGCAGAAGGGTTTCCTTTTGGGGGCAAACTGCGGTCCAGTCTGTATCATATTGACTTCAAATAAACTCCCGGAATTCATCACAAAGAGTCTATCAAACTCAAACTCATGATTCCCTATTCACCCTTCTTGATTGGGAAAGAAATAGTGGGTAGTTCTCGAGTAAGGAATGATTGGATGATTGTTGCGGAAAGGAGTTCTCTTGAGAGGGTACTTGTTACAAAATTGTGTTTTTTTTTCAGGACCACCTTGACTAATAGGCTAATAAGACCAGAATTCTCACATCAACAGATTCCTTTTACCGAAATTTTGCAGACGTCGGCTTTGTCTGGCACCGTTGCTTCTATTTAGTTTTTACAAATTTGAATTTGCCCGCCGAAATCTAATATCGATTTTTGATATCGATTCATTGTTTGGCGATGCGGCAACTTCGCTGAAACAAAACAAGTGAATTTCGTGGAAAAGAAATGCTAGCGTGATTCTGTTTCGCAAGAAGTTTATTTAAGTGCGAATTTGAACAGTGAATGTTTTTGTAGATGATTTGGAGTGCGGAATAAATTTCCCGTAGGAGAAATCAAGTTCATCTATCACGGGTGGGTTAGTGAGTTCAAGAAGTTTACGTCCCAGACTTTGCAGCAGTGCTTCCGAGGCAAAGTCACCATTTCTCTAACTGTTTCTCGAAACATTTTTAATTTGAGAAGTGCTTCGAAGTTCAAAGTATGTTTATTCATTTCCTTCTATTTCATAATGATTAGACATAAATAAATGACGATTGCTATATTCATTTAGGCTTAGTAAAAATGGTGAGCATTCGACCTGTTTTTCAGTTGAGCAAGTATAACCTCAATTTCCTTTGACATATATTAATTAAAAAATCAAATCTTATCTTTGCTTCTAAATTTATTGTTGATATGAACAATCGGTTGAAAAATTTTCAGAAGTAGATGTAGTTAAGAATTTGTACTTAAAGTTCGAAAGTAAATATTATTAAAGCTTGAAATTAGCTCCCGCTATAATGCGTGAATATTGGGGTCGCCCGTATTTTTCACTTTCCAAATTTATTCCTCATAGTCATGTTCCATCTACTATTTAATTGTTCAAACAATTTCCATCTTTTTCAACATTTTTCTTTCTTAGGAAAGTCGCGAAATGAACATATTTTCTGGACAGCATGACATATAAATGACATATAAATGATACGTATTTTTACAAGCATATGGTTTAGATGAAAAAACCAGATAAACATTTTACATCAGGGAACTTTTGACATATTCCAATATTTTTTGGAACCTAATTTGTTTTTCAAGAACACATATTAGTGTCTACTTTTTGACACGGGAAGTAATATTCGAAAATCCATCAATAATATGATTAGCAAATATATCTAAATATACTTTTTAAGGAATCACACATGTGCTCTTGTATTTTTGGTAAGAAAATTATTATAACAGTGCTGAAGAATGAGGTTGGCAACGAACAATCCAGTGCAGGAATAAGATTATTCTAAAAATGCTCAATTGATTGAAATGTTCCTTTTGAATAAACAGTTCCACCTATATTAAGATCTTTAATCGTTTTTTTTTATCGAAAAATTTTAATTTTAATGTATCTGAGACTAGAAAAATAGATAAAACCAAGTTAGGGCCAAGTCAGTCAGTAAGTTAGGCTCTAACCGGGTTAGGCGTTTCATTTGTGGTTTGGTCCTGTCTAGATCCCCAATTTGGAGCCAAGTTCTTCCTAGTTAGGGCCCAGCTAGCGCCATGACAAAATTTCCACACAGTCTCAATTTTTTTGCTAAAGCCTGAGATTTTTTTCAGATAGGATTCGAATGAAGTTTTTTTTGTGACTCTTGATTAGGCGCCTGATGATGGATGACCGTTCGAATCAAGGAGGCGTACGTTCTAAGTTTTGCCGTTGGGTGCAGACAAAGTGATGTCAGGTGTTGGAAAAGCAAACGGGTCACCACGTGCGAGGGGCGGTCGACTAATATTCCCGACAGAAACAACTTTACTTGCGAGAAGGAAGAAGTCCGTAGGCTATCGGCAGCAGCTTCTGTTTCACGTCTATATGTGTGTTTCCGTCGGTCAGTTGCCCCCTCATCTATAAATCTTCCCTCTTCCCAACTGGTTATCACAATATTTTGATAAATACATAAGGCGTGTTTTATGTGCTTTCTTCGCGCCATAACTCAACGATATTTATTTTCAGAAGATGGAAAAATACCGACGGCTAACTGCCTGCTACTCAGAGCCACCATCGCCATCTGAGACCTTCAGTTATCGGCGTGAAAATCAATATCGGAACCTGCATCGCCAGATTAAGGGGTTTATTCCTGCAACGAAGAGAGTGCAACCTAGGTAGCTTTTTTCAGGAAATATGAGAAAAAAAGTTGGACTGTTGTGAATTCGACCAAGAATCTAACATTGGAGAACGGGATGAAAGGATTGATGCCTCTGCTTGGTAAATTTTTGGAAAACCTTAATGAACGTCTCTAAAAAAGTATTCTCGTGGCAGAGAATTGCAAAAAGCCTCCAACGGGTATTCTTTTTAGTAAATCTTGAGGTTTGTCGATGACTTTATCATACCCAATGATTCTTTAATCGCATTCTCTGCAAATTATGAAGAAAACCTGAAAACAGTAATCGCAGAGTACCTGACAGTTGGAAACACACAACTGGGTTCATTTCGCTCGAAGATTGCAGCTGTCAAAATATCCGAATCTGCCTTCGATCGCGGGATCGACGCTTCGTGTGTAACCTCTTGTTCGGCTATTATCGGCGCCAGGCCGAAGTCAGTTTGGGTGCGTGCAGTGTACCTACACACGTCCACGCGCCGCACATTTGTACACTCTTGAAAGTCCACATTCATTTACCGACGTGGTTTTCGAAATGCAGTATTCTGTATCGCCAAACGAGTCGTGGATACAAAAATCGATATCTGATTTATGTATCAATAATACTTTACTGATAGTTGCCATTTTTGATGGATTGTTACTCTTTATTTCTCTCTGTAGGAATTATCATAAATCGTTTATTACTAGCCAGTTTCTATACTGATAACAAGCCACAAATTAAAGAAATAAGCTTTTTCTACCGGCTTGCCTGAAATTCCAACAAATTATCCGAATAGCATTAATCCTTCAGTAAAAATGATCCTATCCGCAATATTTTCATAAGTCCGCTCTCAAAATAAGTCCGTGATAGCAAAACTGGAAATGTCCCCGTTTATACTTTTCGGGGGTGCAAGACACAGAGACAAGGGGTGGTTGGGTGAGGAACGCAACATATGAGAAATATAATGTAATATCACACCCTCCTCCCTAGGACGGACTCCCGGGACTAGGATTTAATGAAAAATAGCTGAATTTGTTGTCTCTGCCGGCAATGTGGAATCGCCTTGGGCGACGTAGATATATATCTATATACATAAACGGTGATCCTACATGATATGACGATAACTGAGCTAGGTGATTAAGCTCGGATATGTCTCGCAATTTGTGCGAAGATTGGAACCTTCCTCCAACTCGCGACTTTGTGGCCCGTCCGAAAATCAAAATAATTAATTGGATGAATGTACACTAGCGTGGTCCAAAAATGCATTAGGAACATTTTTTTCGAATTTTTATGCAAATCGCCCGGAGATTTGTTCGGATCCACAAAAAAATAAACGCATTTTTTTTGTTGAAAAAAAAAACATTTAGAGGTGGCGCAAGCCCCATGAAGTTTAACACGTATTTCCCATAAGAAAAAAAGACGTTTTCGTAAGTTTTATTCAGAATTCTCAATATTAGGCGAATAAGTGAAAAAATGGATTTTTTTACTTTTTGGCGCTAATTATGATTTTTTTGCGGGGGTTTTAACACTGATTGTTCCAAATACATGAAATACTACTTTATACTGATAATTAGATGTTTATTTAAATTTTGCAAACAATTTATTATTGTTTTCAGCAACTTTCTTCCAGAAAAAGGTTAGAAAATCAAGTTTTTTTTCGAATTTTCTAATTCATTTCCAACGTGTCAGTTAAAGCAAGGTAATAATCAATTTAATTTAGCAAAAATAATTGTTCAAACAAATTGTAGATATTTATAGCTATCTTCTTCTAGATTAATACTACGTAGTTGTGGTTTTTCCTGAAATTTTTAAGTTTCTATCACTTTTGAATAAGATTGAAATAATTATTAATTCATGTTTAAAAAAGTAATTATTTGAACAATTTATCATCGTTGCTAATAATATTCTCTTTGCTTAATGCTAGAAACTTGCGGGTTTCTCTAAAATTTTTAACTTTTTGCCCACTTTTCACTTGAAGTGAGTTCATATTTAATTTAATCAACCAAAAATAATTCTTTGAACAAATTATTATTGTTTATGGCTTTCTTTTCTTAGACTAGTGCTAAAAAGTTACGGTTTTTTTTAATCTTAAGCTTTTGTCCACTTTTTACTTAGTGAGGTGATAATTATTGCAAGTTAACAAACATGCTTTTTTGAACAATTTATTATTGTTTATAACCATTTTCTCTTAGGTAAGTGCTAACAAGCCGTGGTTTTTTCTGAAATGTTTAACTTTGCACTGAATGGAATTTGAATTAAATTCATTTAGATTGAATTGATTTAAATGTTGGTTAAATTAGATTTTTTAAAATTCTAAATTAGATTTTTCTTTCTGAAATATCAACCATTATATTCTTGATCAAA
>WSXT02000030.1:163069-183382 GCA_011762715.2 Neuroterus valhalla
GGGGATTTTAACAGCCTTTCCCTGGGGGGGGGGTGATTGTGTTTGGGGGATTGGGGTTTTTAAGGGGGGGGGGGGGGGGGGGGAGGGGGGGGGGTGGTTTGGGGTTAAAAAGTAAGGGGAGAGGGGTGAAGAAACTTGTCAGTCGTTTTAAGACGCGTCCCCAGTGACTCCTATACATAATACAAGAGCGGAATGGCCCTTCGCGGAAAACGACACGATTCGTTAACCGCGATGCTGCGCGTATCGAAATCAGAAGGGTGTCCGCTGAAATATCTTCTGCCGTGCAAACAAAAGGGATCGTTATTGAAAAATGTCCCCAAATCTTTCTCTTTTTTTAAAAAATGATGAAAAATTGGAAAAAAGTCAAACTCAACTATGGAATTTTGGGGCATTAAAAGAAAAAACTAGAATTTAACGATGTCCGGCAAGCGGAAGGTCCTGGTTTCGGATCCCAGTGGAGTTGAAAGGTGGTTCTCTTTTTACAGGAAATTTTTATCACATTCCCAAGTTTAGGCGGAACCCATAGATGACTCCTTCCAACCTTAGTATCCGAGTTGATAAAAAAGAGAAAAAGCAGGCGAATCTCAAATCCCCTCCCTTCTTTTTTCATCTTTTTTTCCAACCACAATCGAGAAATATGGATGGATTTTTAACTTAAAGAGAAGCATTTTTTTTAAGAAAGGTTAAATTTTCCTACAGAAAGATCACTTTGAGAGAATTTGAAAATTTTCAATAAAATAATTGCATTGTTAACAAAATATCTAATCTTCTAGACGAAAAATATGCATTTTCGAGCAAATGGTCGGATTTCCAAAATAGATAGACGAATCCTGAATTCGAGAACATAATTTTTACAAAAGAGAATTACCTATTCAAAGAGGCGAATTTGCAAAAAGAGAATTCAATTTCAAGCAAAAAATGGTTCAATTTCCAAGCAAGAAAAAGTATTAACAGTTTAGAAGGAAGAATTAATTTATTTTCAACCTATAAGATGGATTTCCAAGCGGAAGAATGAATTTTTAAAAAAATTTATAGTACTTTCAATGAGACGGTTACATTTTTAACGAAATAGTTTGATTTTGGATTGAATAAAATGATTTTCGAATCAAAAATACAGCAAAAAATTTTTCCGTTGGAAAGAATTAACTTTCCAATAAAAAAATTGCATAATATAATACGATTTTTAGATGCCAAATTAATTTCTACCCAATATGATTTCTTAAACAAAAAGTTATTCAGATAAAAGTTAGTTAAATTTTCAAAAAAGTATGAATTCTCGATGAAAAACTCAATTCTCATCTGAGTAAAGAAAAGTTTATTTTATAATTACAAAATGCATTAATTTTCAACAGAATGGTTGAATTTTGAAGCCGAAACAAAATTATCTGCAATTTAGTTGGAAAAATCAATTTCCGACCAAGAAATTGAAATTTCAACTTAAAAATATAATTTTTTACACATAAAGATATATTTTCAACCAAACAAATCATTTTTAACTAGAACAGATCAATTAGGAACCAAAAATGTGACGAAATTTTTCAGGTCAGAAGAATCAACTTTTTACTAGGAAAATCACATAAAATAATGGGATTTTTTAATTGAAATCCAATTTTCAAGCGGATAATATATAGAATAAAAAAAAAAATTTTAATCCAAGAGTTGAATTTTCAAAAAAGTATAAGTTTTTAATAAAAAAGTAAATTTTTTCAACGAACTATTCAATTCTTCAAAAAAAAAAAATCCTGAACAAAACACGTGAAATGAATAAAACCGTAAAAATGAATCTTCAGAATAGAGGAATTGCCAAGAAAAATCTTTATTTTCAATCCAAAGAGACGAGCTTCCAACCAAATTGTTGAATTTTCAAGCCGGATAGGCAAAAAAGGGATTTTCAGATGAGAAAGATGCCTTTTTAACAAGATAGTTTGATTTTAAACAAAAATAAAAGAGGAATATCTTTTCCATATAAATGTTCAAACAGAAAAGTCAAATTTTCCACAAAAAAATTGATTTTCAACAAAATGGTTGAATTCTGGATGAAAATCACCCAAATAGTTTATTTTCGGATAGGAAGATGACTTTTTATTCAATAAGAATGATTTTCTTACAAAAAAAAAAATTTTTAAAACATGAGTTGAATTTTCGATCAAAGATGAATATTCAACCAAGAAAATAAAGTTTTAAAAAATAGTTAAATTACAATCAAAGAGATGCAGTTTCAACTGGAACATTGAATTTCCAGAAAAAACGAAATTTGAACTGGATAGTTCATTATTTAAACAAATACTTCGGTAATTTATCGAATAAGATGAATTTTCGAACAAAAATATAAGAGAAGATTTCCAAAAATAAGAAAAATTACTTTCCAACTAAAAATATATAAATTCTCCTATTGTCTTCTATTAATTTAGTTCGTAGTCAAGCGAAACCCCAGGAAAAGGAGAAGAGGAAAAGTTTTTTAGGAAAGCACTGTCTTTTGACAAATTCGCAAACTTTATTAAGGTTTTTATCAGAAAGATGAGGAAGATGGGAGGAAAATTAAAGGAAGTGAAGAGAGGAAGGGACGTGACGGGTAGTGATTGGATAAGAGGAGACAGTAGTAGGAGATAGGAAAAAGAGGGAAAATTGAGAGCGAGGCTGAGAGAAAAGGAGGGGGTGATAGGGTAGGATATTAGTATTTTGTAGATAGTGAGAGGAAAGGATGAGGAAGAAGTGAAGAAGAAGAAGAAATATGTTCGGAGGGAAGGAGTTATGTTAGGGGAAGTCAAGGGTTAGGAGAAAGAGTAGGCGAAGAAAGGAGGGAAGTGGAGGAGTAATTAGTATGAAATGTGAGTTTTTTAAGAGTGATGAGATAGAATAGTTAGGGAAAGTAGTAGAGGAACATGTTGTTTACGGAATATAGAGAAGGTTGCAAAGGAGGAGTTTGCGGATCATGTGAGTTATTGAGGTGAGAAGAGTTAGAGGAGGAAAAGGGGAATGTGGTACAGAGAATGTAGAGAAGGTTGCAAAGGAGGAGTGAGAGCCTAAAAGGAGGAGTCGCGGTAGGGGAGGAGAAGAAATGTGCGAGGAGAGGAAGAGTTAAGAGAGGTGGGAACGTGGGTTGGAAGAGATTTTCATATCCAAATTTTGTTACAGACACTTAAGTTTTTGAACCATCAAGCGGAATTGTTATCAAGAAAATTTATTTCCTACCAAAGAGAGGAATGTTTGACCGAGAAAGATGACATTTTAACAAAATAGTTGAATTTTGGACCAACAAAAAATTAATTTATCACCAAAAAATATCAACTATCAGCAATATACGTTTCCAAACAAATAGATAAAGTTTTGAGAGAAATAACAAATCTTCGCATAAGGATGGTTTTGCAAACAAAGACGATTACTTTTCTGTTGGAGAAGACAAATTCCAAACTAGTAAGTTGAATTTTCAAATGAAAAAGATAAATCAATAAACATGAAATAAATCTTCAGAAAAGTAGATCAGCTGTCAAAAATCTAGTTGAATTTTCAAAGAAAAATAGTTTTTCTCAACAAAATAGTTGCATTTGTCACAAAATATTAAATTTTCAACAAAATGGCTACTAGAAAAAATACATTTAAAACCAAAAATATAACACAAGATTCTCCAAATTGATAATTTTAAATTTTAATTAAAAATAAATTGTTTCTTTTATGGGATTCGAATAATTCAGTTTCGCAGTTCGGCAAAAAACAAGGAGAAGAGGAAGAAAGGTAAGTTTATTGAGAAAGGGCCCTCAATCGCAAAATTTGTAAGCTTTTATCTACCGTAGGGAAGGGAAAAAGAGTTGTGAAAGAGAGAAGGGATTAAGGATGGGACGGTATGAGAAGTTAAGGGGAAGAGTAAGAGAAGAAGTAAGGATATTAGAGGAGGAAAAGTAAGCAATGGGATGGAAAAAAGAGGAAGAGAGGGTCAAAAAAGAGGGAAGGGGTCAGTTATTGGAGGGGGAGGAATCTTTTTGCGAGTGGCAGGGATCTTTCTGCGAGTGGTAGGGATGGAGGGTAAGGAGAAGAGAGAAAAGGAAGTGTGGTATAAGGAATATAGTAGAGGGAACGAAGGGAATGTGAGAAAATTGTGAAAGAGAGGATTAGCGATGAAGGAACGGAGGAAATGAGTTGAGATGGAGCTGGAAGTTTCAAGTTGGAAATAGGTAGTAAAGTAAATAGTGAGAAAAGTAAGTAGTAAGGAGGGGAATCAAGAAGAGATTTATTGGAGAGGATGTGAGATTTCTGGGAGTAGAAGGGTAGAAGCATTAAGAGATGTGATAGGCCGGGAAATGCAGTGTGGGGAAGGAGGAGGACTGCGGAATAGGAGTGAGAGAATTAAAAGGGGACTAGCAGTGAAGGGAGAAAAGGAATGTGTTCAAGGGGAGGAGTTATAAGGGAAGGAAATCATAGGTTGCAGAAACAAGCAAGCTACCTGTGGATGATGGGGTGGAGACGTTAAGAGAAGTGATGGATAGGGAAGTGTGGTGTAGGAAAGTAGGAGAGTGCGGAGTGAAAGTATGAGAATTGGAGGAGTAGTGACGGCAAGGAAGGAGAAAAAAATGTGTTAAAGGGGAGGAGGAGTTATGAAAGGAGAGGTTGGAGAAGCGAGTTGATATCATGAGGAGAGTATTGGCGAAGTGATTCATAGTACAGGAAGTAAGCTTTTCGTAAATGGTAATAAGCCAAGGTTGAGAGGAGTAAGGGACATTGGAGATGGTGCAGGGAACAGAGAGAAAGGCGCAAAGTGAATGAAAGACAATAGAGGGTAGATTGACATTAGAGGAGGGGGACAGATAGGTTGGGAGGAGAGGTAGAGTTATAAGAGAAGGAGTAATGAGTTGGAAGATTAAGTTGGGAAGTAATGAAAGGAGGAAAGATTTATAGGAAGAAAAGTGAGCGTTTTGCAAGTGGTAGATTGGAGGGTAATGAAAGTTGCGAGGGGAAGGTGCAGAGAGGGATAGAAGGGCTAAAGTGTGTGGAGAAGGGGATGATGAGGTTAAGGGAAAAGGGGGGTTGGGATATTAGTGGAAGTGAGGTGAAAAATAAGAGGCATCTTATTCTAAGTTTATACAGCAAGAGATAAAGTGAGATCAATTTTTAATACTTTGACAAATCCCATCCACCCCTAATTTTTATAATGGTTCTGAGACGTTCCTGGTCACCAGTTTAAAGTCGAGATTCCGGAATATGAATATGGTATATATAGTCCCCCTAGTATTGTACTGGCGGCACGTTAAAGCCAGCAATCATGTTGCATAATACTCCCATTAGATAATATAATCGAAAGTGGATTTATGGGGGTCCGCGGCTCGAGCGGGATATACAGGGGGACCCGAAGGCGTCACGACGCCTGATTTGAAGGATCGGAAAAGGAGGACAAACCAGTGATGAGTCTCACGACAGCTTTTTGTCTACCTACAATTCCATCAATTCGATTCGATACAATTCCGATTTTCGAAATCTCATCCCTATTGAAGAATCTTCTTTTCCATGCCGTTTTCTTTAACATTCCTCACAACCTGCTATCAGGAGCTCAAACACATATTACTAAGAAGTTTTTTTTTTTTTGGGAATATGAATTATAATAAATATTTGGCAGGAATATAAGAGAAAAATAAGGAGAATTTTATCTGCTTTTTAAAATGTAACTGAATTTCGTAATTTTTTAATCAAATAAATAAATTCTTATTTCTTATCCTGAAATTGATTTTTACAATAAAATTATTAAATAAATTATTTTAGATGTTAATTACCCACATAAACGACTCAAGCACTCTAATAATTAATTATTGGGGTCCAAATTCAAAGAATTTGAAGAAGAACTAAAATTGCTACTATACATGAGTGGAGCGTTATACCCATTAAGTAATTGGTATGACGCTCCACTCATGCATAGAAGCGTTCCCGGTTCAAATCCGGGCCAAGGCAGATTTTTTTCATTTAAAAAATTATTTATATGAATAAATCGTTACTTTGATTGTTTGAAATTCTGAAATTAATAACTCTTGGAGGTAAACATGAAAATAATATCTTCTAATAATTAATAATAAAACTTTATTTAGTATTGACCTTGAATACACGCAATTCATGAAAAAAAAATCCTTTTCCCAACATGATTTCTATCTGAAATAATTTATTGTAATATTCTGCTGCTGAGAAATTGATTCAAATAATAAGAAAAAACAAATGATGATCATAAACGTTGGGAAATTGAGTAAAATTTATTTTCTGCAGAGAAGAGAAAAACTCTTGGAGAGACTGTTAGATTTAGATCCACAGTGACCTGAGAGAGTCGTGACATTAGCAATGGCCCAGTTGACAACTTTTCGAAGAGGGCTTCATTTAAATGCAAATCACCCTGGGAGAAACGCTCATCTTCTTTCGTGCGGAAGTTTGTCGCCAAAGAAGTTTTTGAGGGATCTAACTTGTCTTTAGAAGTATGATGTCGTCTTTGATTTACAAAAAAAAAGAGATTGTTCGGTTTGGTTGGAGAAGATGTTAAAGAAGAAGATGTTAAAGAGGAAGATGTTAAAGAAGAAGATGTTAAAGGAGAATATGTTAACGAGAAGGTGTTGAAGAGTGGTTAATAATTAGGAAAGAGGAGCAAATTAATTGTAAAGAGATTGAGCGAATCGTAACAATTGATGGATAAATGTTGAAGATTGGTAAATGAATGGTGGCAATTAGTAAATACATGAGGAAGAGCAAGTGATTATTAGTAGAGAGTTGTTAATGAATGTTAAAGGGTGGTAAATAGATAATAAAGGGTGGTATGTCAATAAAAAGAAGTGGTTAATTGAAAGCGAAGAGTAGCACATGAAGTTAAAGGAGTAGTGAATGAATGGAAAAGAGTGGCAGAAGAATGTTGAAGAGAGCTAAAAGAATTCCTAGAGGGATTCAACTTGTCCTCCAAAGAATGAGATAGTTTTTGATGAGAGAAAAAAAAATTCTATAGATTGAAGGAGGAGTAGTTTGATTTGGCGTAGATGATATAGGAGAATGGTAGATAAACGAGTAAAAGTGGTTAATCATTAGTATAGACATGTAAATGAATGGAAGTGATTCGTTAATTATTGTTAGAGAGCAGTAAACGAATGGTTAAGAGCAGTAGACGAATGGATGAGAGTGATAAATGAAGGAGAGAGAAGGGGGGACGAAGTGGAGAAGAGGAGGGGGTAAATAATAGTAAAGAGCAGTACACGAAGTAAAATGAGTGGTGAATGAATGGTGGAGAATGGTAGCAAAATGTTAAAGAATGCTAAAAAAATCCCTAAGGGATTCCTCTTTTCTTTGAAAGAATGAAGAAGTCTTTGATAAGAAAAAAAAAGTTCTATCAGGTCAAGGAAAGATTCGGTTTGGTCGAAAAAGATGTTAAAGAGTATTTAATAAATAGCAAAGAGGAGCAATTAATAGTAAAGAGATGAATTGAATGGTAACAATTAATGGATAAATGTTAGAGATTGGTAAATGAATGGTGGAGAGTAGTAAATACATGAGGAAGACTAAGTGATTTTTAGTAGAGAGTTGTTAATGAATGTTAAATGGTGGTAAATGGATGTTCAAGAGTGGAAGATGGGTGATAAAGGGTGGTATGTCAATAAAAAGAAGTGGTTAATTAATAGTAAAGAGTAGTACATGAAGTAAAAAGAGTGGTAAATGAATGAAAAAGAGTGGTAGAAAAATGCTGAAGAGTGGTAAATGAATAGAAAAGAGTGGTAGAAGAATGTTAAAGTGAGCCAACAGAATATTCTAAAGGGATTTTACTTGTCTTCAAAAGAATTAGGTAGTCTTTGATAAGAGAAAAAAAATTCTATAGAGCCAAGGAGGGATAGTTCGGTTTGTCAAAGAAGATGGTGAAGAGTGGTAAATAAATTGAGAAGAGTGGTGAATCATGAGTAAAGAGAAGTAAATGAATCATCAAGAGTGGTCAATGAATGAGCGAGGGGAGACAGAGAGAGATAGAGATACAGAGGGGGGTTGATACATAGGAAAGAGTAGTGCGTGTATTTAGAAGAGTGGTTAATGAATGGAAAAGAGAGGTAGAAAAATGTCAAAGAGAGCTAAAAGAATTCCTGAAGAGATTTAAATTGTCCTCAAAAGAATGAGGTAGTCTCTGTTAAGAGAAAAAAAATTCTATAGAATCAAGGAGAGACAGTTGGGTTTGGCAAAGAAGATGGTGAAGAGTGGTAAATAAATGGAAAAGAGTGGTGGATCATGAGTTAAGAGAAGTAAATGAATGATTAGGAGTGGACAATGAATGAGAGGGGGTGGCAGAGAGAGATTCAGATACAAAGGGTGGGGTTGATTGATAGATAAGAGTAGTGCATGAAGTAAGAAGAGTGGTAAATGAATGGAGAGAAGTGGTAGAAAAATGTTGAAGGATGCTAAATGAATTTCTGAAGGAATTCACTTGTATTTAAAAGAATGAGGTATTCTTCGACTGGAAAAAATTCTATAGAGTCAAGGAGGGATAGTTCGATTTGGCGAAAAAGATGGCGGAGAGTGGTAAATAAATGGAAAAAAAATAGTAAATCATGAGTACAGAGAAGTAAATAGATAGTAATCATTCGTTAATTATTGTTAAAGAGCAGCGAATAGATGGTTAAAGGAGGTAAATAAATGAGAGAGAAAGGTTAATTCAAATACAGAGTAGTATAAAATGAATGTTTAAGAGTAGTACATGAATGGTGAAGAGACCACTCAGACCAAACGTGTAGAAATTTCTCACCGTAGAAGTTCTGAAAGGATTCTGCTTATCTTCAAGAGTATGAGTTGATCTTTAATTTTCTAAAATCCTATAGAGTTAAAGAGAGAGGTTTGGTCCATGGGGATGTTGAAGAGTAGTAAATAAATAGCGAAGAGTAGTTAGTTAATAGTAAAGAGGATTATATGAATGGTAACATGGACGAATGTTAAAGAGCAGTAAATAAATGGTAGGGAGTGGTAAATCAATACTTAAGACAAGTAAATGAATGGTAAAGAGTTATGAATAAATGTTTGAGAGTGGGAGATGAATAGTGAAGGATGGTATGTGAATGAAAAAGAGTGGTGAATTAATAAATAAATGAAAAAGAGTAGTGAATGAATGGTAAAGAGTGGTAAATGAATGTAGATGATTTGCTAAAAGCATTCTGAATATGCCACTGAGAACTAAACGTGCAGAATTGCTCCTCTCTGCTATTAATTTTCCACTCTTTAACATTCATTCATAATCTCACATTCTTTCTTTTCATTATGTACCTCCTTGTCAATTCATGATATTTTCCGCCCCCCCCCCCCAACCCAAAAAAGCTCTTATTCATTATTCAGAAAAATTTGGTTTTATTTCTTCATTCTTTTGCTTCAATTAACCTTATTCATTAAGTGCTTCAGTGCAAAACAAGCCATCGTAAAATTACATCGCTCTGCTTCTTAACTCAAAGCTCGTAGTATGGATGGCCTTCCTTTCCATTCATAACTTCGAGTGACTCGAGAGCCTTCAGCTAGCACTACACTATTCCGGTGTTGATATTTCATCAGATTCACGTCTATCTGATAAAAATCTCGATAAAACGAAAATTAAGTATTTTATGGCTTCCTTAGTAGCTGAACAACCGGTAGGACATGTTCCTCATTTTTGTGAAAAAAGACGCTTAAGACGCTTAGTTTTTTCTTAGAAATTAGGTATCATGGTAAATGTGAGACAAAACTTACTATCAGTAAAATCTCATATAATGTATAAGGAGAAAACAGGAAGTATGAAGGAAAACTTGTTCCAAGTGTCATTCGAATAGATTTCGTAATTGCAAATCGTGGGAATCTATTTTCAAATATTTTGAAGGGCCTCTGATTTCCATTTGACCTCAGTATCAGATTGGAGATGTCTTCAATACTCTCCAACAATTGTTGACCACTCTTGAACATTTATTTACTACTCTTCACCAATCACTTACCACTCTTTACCATTCACTAACCAATTTTCACTATTCATTTACCACTCTTTACCATTCATTCACTACTTTTTATCACTAACTAACCACTCTTCATCATTTACTTACCACTCTTTAAAATTCCCTAACCACTCTTAATCATTCACTTACCACTCCTTACCATTCACTTACCACTCTTTATCATCTACTTACCACTCCTTACCATTCACTTACCACTCTTTATCATCTACTTACCACTCCTTATCATTCACTAACCACTCTTTACCATTCACTTAGCAGTCTTTGCCATTCATTTACTACTCTTTATCATTCACTTACGACTCTTCACCATATACTCACCACTCTTCAAAATTCACTAACCATTCTTCACCATTCACTTACCACTCCTTACCATTCACTCATCACGTTTTACCATTCATTTACCACTTTTTATCATTAACTTACCACGCTTTACCATTTACTTACCACTCTTTACCATTCACTAACCAATTTTCACTATTCATTTACCACTCTTTACCATTCATTCACTACTCTTTATCACTAACTAACCACTCTTCATCATTTACTTACCACTCTTTAAAATTCCCTAACCACTCTTAATCATTCACTTACCACTCCTTACCATTCACTTACCACTCTTTATCATCTACTTACCACTCTTTATCATTCACTAACCACCCTTTACCATTCACTTAGCAGTCTTTGCCATTCATTCACTACTCTTTATCATTCACTTACGACTCTTTACCATATACTCACCACTCTTCAAAATTCACTAACCATTCTTCACCATTCACTTACCACTCCTTACCATTCACTCATCACGTTTTACCATTCATTTACAACTTTTTATCATTAACTTACCACGCTTTACTATTCACTTATCACTCTTAGCTAATAATTGTTTACTCTTTATCAATCTTTCACCACACATGACCATCTCTTTTGACCAAATCAAATGGTCTCTCTTTGAAGACATAGGACAGAAAGAGAGCCTCTCTTTGAGATTCATTTATCACTCTCGAGCATTTAATTACCCCTCTTTACCATCTCTTTCGAACAAATCGAGCAATCTCTTTCTTACTCATTATGATTAACAGAGAGTCCTTTTGTTGTGTACTCTTCACACCTCTCCACATCCATTTTCTCTACTCTGAAGATTATGTATGCAAAAAACTAGCTTCAAGTTCAGGTCTGATATTTCTTTATATTTTTTACAATTTTTCAACACCCTTTACCATTCGCTTACTAGTCTCCACCATTTATTCACGTCACTTCGTCATTGATTTACCACTTCCCAATATTTATTTACCCCTCTTCATCATTTACTTACTACTCTTTTCTATCAATTTTGCACTCTTTATTGATAATCTACCTACTCTTTGAATAGTTTTCCTACTCTTCAGGTTATTAATGCGAAAAACTAGACAAAATGGTTTCTTCTTCTTACTTCAGGTTCAGATCTCATAACCTTACTTTTTTTACCACTCATTGACCACTCCTTACTATTAATTTACCGATTTCACTTTCACGAAGGGCGTACACTGCCATGGCAGTGTACGCCAATAACTTCTATTCGAGGAGTACGGCGGGTCGTATTTTCAGGCGCAAAAATCACTTGATTTTAAATTTAAACAAAAACAAATAACAACGAAATATTTGGGAAAAAGCCGTCTGACAAAGGCTTCATTAGGGTCTAAAGATGAGGTGGGAAAAATATTACAATTAACAATTCACCAGTGTAAAGGAATTTTCCCCTCAGCGAAAGCCTATCCTTGATGAAGCAACTTAAGGGTTAAGTTTTGGATCTAAAATTTCCGGGCGATTGTCAGGGCCTTATTTCACTTAGAGTAAATAAAGTCCCTCAACCGTTTTGAATCGATCAAGCGATCCAGGGTCACAAGACCTTTGAAGAGTCGATCGAGATCGTTTAATCGGTTCGCTTTTTGGCGGCTTATTTCTGTAAAATGAACCTTGTTCACGCTCCATGACGATTGGATCATCATAAAGGATTAAAAGCAGTTAGTTTTTTGCGAATCTGAAAGAATGGAGCCACAAAAAAGAAGAAAATCTTTCCTCGGAAATGAAAACAGCCCTCTTGAATCAACTCACGGTGAGGAATTTGACTTTGGAACCTGGAAGTGACCTGGGTGCTCAATTCAGACTCCCAATTTTTCTGTTATTTTCTCTTTTTGTTTATTTTTTAGATAGGAATGAATAATCGAATGAACAGTCCATTCCGTCATAACCTCAAAAACTCTTCACAGCCACACAAAAAGTGAGAATTCCTTGTCATGGTGGTCAGACCATATTTTCCAACTTCACCATGCCACATCAGGTTCTTGACATAACCTCAAAAATAACTAAATCATTTCGCATTTTAGTTTCACTGTGAAGACTTTTTAAGGTTATGACAAAAACCTGACGTTATAGGGTCAAATCGACTTCGGATTTGATTTTAGCGACCTCAGAAACGTATAATAAGCATGGTCTGACACCCAGCCTCGAATTTTTTTTCGGTGTGACTGTTGAAAATTTTCGAGGTTATGTCAAAAACCTAGAGATAGAGTAGAATAGACTCTCCCTCCTCTACGGCCTGTCCTTGCAATAAAATCTCTTCCTATTACAAGTTTATTTTCCTCTCTGTTCCCTTTATTTTTTATTCCTTCTAAGTATATAGGTGCAATTGTCGTCACTTCAAAGTGTGGCGGGTAAAGAAGTCTCATTTAATTTCGTTCGGGTTCTCGAGTTCATTTGCGCTTGATTAATTTCATCACTTTTTAGATGTCACTTGAAGCAGATCTCTGTTTTTGAAGAGATAGTGGACAATGGCTCGTGCGCGATTTTCTCACGAGACTTTACCACCGACTGGAATGACTGGATTGGATCATCGACATCATCGAAGATTCATCGACCAAGAACCATTAACTTTTTTGTTATCGATTCTCAAGACTGGGCCAAAAGAAACTGCTACCGAGATTCAGGGTTTCAAGAGAAAGGCCACATCTGAAACTGGGATGGGATGAACCAAATTTAGCTTTGAAGAATCTAAATTAAAGAGTACTTCAAGATAATGCCCTCATTTACTGGTATTCAATTCCGAAGCCGGTGAGGAAACTATGGACGATTTTTTAATTAAAAATGATTCAAATTATTCCATATATTCCAGAGAAATGTCTATACTCTCAATGTAAATCAGTCAGAAATGTACGTATTGAATTATTTGAGTATACTTTGACTGATAAATCAGTGCTTTGACTAATGAATCTGTCACATTGAATGATGAATCAGTCACATTACCTGATGAATTAGTGGCATTATATGAAAAATCAGTCACATTGACTGATAAGCCAGTCACCTTGACTGACGAATAGGTCACCTTGACTGATTTATTAGTCGCACTGGCTGACGGATCAGTCAAATTGACTGATGAATCAGTCACATTGACTTCTAAATCAGTCACACTGACTGATCACTCAGCAAACTGAATAACGAATCAGTCACCTTGACTGGTGAATTATTCATATTGACTGACGAACAGGTCACTTTGACTGATTCATCAATCACATTGACTCACGAATCAGTCATCTTGACTGCCGAATAAGTCATCTTGACTGCCGAATAAGTCAGCTGGACTGATGAATCCGTCCCACTGTCTGCTATATCAGTCACACTGACTGCTGAATCAGTCGCATTGAATGATGAATCAATCACGCTGAAGGATGAATCAGTCAAATAACTTGAATCAGTCATCTTGACTGCCGAATAAGTCGGCTGGACTGATGAATCAGTCCCACTGACTGTTGAATCAGTCACACTGATCGGTGAATCAGTCACACTGACTGATAAATCAGTCACATTGAATGATGAATCAATAACACTGACGGATAAATCCGTCACACTGATGGATGAATCAGTCACATAACTTGAATCAGTCACCTTAACTGCCGGATAAGTCAGCTGGACTGATGAATCAGTCCCGCTAACTGCTGAATCAGTCACACTGACCGCTGAATCAGTCACACTGGCTGATGAATCAGCCACATTGAACGATGAATCAGTCACATTGAATGATGAATCAATAACACTGACGGATGAATCAGTCACCCTGACTGATGAATCAATAACACTGACAGATGAATCAGTCATATTGAATGATGAATAAATAACACTGACGGCTGAATCATTCACACTGACGGATGAATCAGTCCCACTGACTGTTGAATCAGTCACACTGATCGGTGAATCAGTCACACTGACTAATAAATCAGTCACATTGAATGATGAATCAATAACACTGACAGATAAATCCGTCACACTGGCGGATGAATCAGTCACATTGAATGATGAATCAGTCACATTGAATGATGAATCAATAACACTGACGGATGAATCAGTCACCCTGACTGAAGAATCAATAACACTGGCAGATGAATCAGTCATATTGAATGATGAATCAATAACATTGACGGATGAATCATTCACACTGACGGATGAATCAGTCCCACTGACTGTTGAATCAGCCACACTGATCTGTGAATCAGTCACACTGACTGATAAATCAGTCACATTGAATGATGAATCAATAACACTGACGGATAAATCCGTCACACTGACGGATGAATCAGTCAAATAACTTGAATCAGTCACCTTGACTGCCGGATAAGTCAGCTGGACTGATGAATCAGTCCCGCTGACTGCTGAATCAGTCACACGATCGCTGAATCAGTCACTCTGGCTGATGAATCAGCCACATTGAACGATGAATCAGTCACCCTGAATGATGAATCAATAACACTGACGGATGAATCAGTCACATTGAATGATGAATCAATAACACTGACGGATGAATCATTCACACTGACGGATGAATCAGTCACATTGACTGATGAATCAGTCACATTGACTGATGAATCAGTCAATCTCGGTGACAAATCAAGCAGTGACTTGGAATGACAGATTGTCAGTAAAAAAGTTTTTTTACGTAGTTCAGGGCTGATGTCGCTAGCTGTCCAAAATTTCTTCGGAAGTTTCCATACATTTTAGAGAGTCCAATCTGATAATGAGAGCTCCAGATTTGAATGTATTTTCGAAATTATCATTTAATTTTTTGGAAAGGTTAAACTGCATTCAAAAGGAAGGACAAATGAAAAATGAATGGAGGCTTCGAGTGAAATAAAAATTTTTTAATTCAAAGAAAAATAATTTTGTTTTTGTTCTTTTTTCGATTCGAAATCATTTGATTAATTCTAATGAAAATAATTTTATCAGGAAAACAAATATTCTTCTGGTGAAAAATCTGTTCTTCAATCTCAGATAATAATTTTCTTGATCCATGAGAATATTTCTTCGAATTCAAGAAAACCTATTGGATGATTCATTTCATCAAACCAAAAGCTGCGAACTATCTCTTTTATTTATAACCAATTTTTTTCTGCATGTAGAAAGCTCGAGTTGCAGAGCATATTGAAAATTATTATTATTATAAAAATTATCGAAGAAAATTATCGAACATGTTCAAAGTCGAAAAACTTTATGCATTGAACTTACAATTTTCAAAGAATTCAAATTAAGATAGGTTTAAATTTTACTTTTTCCCAGTTTGAAAATTAGGAAACTTTAAGTATTAAAATAAAATTTGGTACAAATTATAAATCATAATCTATGTTCTCAAAAATAAGACATTGAAAATTTGAAAATAATCTCAACTATGAAATTGAATTATTGAACAAAATGCAGAAAGCTTCTCAATATGAAATTTATTTGCATAGTTGTCGAATTCTATTACTAGAAGACTTCAATTTGAAAAAAATTGACAAAAAAAGTTGAATTCCAAGTTTAATCCAAATATAAAAATTTATATAAAAAACGGGAAATCCTTCGAGTAAAAAAATAATCCTTGAAAATTTCAAACATGTTGACTCAAATTTTGTTCTCGGAACCGACTTCATGCCTCATAGAAAGATCAATACCAACAGTAGGAGAAAATTTCTTTATCATGTTTTGTAAGAAGAAAGCTGAATTACCGACAAGGAAAATCAGTTTGATTTTCTCCCGCTGGGTGGCAGAGCCTTACTTTTTAAACATTGCTTTTTTTCAAACCTACGGAATATAGCAGAATTGTTAATAAAAGAAGAAAAAAAGTATATGATACATTTTAAAATAAATTGATGCATTAAAAATGGCGAAGAAAAATAAATATTTTAATAAGAAATTGACATCACTTGATATAATAAACCGGTGCTATCCTTTTCTAACCAAAACAAATAATAAAATAATAAAATTAGCAAGTTGAGTGAAAATCAAGTTATTTATTTAAATATTGAATATTTCGTGGGAAATGACATTTTTTGTTAAGAAAGAATATTTTTTGGTTGGAAAAGCGGAATTTTTTGTAGAAAATTCATTTTTCATCATGAAAATTAATAAATTGTTAGAAAATACACGCATACATTGGAAAATTGTATTTATGGACGATACAATTGAACTATTTCAGTGCGAAATGGTTAATTGTAAATAAGCTATTGATTTGAATACTAAAAAATTTGATAGAAAATCTACTTTTTTGTACAGAATGGTTTTTTTCAGTTCAAAATGCAACATCTTTTTTTAAGAATTCATTCTTAAGCTTGAAAATTCAACAATTTGTTGAAAAGTATATTGTTTGGTTGTTTATTACCTTTTTGTCTCTTTGTCTTGTAAATTCAACAAATTGTGCGAAAATTACCTCGTATATTGAAAAAACATATTTGAGGTTCATAATTTAACTACTCGATTAAAAAAATTAGCTAGTTAGAAAATTCAACAGTTTCATTGGGAATTACCAAATTCAACTTTAAATTAACTTTTCAGTTAAAAATTTATATTTTTGGATTGAGAATTCCACTGTTGTTTTTTATTCTGAAAAATAATTTTTTTTGGTGAAAATCCAACCATTGGCTTATAAGTGAAGCAGTGCAGTTGAAAACATATCTTTTTTGTTCAAAGTTTGATGATTTTGTTTTAACTCTAATTATTTTTCCAAAGAAAAAGAAGCATCATCTTTTTCCGTTAAAAATTCGAGAATGAATTTTTGAAAATTGCTCTTTTTTATAGAAAAACGATCTTTTCTCTTGAAAATTCAACTATTGGTTACTAAAAAACCTGTTGGTTTAAGAGCTGTTCAATTGAAAATTAATTTTTTTGTTTGTTTTTTTTCAAAAAAGTCGTCGTTTTGGACCAGAAATTTCATTTTCATTTGTTGAGAATTATAGACTGTTATGTCTCATCAACTTTTTCTACAGTTTTCCACTCCCATAGCCAAAAGTTCACGCAAATTGTAGTACTTCGAATGAAAATCGACTGATTATGTCCGAACAATTATTATTATTATCATCATAAGAAAGTAATGAGATGAAGAAAGTTTTTTATTATTATTGTGCAGATAATCAGAATATCGATTTTTGTTTTGCAAATTGAGGATAATTGACAGTTTTGTGATTTGGAGAAAAATCAAGAAGTGCTCGAAGATGACACTTTTGTTGAGGAAACGAGCTGCCGCTGTTCTTATCGAAGGCATTAATCATCGAAGTATCTAAATGACGGGATTCCGATGTATTACCATATAAATGACATCATATTTCTGGTCAGGTTTCCCCAGTTTGTCGGGTCGCCCCCGCGTGATGTATGGACGACGGCATATTGGCGGGCCAGGCCCACCCACTCATATATATACACTATATCACCCCTATCACCCACATCGCCTATTCGGACTTGCCCGATTTCTCTTCCTATCATCAGTCTCCTATCAATGAATAACCTATCAATTTCCATCTTTGATCAAGAGAATCAAAATCAAGTTTCAGAAGTCCTCCAACGTTCAAGAAGACAATTTTTATGAAGGAAGGTAAAAGAACAAGAAGAGATGTTGTTTAAACGTCAACTCAGGACGAACTTTATTATATACATTCCATTTATTATTTATTTCTTTATTATTATTCATTATTATTATTTATTTATTATTATTATTTATTATTTATTTATTATTCATTCATTTATCCCATTTATTATACACATTATAAACTTTATCATATACATTCCGAATTTTTGGGTATTCCTCTCACACACTTACTCACACTTCTGCTTTCCTCTCCCTCTCCAGTACACATCTCTTACACATGATTCCCCGACTCCACTTCATAACCACACATCCTACACTATGGTGGTCCAAAAATGCATTAGAAATTTTTATTTCCGAATTTTTATAAAGTTTTTGTAAATTTTATTCAGCATTCTCAATATTGGGTGAATCGAGTTAGAAATTCACTATGTCTCTTCACAATCAGTTTTATAGGGTCCCAGAAACCCTCATAAGTGAAAAAATGGATTTTTCGAGTTTTTGGTGCTAATTATTATTTCTTCTTGGTTTTTTCCACGCGAATTGTTTCAAATACATGAAATACTACTTTATACTGATAATTAGATGTTTATTTGAATTGTTTAAACAATTTATTATTGTTTTTAGCAACTTTCTTTTAGAAAAGGGTTGGAAACTCAAGGTTTTTCTGAGTTTTTCAACTTATTTTCAACGTTTCAGTTAAACCGAGGTAATAATCAATTAAAGTTAACAACAATAATTATTTAAACAATTTGTTATTAGGGATAAGAATATTCTCTTAGAATAATGCTACAAAGTTGCGATTTTTTCTGAAATTTTTAACTTTTTGTCCACTTTCCACTTAAAAACGTAATTATTTAATTAAATTTACCAAAAATGATTGTTTAAACAAACTGTGAATGTTTATAGCTATCTTCTTCTAGAATTATACTACTGATCAATACTATATTATTACTGAATGATAGAAACTTTCGGTTTTTTCTGAAATTTTTAATTTAATTTAACAAAAATGATTCTTTAAACAAATTATTATTGTCTATGGCTATCTTCTCTTAGATTAGTGCTGAAAAGTTGCGGTTTTTTTCTGAAATGTTTACCTTTGCTCTACCTTCTTACTTGTAAACAAATAATAAATAAACATAAAGAGGACCATATTCTAAAAATTATTGTATTGTTTTAAGTAAATTACTTTTTTTCTTCTCCCAATGTTCGAAGAAAATTAATAAAACAAAAAAGCTGAATTCATTTAGTCAAATATGAATTTCAAATTTTCTACTTAAATTATGGATCTTCAACGCAAAAATGGAATTTTGGAGAAAGTAGTTCAACTTTCAACCTAAGAGTTGAATTTTCGACCTACAAATATGAATTTTTAATCAAAAATATAATAGTTGATACTTCGAAAAAAAATTTATTTTAAATAAAAAATAATTCAATTTAAACAACAATTTAATCAATTAAATCTTCTAATTGAATTGCATTCAAATTCCATTCAGGGCAAAGTTAAAGATTTCAGAAAGAACCACAACTTTCCAGCACTTATCTAAGAGAAAATGTTTATAAACAAAGTTGAATTGTGCAAATGAGCATATTTGTTAACTCGCATTAATTATTATCTCACTAAGTGAAAAGTGGGCAAAAATCTTAAGAGCTTAGAAAAAACCGCAACTCTTTAGCACTAATCTAAGAGAAGAAAGCCATTAAGAATAATAATTTGTTGAAACAATTATTTTTGTTACTCACTTCGAGTTAAAAAATGGCAAAAAGTTGAAAAATTAGGAAAAAACCGCAATTTTCTATCATTAAGCACAGAAGACATTATTAGCAATGATAATACATTTTTTAAAGAATTATTTTTTCAATATGAATTAAATATTACTTTATTCTAATTGAAAAGTGATAAAGAGTTAAAAATTTCAGGAACAAACCGCAAGTATGTAGTAATAATCTAGAAGAAGATAGCTATAAACATTTACAATTTGTTTTAACAATTACTTTGGCTAAATTAAATTAAATAAATACTTACTTTAAGTGAAAAGTGGACAAAAAGTTAAAAATTTCAGGAAAAACTACATCTTTGTAGCATTATTCTGAAAGAATATTGGTATAATTAATAAAACAATGGTTTAAACAATTATTCTTGTTACTTCTAATTGATTATTACCTCGTTCCAACTGAAACGTTGAAAATAAATGGAAAAATTCAGAAAAAACCTTGACTTTCTAACCCTTTTCTGAAAGAAAGTTGCTGAAAACCATAATAAATTGTTTAAACAATTCAAATAAATGTCAAGCTATCAGTATCAGGTAGTATTTCATGTATGTAAGACAACCTGCGTTAAAAAAACCGCAAAAAAAATCATAAATAGCGCAAAAAACTCGAAAAACCCATTTTTACATTCTCATCATTTATGATTGAGAAAGTATATTAGAATCGTCTGAAATTTCACATCTTGAATTTTCAACGGATCTCCACGTTTCGAGACCCCCTGAAGCCGAAAAT
>WSXT02000030.1:212676-225302 GCA_011762715.2 Neuroterus valhalla
TTGGACAACTGTGCACGTGCAAAGTTTGTACTTGAAGACTTGAACAACTGTGCACATGCAAATTTGCATTAAGTGATGTGGACAACTGTGCAGGTGCAAAGTTTGCACTTAGAAACTTGTACAACTGTGCACGTGCAAAGTTTGCACTTAAGGACTTGGACAGCTCCGCACGTGCAAAATTTGCATTTAGAGACTTCGACAACTCTACGCGTGCAAAGTATACACTTGAAGACGTTTACAACTGTGCACGTCTAAAGTTTGCACTTAGAGACTTGGACCATTGTGCACGTGCAAAATTTGCATTTAGAAACTTGGACAACTGTGCACGTGCAAAGTTTGTACTTGAAGACTTGAACAACTGTGCACATGCAAATTTGCATTAAGTGATTTGGACAACTGTGCAGGTGCAAAGTTTGCACTTAGAAACTTGTACAACTGTGCACGTGCAAAGTTTGCACTTTAGGACTTGGACAGCTCCGCACGTACAAAATTTGCATTTAGAGACTTCGACAACTCTACGCGTGCAAAGTATGCATTCGAAGACGTTTACAACTGTGCACGTGCAAAGTTTGTACTTGAAGACTTGAACAACTGTGCACGTGCAAAATTTGCATTTAGAGACTTGGACAACGGAGCACATGCAAAGTTTGTACTTGAAGACTTGAACAACTGTGCACGTGCCAATTTGCATTTAGTGATTTGGACAACTGTGCAGGTGCAAAGTTTGCACTTAGAAACTTGGACAACTGTGCACGTGAAAAGTTTGCACTTGAAGACTGGGACAACTGTGCACGTGCAACATTTGCATTTAGAAATTTGGGCAACTTTGGAAGTGCAAAGTTTGCACTTGAAGATTTGGACAACTCTGCACGTGCGAAATTTGCATTCAGAGACGTTGACAACTCTACACTTTCGAAGTTTACACTTGAAGACGCGGACAACTGTGCACGTGCCAAATTCGCATGTAGAGATTTGGACAACTGTGCACGCGCAAAGTTTGCACTTGAAGACGCGGACAACTGTGCACATGCAAAATTTGCATTTAGAGACTTGGACAATTGTGCACGTGCCAAGTTTGCACTTAGAGATTTCGACAACTGTGCACGTGCAAAGTTTGCACTTGAAGGCTTGGGCAACCCTGCACGTGCGAAATTTGCACTTAAAGACTTGGACAATTATAAACGTGCACAGTTGTCCTTTTGGCCATCGATGTGCACAGTTGGACACGTGCAAAGATGCTAATGTAAGTGCAAAGTTGTCCCGATCCCACTCCCTTACTCCTTCCTTTCTTAGTCAAAATGATTAAAAAATAGTTGACAAAATTGCGATTTCTTCCAATTGAATGAATTTTCTTTGAGCCCAATAAATTTTTTTTCTGAATGAGAAATTTTTTTCCATCAAAAACATAACCTTAGACACCTAGACGGTTATTTCTCCATCAATTTTTCCAATCCCATCCACCCAACTTCCTAAATCACACTCGACTCCAATTTTTCCCGTTTCTTTGTTTCACCTACAATAAATTAGAGATATAAAAAAAGCGTTACCCTCTCGCATACCCTCCTTCAGTCATAATTTGTAAAACATATGTCCCGCGTAATCATTCACGGTGTTCTCTATTATCAGGACGGGGGTGGAAAACGGCGGAGGAGTCTGGGGAGGCAGGCGCGAGTCTATACATATTTAATGAGGCTGTAGCACAGTTGTAAGAAGTAGCTAGCAGGTCGCCCCTCCGCGTGAAGTGACTTGAGATAGATATATATGTATTTTTATTCAAATCTCATCCAATGCGTTGAGGATGTTCTACTCTCTCCGCGGTGCCTTAAAGCAAAGGAAAGGAAAAGAGATTGGGAGGGCAAACGAAAAGGGGTTGTTCTGGAGAGGATTGGAGCGGGAATATCAAAGAAAAATAAACCGAGTGCCTTTCCTGCATGCATAAACGTAATCCTGGCGTAATGTATATTTCAAAATGTGACTGACTGGGAATGCCACCGCTCATTATTGTCGGATCGATAACCCGTGCCAATACCGCCGTGCTTGTAGCAGAAAGCGGGAAAAGTGACGGGTCTTCGGTTTTATTTTGCTGAAGAAGAGCACAAGGCGTCCTTTGTTCCGATCTGGCCGATGGTCATCTGGTCGATCAATTTTATTTTGACTTCGTCATTACGGACACGCGCTTTGAACGCGTCGAATTGAGAGGGTTTATGCTGAGTCACATGCGGCACATCTTACCTGCGGCACGTCTCCCTTGTGACATTTCTTCCGAAACGCATCATCTATCTACCATTTTTAGCTATTTGACTTTCATTATTTCCATGACCACGCACGGAAGTGCCTCCCGTCCCTCTCCCTACTGGACTTGGGAAAAGAGGACGGTATGTGACCTACATTTGAAAAAGGGGAGAAACGAAAAGTTCGAAGGGGAGGGAAAAAGGCTAACACGTTGAAAAAAACACTGTAAGTAGTAAAAAGAGAGAGAGGAAAAATGAGAAGGGTCAATCAGGAGATTAAAAGAAGAGAAAGAGGAAAGAGAAAAGAAGGACAAAGAGGATATCACAAGGGAAGGAACAGAGACGGTGGAAGAGTCAATAAAAGAGGAAAAGGCAGCAGGTGGAGGTGAAAAGGAGTTAGGAGATAGGAGAGACCTAAAGCTCAATATGGATAAAACTAGAATAATAAGGTTAAGAAAAGAGGAAGGGAAGATCAAAAATAGGTAGCGAGATGAAAGGGTGAAAAATTAGGAGAAGTAAGGACCATGAAGCGCACAATAAGAAAAGGATCGAAAATCCAGCGAGGGTATTGGAACAGATATAGATGATATAAAAGAGAAGATTAAGGATAGATTGGAAGAGGCGAGTTGGGTTGATTGATATGCTAGAATAGCTAGTATCAAGGTATAGGGCAAGAGACACGAGGACAGAAGGGTGAAAAGGATAGGAAAAGATGGAAGAGGAATACATTGGATAGAAAGTAGGCCTAGAATGGAGAACGCCTGATTACATGGTGAGAGGAGAGGCTCAAGAGGATTAAATAAGGACAAAGGCAGGAAATAGGGCGTAACTCTTTCATGATATACTGAGATAGGGAAAGGATTTAGCGAGAAAGTCTTACAAAGTGTTGAGGAGAAGAGGAAAGAGGGTAGTAGAGTTAACGTGATGAGGAGGTCTAAAGAGATGATGGGGTGAAGAGAGATGGACAATAATAGCCAGATAGAGAAATTGCGTGAAGAAAAAATATGCACAATGACATTTGCGCATGATGTGGTACTACTAGGGGAGGGTGAGGAAGAAATGGTAGGTTTAATGACAGGATTGTAGAAATACTCGAATAGGAAGAAACCGAGGTCTAATAGGGATAAAACGGAGGTAACTAGGTTTAGAAAGGGAGGGGGGGGGATGAAAAATATTAGTGAGATGGAAAGATTGTAAGTAAGAGCAAGTATACAAATTTAGTTATCTTGGTTTCATCTCGCAAGCGAATAGGGAAAACGAAAGGCATGTTATACGCTATCATGGCTGTGGTCAAGCTATAGGGTAGATATATAAGGATGGAAGGAGGAGAGGAGACAGCAAAGTTGCGAGAAAGGAAGAAAAACTAAGAGAGACGAAGGAAGAAGAGTTACCAAAAAGTGTTACAGAGAGGTGGTAGTGAGGAGAAAAAGAGAAGTAGAGTTATCGTTTTGGGAAGAAGGGAGAAGAGATTTTTCGGAGATCTCAGGATAGGAGATGAAAGGAATAGAGGCTATAGGCAATTGGGAAAAAGAGATAAGAATATGCAAGTAGGAAACAAATCAGAGAGGGTAGGGGGAACAGTAGACTATACTCGGTACAAGTGAAAAAAATAGAGGATTGCTAGAACATTCTGAAAAGGGATAGGGAGAGAGAGCAACCAGAATAGCTGTATAGAGACCAAAAAATTAAACAGAAGAATGACTCTTTTAGGAGAAGGATGTAAAGAGAAAATGTAGATTATGTAAATGAGTAGAAGGAACATAAGAGAATGTAAGAAAAGGTTGTATAAGAGGAATGAAGGAGAGGGGAGGATAGTAAAAGAAAGTTAAGAATGTTAAAGAGGAGGAGTAACTGGAAGAGGTAGGGAAAACTAGGGAAGTAAAAGAGGAAGAATGAATTTAAGAATTTAGTTTTTTCTCCAAACTTCAAGTCATAAAACATGCACAGGCCATAAACCAATCAGTTTCAATTACAAGGAGACACAAAGACTTAACGAAAAAAATCCGTATTCTCGAGCGGGAATACAAATGCATCGAATCGGCATTAATTGCTGTCGAGTGGGAGAAATCGCGAGCTTAAGACAAGCTCACTTAAAAGCCTCATCGCTTCGAGTGCCCTGATTCTTTATTAAGATAGAATGTCAGCGGCGGTTTCATTTCTTCGCGGAACAAATGGCTCGCGAGTTATCACCCACCCTGGTACAAAATTAGAGGGGGTTGGTGAAGGGGAGTGAGGGAAAGAGCCGGAGCGAGTACAACCCTCCCATTTAAAAAATGTTAATTCGTTAATGTAGTGGCACTGCGAGAAAGGGAGGGGATGGGGTAGTTTGGGGTGTAGGCGGGGTGCGAAAATTTGTTCTTTCCGCCCTCTCCAACTTTGTACCACGCACCCTATTACCTGAGACTATTATCCAATACAAAAAATCAAATAAAGTATGCTAAGTTACGCTTCGAAGACTTTGGGGAGTCGATACGGCCTAGGGGTGCAAGCTCAACACATTTTTTTCGAGACGCTACCCCAACAAGCCGATCCTTCAGTTAACCCCATAAGCATTTACAACGCTTCCCATTTACTTCCTATGGGGTCTTTAGTTCATCAGATTTTAAGAAAGTTTTGAATTTTTCTTCTTGTTCAAAATTTTATTTCTTTTATTTGGTTCAGCAATTTTCAGATAAAAATGTTTTAGAATGATAAACACGTAATAAAAATTATGCAAGCCATGGAACAGGAGATTTCGGAAAATTAAAAAATGAAACTATTTCAAAAAAGCATTCGAAATTGCCTAATCTTCTTTTTAACGCATTTAACATTAGATTGTCTTTATTTGTAAGAATAATTCAAGAGTGGAGAATTTTCAATTATGAATATTTAAAATTAGACTATCAAATAAGAACTTTTGAAACTGCATAAACCTTATATATAAATCCCGTAAATTAGATTATTCGCAATTATGTATTTTCGAAATTTATGAAACTTCATTTGTAACTCTTTAAAATGCGACTATCCCGAAATAAAATTTCAAATTTGATCTTTTTCAATTTTAAATCTTCAAAATTAAACCATTAAAAAAAACTTTTAATAACATATCTTCGTTTACGTTCTTGTTTCACCACTCACAAAATAAGTCCAGTATACTGTTAAAAAGTTCTTGAAAATTCACTTACTTATTTGAATACAAGCGTATCTGATATAAACAATCGAGCACTAAATGGGCTAAGAGTTTGATAACTTGTATTTGAAAATTCAACGAAACGTACATAACCTACAAATTGTGTAACTATTTTCCTTAGCAGTTTATTTTCAACTTGTTATGTATCTCAGTGTAAGAACTGTCAAGTGCAGAATTTTAGGTTAGGGATCAATTCTCGTGCGGCAATAAGCACGATATACATAGCACGATCAATTTTCGAATGCAAAAGCTGATTGCTCTATTCATTTTCAGAATATGGCATGAATTTAGTTTAGGGTTTTCTTTTGCTATAGTTAAATGTGATCCGTTTTGAAGGTTTAGAGTCAACATATCGAATTTCACGTCCGTTTTAACGAATTCGACTAACTGGAAGTCGTAGATTTCTTCCGTATCCGAGATGATTTTGCAAAATGAAATAATTCAAGCACTGGCACTGTGAAAATACGAGAAAATGTTTTCGGATCAGGTTAGATTGTTAGATGCTTGCGAACTTGAGATAGAGAAGGAGCTCACTCATTGGCCAAAGATGGAGCGCAGTTCAAGAGGAATAACCAATGAAATCTAAATCACGTGATCAGTGGCTATTGGCGTCTAATTCAAATTTGTCTCTTTCAAAATTTTTAAGCCTATGACTCTACCCTCTCGCATTTGATTATTTTATTAGTATTAAAAGAAATAAATTTTCTTATGAACAAAGTTCACAAGTTTTGCAGATTTTCGTGATCAAATCTTTTATAATATTCGACACAACAAAACTTTATCATCTTAAAATTATAAACATTCCCAATTGAAGTACCTACACTTGTGATAAATATGCAAAATTAGGTAATTTTTTATCTTGGAAATTTACAGTTCTATATTATGCAAGTTTCTAATTCCGAAATTATAAAAGCTGTGGTATTAATTATTTGGATTAGAAACTCTATCGATTCGGAAGAGTTAGGAATAATAACGCTAAACCTTTCAATAATATGTTCGAATTGAGTGCCCTCAAGAACTTCAGGATACTCATTATTATAAAATTCAGACTATTCAAAAATTTGGAATCTGCAAACTTAAAAAATTAAGAGTACTTATTTTTAAGGGAATCGGATAACTATTGCAGAATCGGAAAAATTAACTGATGAGCTGGATTCTTGGGAGTTTTTTTTGAAAACATTAAAAAACATGGTTAAGCTCGAATACTTTCGTGATTGCTATCTTAATTGTTTTTTTGTGGTTTCGGATTGACTTTTAACTGAAAAATTAACTAATCCATTAATGATTGGGAGTTTGTCTTTTTTTTCAAAATTCAACTATTAGGTTAAACATACTTATATTTTGTTGCAGGTTCGTCTCTTTTTCTTCAAACAACTGATCATCTCCATTAAAAATTCAACTACTGGATTGGAATTAGAATTTTCCAGTTGGAAATGTATTGAATCACTTAAGGATCCTCATATTTTTGTTTGAGAGTTCAACTACTTTGTTCGAAACTGTGTTTTTATGTTTGAAAATCAGTCCATTATCTGCAGATTGAAACATTTCATTTTTAGTTAAAAATTAATCGTTTCCAGTTCAAATTGAACTATTTTGGTTCAAAGTTGACCTGTTTGGGTGAAGACTCTATATGTTCGTGGAGAATACACCTGTTTTCAGAAAAATTGACTTTTTGGCTTCAAAATTCTATCATATTGTTAAAGTTAGTTTTTTCTTTTGACTATAGAGAATCTCTTCAAATTGAACATTTAACTCTTTTGTAGAGAAATCGTCTTCTTGGTTTGAAAATTCATCTCTTTTGAAGGAATTTTTATCTTCCTTGTTTGAGAATGCAAGTGCTCCGTAAAAGAATAAGCTTTTTTAGTGTAGGGCTCAATTATTTGGTTGGATGTTTGACTTTTTTGGTAAAATCCAATTGTTTTTGATTCACAATTGAGTCCTTTTGTTCAGAATATCAATTATAATTTTTTCATTGGAATCATTTTTTTTGAATTATGATTGCAGATAGATTTTAAACTATTTTTTCCGAAGTATAACTACTTTGTTAAACATTTTGTACTGAAAATCCAAATTTCTCCTGAAGAGTTCTCCTTTCTGGTTTCAAAGTTTAACGATTCGGTCAGTAATGCAACTGTTTTTTTTTTATAATCGACCATTTAGTTAAAAAATCAATCATTCTTTTGAAAATACAACTTTTTCGTTAAAAATTCACCATCTAAGTTTGCAAATACAACTAATTTTTCGAAAATTTATTTACCTGAGAATAAAAATTCTTATTTGTGTATGGAAACTATCTATCTTCTGGAAAATTCGTCTTTTTGACTTGGAAATTGAACTTTTTGGTTGCACGGTTTTGTCAAAAATTCTTCTCTCTGACACTCTGACTCAAAAATAAAACTGTTTCGTTACAAATTCGTCTTTTTGAATTGAAGGTTCTAAAAATTTCGTATAAAAATTGGCTATTGGCTATTTGTTAGAGAATAAACTGTGTTGTTGAAAATTTAACCGTTTCATTGAAAATTCTTCAAATTTGGGGAAATATTTTACAAATTCGTCTCTTTGTCCTCAAAAATTCAATTTATTCAATGAAATGTTGTATTTCTGTGTTGAAAATTCTGTATTCTCGTATAAAGTTTACCTTTTTCATGTCAAAAGTTTTAATGTTTGGGTAAAAATCAACTTTTTAAGTTGTAAATTTCATTTTTTCTGCATGAAATTGAACTGTTATACCAAAAATTAACGTTTTGTTGAAAAATCGTATTTTTGGACAGAAAACTTGATTCTCAGCGGACACTGTTATATAACTGTGATCCAATAGTTCTAGAACTAAAAATAACAGGTTCTGTAACAATTCTATAAGAGTGTTGCAGGAAATGTCACAGTTATGTAACAAATATGGAACTCTAATACGTAATAAATATGGAAAATAAATACGAAACAAATATAAAACTAAAATTGGTAACAAATATAGAACTGAAAAACACGTAACTTCTATAACTTACTTTAATAACTCCTGAATTTTCTTCTAACTTACCAACACAACTTCTATAATCAACTGTTACGTGAATTCTATATTAGTTACGTCACAGAATTATAGAGCTGTTACATATTCTTACAGTAACAGCATTACAGAACAATATGACCTTTATGTTTCGTTCTTGGAACATGTGTTACAATATAGTGACTTAACAGTTCCATCCCTCTGTTATATATTAGTTACATAACACAATTCCGAAGCAGCTATATATCCTTATATTAACAGCTTTAGAGAACAGTGTGTTCTTTATTTTATATAATTTTTATGGAACAAGAATAATACAGTGTTATGCATAAATGTTACCTTTTTCATGTAAAATATACAGAATGTTTTCGCTGGGCTGCTTTGTTGAAATGCCTTGTTTGGCTTAAAAATTTCACTTTTTTGTGGAAAATTCAATTTTTTCTTTTAAAATTGGTCCATTCCGGTTAAAAATTGATTTTTGGATCAACAATTCTATTATTTTTGTATGAATTCAACATATGCATTGAAATTTTCGGTAAAAAAAAACGTTTTGAAAACGTTGGATATTTCAGATGATCTTTGAGACTCAAGTGAAAAAAAACTTTTCAAAAACGTTTTACAAACGTTTAACCAATACAATTTTTAGTGACTACAAATTCAACACGTATTTCAAACGTATGAATGAAATTTGGTAAACGTTCAGAAGAAGTTTGAAAAACGTTCGAGTAGTAAGATTTTGAACGATCGAAAAAATGACCGTATTCCAAACGTTTGATAACAAAATTTATCCCATAGATGGCGTGATCTTTCTCGCAAGTGGCAGAAACTATGGCGATTACTATACCTGTATATGACTTCCAAACATATGTTTATAAGAAAAGACAAGGAAAAGTTATCATTAGAAATTAGGATATGGTCTGAATACCATTGAAAGTATATGAGCTTCTAAAATTTTTTTTTTATTTCTCGATAAAACGTACTTCAAACTTTCTTGAAACGTTTCCTAAACGTTTGACGAACGTTTCTTAAACGTTTGATAAATGTCTTGAAAACGTTTTAGAGACGTTTGGCAATTTAATCTGCTCAAGTTTTGCTTGGTCTAGCGTTTACTAAACGTTTTCGGAACGTTTATGAAAAGTTTTGTTCACTCAAAGTATCAGATGTGGGGAAGTATCCGATGGTTGGAAAACGCTTTGTCTATCAAAACTAACAAACGTTCCAACGTTTACCAGAAAACGTTTCAAAAACGTTTCAAAAACGTTCGGTGTTATCCCGGAAAGGCTATAAAAATATCGTGTTGCTGTGTTCCATTTTAGACGTTTATCGAATGAAATCGAAAAAAAAAATTCACTGAGCTCTGTGTGAATAATTCTGATGAAGAAGGGGAGAGATAAAAAAGTCTTCTAAATACCATGACGTAGTTTTCGAACAACTTCTCATTAACTTCCCAAAAAAGTCGTGAATCACCTTTGAAGTGAAAGATTAATCCGAAGAAAAGATATACACTTTTTCCAAATCAAGCTTTTTACATATGATCTTTTCCTCCCGTTTTCTAGAAAATCATTGCTTTTTTCTTTGACAAGTGAAGCGTAAAAGTGTTCTCACACTCGAAGTGAGATAACTTGCGGTAAATGCATATCGTGTCCGGAGAAAACCTCGTATTTCACGAGAACTATCCAAACAAAGAACAGGTTATGTAGGTTTGTCGAGAAAGGTGGTCTCAAATCTAAAATATGTCTTGGTGACAAATCTTGGGAAAATTATGATTCGGTTGGCTGGACCTTTTTCACCTGGAGCAAATTATCTTATCCATTTGTGTTCGTACTAATGCTCTCTCGTGGTTTCGCGACTGATTAAGGAATTCCGGGAGATTGGAAGTGTTTTAAGAACCACGTGCTAGATTACGTCAGGGGAATGGTTGACCATAATTGGGCACGGTTCACGTATTCCCGTTATTGACTCTGAATGAAAAATATGTAAATTAAAAGTATGTTCACATAGAGAGTTATGGGGTTTCACTTTTATCTTGGAGATAGATGAACATGATTTGCAGCAGACTGATGCTTAGTTGATTCATATGATCTAGATTTCATATCAAAATTGTAATTCGCATTTAGAAATCTTGATGAGGTATTGTTAGGACCCTGATGGAATTTCCCTTTTATTGTTAATGTCTGCAACAGGCGAATTGTTAAGGGACATGCCAGTTCCGATACGCAAAATTGTTGGGGACCGTCAGTGGAAATTTGATGAAGTCCCTAACAAAGATCCCCTTTAATAACCAATTAACGTCCGCCTTTATTTTACAAATGAATGCCATTTTTCTCATTAATTGGAAAAGTTTTGAGTAGGAGGCATGAATTTGGTTTTTGGTTTTCCGTTGCTACGGTTAAATATAATCCATTTTGAAGGTATACAGTCAACATGTCAAATTTTTGGTCCTCTTTTAACATATTGGACTACCTGAAAGTCGTAGACTTCTTCCATATCAGATATGATTTTACAAAATGAAATAATTCAAGCACTGTCACTTTTACATTATAAGAAAACCTTCTCTTTCGTTTAATACTTCATGCAAGCATGGTATACTAGGAAACGTTCAGCCGCCATGATGCCAGATTAGGTTAGATGCTTGCGAACTTGCGATAGAAAAGGAGCTCACTTATTGACCGAAGATGGAGCGCAGTTCGAGAGTGATAACCAATGGGATTTAAATCACGTGATCAGTGGCTATTCGCGCGCAATTCAAATCTGTCTCTATCAACATTTTTATAGCCAATGCCAATTCTCAAACTCAAGTCAAAATTTCGTTTGTATTACATAAACTCTTCTGAATCAAAACAATGTATCGTCACAATACTAAATTCTATATAAAACTCTTGATACATGAAGTAAAAGTATATTCAATTTATGAAAAGAAAAAATGAATTTAAACTAATAGTAGTTGAAGTTTTAACCAAAGCGTTCGATTTTCAAGACAAAAGAAGGAATTTTTCAGAAAATAGTTAAATTTTCCAATCTAGAAGGAATGAAACTTCCAACCCAAAAAGCAGAATTACCAGGCAAAAGAGGTGATATTTTGAAGACATATAATTGTTTAACAGAATTATCAAATTGGGAACAAATAATTCGAATTCTCAAACTCGAAAATATGAATGTTCAACCAATTAGACCAATTGTCCGAAAAATATATTGAACTCTAACCAATTACAGTTGATTTTCCAACCAAGAAGTTGGATTTTCAAGCCAAAAAGACGAATTTTTGAGGAGAATGTTGAATTTTTAATTCTGGAGAGAAAACCTTTCAATTCAGAGAGGAGAAACTTCAAACAATTGAATTTCAACCAAGTAGTTGACTTTAAAACTATAAACAATACATTTCCAAACAGAAACTAATCGTCGAATTTTTATTTGAAAAATGATTTCATTGATAAAAAAGAACTAATCTTCAACAAAATAGATCATTTAACAACAAAACGGATGTATCTTTAACTAATAAAACTAATATTTCACAACGGAGTTCAACTTTCAACTAAGATGCAGAATGTTTAATCAACGAGTTATGTTCTACCAAAAAGACGAATGCACAACAACTTCAATAATTTTTCAGTCAGCTAGTTAAATTTTCAGTTCGATTTATTAAAGTTGATCAGAAAAATATGACTTTTCACAAAATAATGAATTCTTTCAACAATCAAAAAAAAGTTTGATACAGCAGTGTAAACTCCAATCAAGTTATTAGGAATGTTTATTCATATAATTCAGTTACGTAAATAAATTTCAAATAGAAAACATTCCACTTATTTACTCAAACTGGTATATTTTCAATCTTATTCAACAACACTGGTTTCTTCTTCAACCCATTGTCAGAGAAAAATAAAATTACTACCATAAGGGGGAAATTTTTCAAAAAAAAGCCAAGTTTTCTACAAAATAGTTGGATTCATAATCCTTGAGTATAGATTATCAACAAATCTGAATATCTTCAACAATGTTGTTGAATTTTTGATAGAATAGTTGAATTTTGAACCGAATATGACGGATTTTGTAAAAAATAGTTTTGTTTTCATCTCTGAAAAATGCTTTCGACAAAATTGTAGAATTTTTAACTTCAAAGAAACTAAACTCAAACCAGAAGAGAGGAATACTATTATGATGTTAATTTTTTCTGTCTACTGGTCTCATCAATATTTAAATAATTGATTATTTAAATATTGTTTTTCTG
>WSXT02000030.1:263136-276511 GCA_011762715.2 Neuroterus valhalla
CTAGAGTTTTAAAGGGGATTTTCAAGAGAGGAACCGCGTGGTACCATACAGTACCGCTAGCAGCTGATGGGTTAACTTCTTTGAGAACGATGATTACAATATGCATTATTTTGTGGTAATCATGTGTTCAAAAAAATACCCTTGTGTAAAGAATATAATAATTAATAAGTGGGTTTCCCCGAAATCAAAGCACACTAAGCACCTTCTATGATTTGAAATTGTTATTTTCAAACAAATTTTCTCTGACTGACAAAAAACTTGGTGTTTCGTAGAATCATCATCTCCAGCACGAGGCAAAAAGAGAAAACACGAGGATGGTGGAGAACCGGGGAATTAGAACCCTGATAAAAATTTTCGCTACTGTCGAATGAGTGTGTAAAATTCGTATAAATAATAACAATGATTGCGCCGCCGAGTGAACAGCTGGGAATAAAACTTATTGACCGACCAATGACAGTACAGTTAGTGGTGTGATTTTATCAGTAAAATGAAAAAGAAAGAAAAAAATCATTGTCTGAGAAACTGTTTTTGAGACAGCAATTGATTTAAGAACAAGTGAAGATCACGAGAGATGAAAGAACAGAAAAAAGGCATAAATACGGGCCGCATTCCAGCTAGACCCAACACGTTTTAGTTATACTAACGATATTTTATATAGGGTATATAGTTAGAGAATTAGAGGTGTTGCATAGTGTGGACGGGAGTTTGGAATAATGAAGGACTCGGGTGACAGCAGAGTTGTTCACTCGAATGGAGCGCATTTGTCTGTTAGCTCCGGTCGGCCAAAGGCTGGTCATGCTGGAATGCAGCCGTCGTTAAATAAGGTTACATAAGTTACATTTTAAATACATTATTATTGTACCATTAAACGAGGAACAACTTTTGTACAGGTTTACGAAATGTCGCTGTGAATTTTAGGACAGAAATTAAAGAGACCAACAAGAAAAGAATCTTTGGGTTCAAGGCTGATAAATAGCAAGTAGCAGAAGTACTTTGTTGAAAGTATTTTCAAATAGGGATCGAAGAGTTTTTTCCATGTTCTCTAAAGGGTAATTTCCGAAATCGTGCTTGAGAGTTTGTTTCGTATTTGGTTATGTATTGATTCAATGCTAATGACGATGTTTACTGGAGTCAGTAAACATTGTTACATCCACTAGAAGGGAAAGGAGACTAAAAAAAAGTGCAATCATAATTTTTTAAAGGTTTTACATTTAGTTATTCGCACACATGATTGATTTTGGATTTATGAACTGTAAATGTTGAAAAAAAAGTTTTTAATCCTTTATAATAACTCCAAAAATAAAAAAATAATGTTATGCCATAATCATCTTTATTTTCTGTCTTGAAAGTCACTGAAGCGCTACCATATATCGTATTGAATAATGCGAAGGTAATGGATATTGACGATGATGATCATCATTATAATTATTATTAAATTATGATTCTTATGGTTTTAAAGAAACAAATGTTTACACATCATGTGTTTTCACAACGATTACGGAATGGTAATTAAAGAGTGGAAAGAATTTATACTAGGGCAGACCGACTAAGTATTCGGAGAGACCCAGGCGCAAATGAAAAACAAAACAGAAGAGGCAGATCAGTAAAATATAAAACATAGCTAATTGTATGACTAGGACTGTTAGACTAAACTGACCATACCGACTCTACCGATTACAGATAACGTTGACCGTATGAGTGGATGAGAGAAGAATGCAAGTTTAAGAGGGTTGGTTTTGTAACAAAAAGAAGAAAAATAAAAACAAAAACAATTGCGGTAGAAGATCAAGGACCTGGCGTGACCTTGCCGCCAGATTGGTTATGGCCTTATCCAATTTTTCGAGGACTAAAAGCAAATTTATATTAGGTACAGTGAGTAAATAAATCTGTAAATTCCATTGCGGCTCGCGCGGAAGGGACGTATTGAAAAATGAATTATAAATAATACTGTAATTATTGATTAATTATTCCGCGCGTCTCGCGACAAAAACTTTCGTCAATTGTGATTTTGGATAGACCACTTAAGTAAGAAAAATTTTTGTCCGCCACCTTTGTCAGATACTTTTACGACCGTATATTGTCTGTCTGTTCTGTTGTTGAGTGAATTTTTATCATAACGTTTGTTTATTTTGAGTAATCTTCATCACAGAATAAGAAAAAATAATTTATTAATAAAACCATTTACAAATCAAGAATCTATTGTCTACTTATTTGTGCTTGTTACACCTCACTGATTAGGGGAAATTATATTTTGATATTTACTGCTATCTTATATAAATAACTATAGAAAACAATTGATTATTTCCTGAAGCATGCTTCCATGATTTTGTATGAAGCCAAAGATATTACATCTGATGAAGCCAGACATTTTTGTTCATTTGTTATAGTTCAGTTCCTAACAAATTATTACAAATGTCTAGATATTTTTTTTTCGAAATTATACTTGGGGGAGATCGAAAAACTTCATCTGCGTTATTTAGAAAAAAAAGTATTGTGAATATTCAAATGACACAGGAATAAAAGTATATAGCATGGAAAGGTATTCAGAAATTCCGTTAATAATAAACGACTAGATGTCATTTATTTATTTCTCACCAAAAATAATTCTATACTTTTTTGCATCTAGCACGGCAGCTTAATTTTTTGTCTCCTTATTTTCTCCGCTCACGTTTTTTCATATTAGCTGCGAGTACAATGGATCCCAATTTTTGAAGCCGGAGGTGATTTTTTTTTATGAAGCTGACAAAAACCTAAGCGTTTTAATTTGGAAAACCCCTTCCTGATAAACAATTTCAAAAGTAATCTTTGTAGAATATATATGCTTCAAAGCGCTCGGAGCTAAGGATCGTTCAAGAAGATACAATGCCGAAATTGCACTCACGCTTTACTGTGACTTATATGAATATTATCATAAAAATTTTAGTGCTATTGAAATATGTTAAGCTCGTATTAATTCCGCATCATTTTTCTGAAATATAAAGTTTGTTACCATCTTGCGCATAAAATATAAGCTTTTGAAGAAAGAAAAATATGCCGTCTTATGGATCAAAACTACTTGAACAGAAAACTTGTATAAGTGTAGAAGGGTCTTTCTAAAAGTTATAGAAATAATAAACTGGAAACTCATAACCGATTAATGCATAATAATTTTGAAGTGGCGTAATTTAACAAAAAAATTAACGAACGATTGCATAAGGACGCCAATTTTGTAGGCAAGCAATTCATTGAATAATTTGAATAGCAACAGAGATACCAACTTACAGAAATTTACAGGAGTAAAGAGCAATTTTGGAAATGTTTTAATGCATTACTATGACTGGTAGTGAACAAATGTAAGCATATCTCAACTACTTTTTGTATTCCGTAAGAACTTTCGTACATAGCGTTTAAAATATAAAACTCTACAGATTGGGTAAGGCTTTATTGAGTTTGAAACGATGGTTAAACGAGTTTGAATTTAAAACATGCCAAGTAAAAAAAATTAATCATTCAATTTCAATTCGGAAGATAGTCAAGCGATTTCAAATTGAATAGTTGATATTTTTCAAATGAAAGCCTTAATTTCCAAAGGATTTCAATCTAGAAGTGGATATGTTTGGATTGTAACTTGCAACATCGGACAACTTTTAAAATTAAAAATATAATGACTATGATCACAGTACTAATATGTACTGTAACAAAAATTCTTCAATGTTGAAAAGTTGTTCATCATTTGTTTTAAACATTTAAACGATGCAATTGAAATAGGGGTGGCTTTTGAAAACTGAAATTTCTAAACACATGTGAAAAGCTTTTGATTCCATTATTTAAACTTGTTTCATTTAGTACTAACATATTCTTAATTCTTCTTAGGATTTACCCTTAACTACAGTACCAACCGAGCTCAAGTGCTTCCCTCTTTGGCGAAATGGTGATTTAAAATTTCAAAATGGCCACCGCGTGTACCGCTTTACTTCCAGTATCCCTCCACACTTCGATCAGTGTACTTGGTTCGCGTTCTGTGAAATCGTGATAAGAAAGCTGCCGGTTTAACGAGTTGAGTTTTGTGTCCAAAAGCGAAGAGAGATAGAGAGGAGTACTTTTCGCACCCACAGTTGGACATAAGTTAAAAATGGCTGAGAGTAAGGGCGCGTTGATCGCGAAGACAGTGCAAAAACACGCAGGTAGAGCGAAAGAGAAGGTAAGTGGCTCGCACATTTCGAAAGATTCAGCGGTTTAAAACCCCTAAACATCTTCATCTCGCACTTGATGTGTCATGCCACTTGCAGACCGCATCAGTTAGATACGATTGCATCTCTGAGCTTATCTTGTCGTCTTATAGGTTATAAAAATCAATCTTTAAATACAAAAATTTTAAATCTCAGCTAATAGAAATCACCACTCGAGTCTCAACTGCGGCGGAACTAATCAAAGAATCGTATTCTATGCACGGCGCACCTTCACAACAAAATTCCAGGGGTGACGTCTATCTTTATGACAAATTTTCATTCATAACATCAATGTCTCCGTCTCGCGGTATATTTCAAGGGCTTTTAAATTCATCTAAAAATCTCGCTTACTGACTATTCGTCGAAAATAACTTCTTTTGCATGCTCAAATTTTTTATTTTCGCTTTATTATTATTTCTAACATAATCAGTATAATTCAGAGACCATCTTTGATTCGGTACAGCACGAATTATGTAACTGGCGAACATGAATCTATGGTACAAAGAGCTCTATTTGAAATGACAATTACTTATGCAACTTGCGTCAATGTCACAGAGGCTTATTCCTCTGGGTTGTTATTCTCCTATTCTTATATTATTTCAACAAATGAATGTTCCGGTAAATTAATTACTCCGGCCGGTGATCTTTCAAATCATACATCGCGCTTCGTTATGGCTTATCTCGATTCCTTATTTCCATAAATCCTGATTGAATCGGAACTTCCGTGTGTGAGGTAATGCTACTCTGTAGAAAAAATAATTGCATTTGACAGTAAAGATGATAGAATTACCACGTTGTATCATAGTAAAACATTTGCAAACCGATGTGTAATTTTCAACCACAATTTAACAATGCTGATTTGGTGCAGGGATTGTGGACGATTTAATATTTCCGGTATCAAACTTGAGTTGATGGACGGGCTACTGAAGTGTTGAAATCGGGAAGTTTTTAAACTGGGAAATGAAATTTAACTGATATTTTTTTTATTGTTGCTATTACTATCTGATTTAATATAACTTGTTGTTAATGGTGTGATTTAAAATTGTTCCATTGTTGAAAATTTTAGATGAATTAGAAAATGAATTCCGTTTTTAAAAAGTACTCTTTATACTTCTATGCATGGTACCGAATCTCGAATGAAATTGTGGTATTAATAAACCCAATTGACTGAAGTTGTGAAATGAAACTTTTACACTTTGAGTTCCCTGGAAATTATTATATTTCTTGGTCTTGTCATCATTTTCATAATAGGACCTGAATCTTGAGTTTCCATCTGATCGCCAGAGAGGGTTTTGATTTGAGGTGAAGAAGTCCTTCAAACTAGAGAGATTTGAAATTTCTCTCTGAAATTTCTCAACTCTCGCATGATTGGGAACTTGACATTCTCATCTTTCTGCGATTGGTTGCACATTTACAGATGGTTTAAACAACTCAACACTGAAGACAATCCTATTTTAGCATATGGCCAAGAGGATAGGTGTCTGCACCTTCACAAGACATCTCAAGATTGATCTATCGTCCGGAGAATAACCATCGTTTGCATCCTTTCCTTTTCGCTGGCCTCGAATATACGTTCCTTACTAGACATTTAAAAAATCTCAGTACTTCTACTATTTTACATCTTATTCATCCTCTAAAATAAGTTCTTCGACTTAATATACATCTTTTATGTGAATGATAGATTGCGTGCCGAACAAGTTTTATGGACTTGCGGTGTAAATCTCTGCAAAATTTGTGGCACTTATTGCTTTATCTTATTGTTAGTATCCACTGTAGATAGGTATTAAGCTGTTAAAAGACACTAATGTCCACAATGAAAATATTTCCCATGTTCTGATTCGGTGAGCAAATTTTTGTGAAATGTGTGATTAGAGAATAAGAAGAGATAAACTGTTGAGGAAGGTCCGGAGAGCCATTAACGCGGACACTTTGAAGTTTCTTTTGGTTCAAAGTTCAAAACCTCAGAGAGATTTATACTCTGCTAGAAAAATACGCCGACCACTTGTAGTACTCATAACCTTACAAGGTACCTGTCGTTCGGTCAATAAACTCGCATGTGGACAGAATTCAATACATAGTCAATCGTATGCAATCGTGCGCAGAAATCATCATCTACTTCCTCACATTTATGATAATTGAATAATTCTAAATTTTAATTTAAAAAATGTATAATATTTTGAGAGAATAGGACTTTATCCCGAAATTTAAATGATGGGGTTGCTCTAACATGGGCGTGGAATAACATGAGGTGTCATAAATCGATGATTCAGAAATTGAAATTCTTTAGAAGTTCTACACCGGAAGGACGATATCATCTCAGCACTTTTGTTCTGAACTGTTCATATTCTCCCCTTAATTCCTACGCTTTAATCTTTTCCTGCGATCGTCTGACGCGCTTAGTCTCTAATTACTTTCATTATGACTGTGAACACGTTTTTTCTTCATTTTTTGGACTGATACACTCAATTAAGATTGATATAAGCGCGATCCTTGGATTTCGATGCAAACTTCATTTAATATAAGGATGGGCAGACTAATTACTTTCAATTTTCTTGCATTTGGAGGAACGTTTCTTTCTTTCTTTAATTTTTCCCTAAATGAGTACTATATTAATATCCGCGTTACTAAATTTAAAACAATTTCATTCATTCAGAAATATAAAATTACACCTTGTTTATCAGTTATTATTTGGAGTTTTTATTATAAACATCAGTCCTTTTCTTCAAGGGTTGGAAAGGTCATCACTGCAGAAAATAATCAATTGATAAGAGAGTGTCAAGTGCAGACTCAATTATCTGAGGAAAAGCAGATAGGGCGGTATTCCAGACATGAGGAAGTAAACAGGGATGTGTGTGTATTCTGTTGACGAATGCCGCATTTGATTCAAATACTTGCTGCAACGCAAAAGGAATAGTCGAAGCGTAAACTTTTACCGCTTTAATGTTGCTTTGGCACAGGTTCTTTACTTCTTTCCACAAGTCGATTTTTCTATGACTGCATTACGCTTCAGTGCTGCATATGCGTTTCGATTCTCATCTGAGAGGCTTCAGTTTGGTAAAAGATAGCTCGGATCTGTCGCAATCTACAAAATAACTGTAAATTTAATATTCAATACCGTTGAAAGAACACGTTTTAAATTAACTCACTAACCGCGTTGCATCGTAATTTTAACTAATTACTTATTGAAAGCATTTAGATACAATTATACATACATATATAAACTGTATATCTATCGAATACATCATTTTAATTTGAAAAAATTAGACTTATTCAGGTTGGTTATTGAAACGAAAAACCGTCGAGTGATTCAAATATTACTGGGTAGTTAAGATGTGAATTTGATTGAGTTTTTTTTTTTTTTTAATTTTTCAAGATGTTTGTGATTCCAATGACAGTTTAACACTTTTAACAGTTTGAAGCACTCCTTTTTTTAGATTGCTAAGTTTCAAACACTTGAATTTCAAAATTAAAAATGCTAAGTTTATAAATTTTAAGTTGTCCAATTTTGAATGTCAATTATGTAATTATGTAATTCTGGAAATCGTGTCATTTGGCCAATTATTGTTAATGTGTTATTGGAAATTCAATAATTTTCAATTGAACCTATTATTCAGATGAAACGAATTAAACGTTTGAGTTTGAAATTATTATTCAATTTTGAATGTTTGATTTTTGAATTCAAACGATTCAGATTTCGAATCATCCCACATTAGATTCGTTAATTAAGAGAATATATATAATTAAGAATTGTTTATTTTTGAAGGTCTAAATTTGAAAATTCGAATAACTGGGAAAGAAGTTTGAAACCCGAGAAAAGACGGGGAATTTTTGTCTAAATCTTGAGTGGCCACTCTGTCATTTTACACGTAGACCTAGACGTGTTAAAATCTTCTAGGAATTTATTTGCCACAAAATTTCACATTTTATCCGTGATTTCATTTTAATTGGAAAACCAACAAAAAAGGAAAAAATCACTTGATATTGAATTTCGCAGTAATTATTTACTTCCAGCTTACCGGGTCGTTTTTTTCTGGAACTTTGTGATTAGGTGTGTGATTTTTGCGTTGAGTACCATTTCTTACCATCACCATTATTTAGTGGAATAATGAGGAGAATTTTGCAGGATGTAAAATCATAAAGAAAGTATTAACTTTTGGGCGTTCTTGTAGATTTTCCTTATTTTGGAAAATCGTTCACCAGGAGTGGATTTTAGGAGTTACAGCGGGGTCGCTCTCCACCATAATTCTTCGGAAGATTATTCTTATGAATTTTATAGGTTATGATGGTTCCAGTTCCAAAGAAGTAAAATTATTAAGCACAGTAGTGTAAAGTTTATATTGTGTCGTCGTTGCTGACGTTTCACTTTGGACGCGCGTGGTTGCCACACGCACATTTTTTCACTTTTTGAACCTTATTAAGAAGGGTCTAGAAAAAAATGTACTATGAAAATGTACTGAACAAATTGCAGCAATAATATTTTAATATCGTATCTGAATTGATTCATTATTTGTGAGATGCAGCTGTCGTTGCAGTTTTATTTTATATTTTAGTAATCGATTAGAATTCGTAGAAGGCAAGTTATACGCTTAAGAGGTAATGATGTCACGTCGAAACCCTACCGATCGTCAGGAAAGAATAGCAATCTTGTTTGAAAAAAAAAAAACACTTTTTCACTCACGTAAAGTAACGCCCCAGAGCATTGAATTTCATTTACAAAAGTAAATTACATCTTTGAAAATAAATAGAACATGTTTAGAAGAGATAAATTAGAATTAGAATTCAATTGAATCGTTATTCGAATTTAATCCAAGAATGTTCTTAAATTTTAGAAAATAGCCACTACTATTCTCTTATTCCCTCTTTTCAGCCACATACTAATATGAATCATTTGAGTCAAATTCATTATTCATTGAACGCAATCGTGTTTTCGTAATGCGTTGGTTCACATTCAAGTAACCTTTACAATATGCGGGAGGTATCCCGCCTCTCATCCATCCAAAAAACATAGAGCCTCCAATTTTTTCAGAATCAGCAGAAAAAAAAGACTTTTTTTTCTTTTAATTTTCAGTTGATTGTGAGTTTTAATGTATGCTACTTGGTCAAAGTAAAACAAGAAAATTTACAAAAAATATATGAATGTCTTCGATTCTTCCTGTGATACCTCAGTGGCAAAAACGATCAAAGTAATTCATATAATATGTTTGATAATATTTTATATTCCACCATCACGTGTATCTTCCTGCTGAGATATTCACAATAATCCCTGTAAAAAAGAGGATTCTTTTTTTTTTCAGCTGAAAGGGTGTTGAAAGGGTTTCATCAGGGTGTTGACTTGACCAGGAAATGACCGGGAATTTTATTGACCAATAAAAAACCGGGAAATGACCAGGAATTCAATTAAAAATCCAACGATAAGAAAAACGTTTTGCAAATCCGTTGCTCTGTCTGATTTTTTTAGCTGACTCAAATTCGATAATTGAATTGATGATAGCCATAACCTAAAAAGAAAATTATTTTCTTAATTTTTTCAAAAAAATGTATTCATCACGTTTTATTTGCTTTTCCTCATTTATCTGAATTGGGACAGGAAATTTCAGGAAAATAATAGTTTTTATTTTATAGCAAGAAGTTTCAATGAAGAAGTATAATTTCACTTGGGACAGAGAATTTTTTACATGGAACGGGAACCGCTTTAGAAGAGAGAAATTTTGAAAACTCCTTCCTCCAATTAAAAATTCGTCACAATTCTAAAGTTCCCTCTTCCTAATTTTGAATAAACAAAGTACTTCAAGCAATCTTAAGAGCAGAAGTAGAAAGTAGAAAGCTTGTTTACATTGTTCATTGCAAATTCATCCTTTTTGAGTTAAAAAACCAACTTCTTGTTTAAAATTTAAACTTGGTTGTTCTTATCGAATTTTCTCGTTCAAGTTGCAATAATTCCATTCAAAATTCACGTCTGGTTGAAATTTCAACTACTTTGTTAAAAATCAATTCAAATTTTTTTGGTGAAAAATTCAAGTATCTAGTTGAACATTGATTTTTGAATTTGAAAATCAAACTATTTTTTTGAGAATTTATCTATTTTGTGGAAAATTTGACTTTTTGTAGAAAATCATTCTTTATAGTCAAAAATTCATCTTTTTGGTTGAAATACTTCTATTCATTTGGAGATTCATCATTATACCTGAAAATACATCAGTTTGGTTGAAAATCAATTACTTCAACTGAAAATTCGACTGTTTCATTTTTATGGAAAATTGATCCTTTCTAGTTCAAATTTCGAAATTTCGGGAAAATTTGTCTTTTTTAATTAGAAATTCAATTATATCGTTGAAACTTCACATATTTGGTTGAAAAATCGATTTTATGTAGAAAATTATCTTTTTCCTTGAGAGTTAATATCCTTCTTCAAAAATTATTCTTTACGGGTAACAATCCAAGTTATACAGTCAAACATTTTTCGTTTTGGTCGAATATGAATCCAGTTAAAAACTCTTATGTTTGGTTTAAAATGAATTTTTTAAGCCAAAAATGTCACTATTCCATATTTGTTTGAGAATTTTTTTTATAGTTGAAAATTAATTTTTTTCTTCAAAGAATGAACTATTCTAGTTAAATGTTTATCATTACAGTTAAAAATTCATATTTCTGGTTTAAAATTTAAGTACTTCCGTTAAACATTCACAATTTCATTTGATTCTTCATCATTTTGTGTACGAATGTAATAAATGTATAAAAAAACTTGAGCTTGGTTTAAAATTGGTTTCTTAAACTAAAAATGTTACTCTTCCATTTTTGGCTGAAAATAATTATTTTTTGACTTTGAAATTCGTCTATTTTGTTAAAATATTATATTTCTTCATAGAAAATGATTCTTTCTATTTGGAAATTATTCTTCTCGTTTGAATATTCACCTTCATGGTTGGAAATTGAAGTGCTCCAGTAAGACATTTATCTTTTTAGTTGAAAATTCATCTTCTTGTTCTGAAATTGAACTGTCCTGGTTAAAGATTCATATTTTATTTGAAAATTCATCACATTGGTTGAAAAATGAACTATTTTGTTATAAATCTGTTGTTTTTTCTGTTATCGTAAATTGATTTTTAAAATTTAATGTCTAACTGTTCCAATTTGTGTAAAAAAATGATATTTTTTTTGTTGAAAATTAGAGTATTCTTTCCAAAATTGATTTATTTTCCAATGTTTGGTCTGTTGTGTTAAAGGATGTTTAGAATGAACATCATGAATAAAAATAAATGTTAGCGTTTTGGCACAAATGTAAATATGTTATTTCTAGTTGACCGGGAAAATTGAAAAACTTGACCGTGAAGAACCAGGAAATGACCGGGAATTTGAAATCGTCCGCCAAATCGACACCCTGATTCATTCATTTAATGATGGAATGAAACCAGTTTTGTCAAAGAACCGGTTAATATTCTTTTTTTTTGAGGGGGTAGGGGGATTGGATATTCTCAATGATTGCCTACAGATTATGTAATCATTCTTGTAAGTCCCACTCATTTGATTCCTCGTCCTATACTCAGAGAATCTTCGATCGTCAGCAGTATGCCGATTTGTTTTTTTTTGTTTTTTGTTTTTTTTTTTGGTTGCAACAAAAATTGGACACTAGAGAATAATGCAGTTCAGTTCTTGCTACAATTTTGTGCTTCAAAGGTATTTTTACGGAACTAGATATCCAAAAATTTTCCGAAAATTTTGTTTCAGATTTTAGCTCGGTATTTTAGAATAGTGAGAATTTTGTTTCTTGCTTTCAGCATCGATATTTCTAGGAATCGTTATCTTTTATTGAATATATATAAAATATCACACATTTCTTATTTATATTGAATTCCCCCATATCTTGAGAGCAAGTTTTTATTTTTTTATAAAATTAAAAATGGGATTCTTAGTTGTTATTGGAATCTGATTTTCGAAACCTGTGAAATATGAACCTCAGAATCCTCTGATGATATACACGAAATTGACAAAAAAAAAATAATATCGTGACCCGCAACCGAGCCTGCTTTAATTTTGTGGCAAGTGTCACAGTGAGGCTATGTGAGCTTCCACATTTTATTCCCTCGATACTTGATGACTCGTTCCAATCAAACTTTTTTTTCGTCTCAGTTTACCACCACTTCAGTTCAGGAGTGGACTTGGACTTGAGTTTTATCTTCTCGTGGTGATTTAAATTTTGCGGAATGTTTTTCTGCTCTCCTGAAAAAATTCTGATATCTAATTCTGTACTGCTACACTTCACTTCAAGTGTTCTCATTTTTGGGGAAAAAAGTCATTTCGTGAACACGAGAAATGAGCTGCAAAAAATTGACCTTACCGGTTTTCCTTTTGAGTTAGATGAATAGTGAAAATTAGGAATTCGATTCTTGATCCAAAAGCATGAACTCTCTACTGAATTCATTTCGACCCCATAACGCTCGTAATTCGTAGGTGTCTCGCTGTGTTCGTTGCCATGGTGGGGTCTACATGAGCTTATCTGGTAGAACCGGTCTACAGCATTGCCTTGCGAAGGTATCTTCAGGCTTGGCCCAAACCAAGAACAACTTCTTGATCAAATGCCCATTGATTCGAGATTCCTGATTCCGCTCCCGAAAGTAATTGTCATTACTTCATTTTGCGATCTTCAAAATGTTCTATTATATTTTCCTGGAATAAATTTACATTCAAGATTTGAAAGAGTCGTATTCCAGCAGATCAGAGATCGGGTTCAGGCAAAGTTTCATATGACCACTGGGCTTTCTTGCATACTTATGCGCATGATATGTGTCCTTCGCAAAATGGTGTAACCCGAACCGGAAACATTTGAAAGTGCATAGCACAAAATCAAACTTGATTTGGTTTTCAGAATACCACAGGAACGCAGAAAGAATTAGTTTCGCGAATCACCTTTTTTTTCCTGAAGTCATTTGCATATCGAAATTTTAATATCAAGTGTGCGAATATTATAGGAGGGTGACTATCAGTGTGCCTAGTAATTTTCAAAGTCAACATTGCCAAAGTTGTTTCTCATGGAATTACAAGAAAAAGTGTTCAGAAATCAGAAAAGTTCATAAATGTAAAAATGCTATGAAATCCTCAGTGTTACTTAACCAATAATAACTCGTTTTGTTCCGGCCTAATTTGTTTCTACCTCCTTCCTCTTTTACCTT
>WSXT02000030.1:289098-304237 GCA_011762715.2 Neuroterus valhalla
AATAAAATAAATGAAATAAATAAAAAAAATAAAATAAATAAAAAAAATAAAATAAATAAAATAAATAAAATAAATAAAATAAATAAAATAAATAAAATAAATTAAATAAATTAAATAAATTAAATAAATTAAATAATATAAAAAAAATGGAATAAAAAATAAAATAAAATAAATCCATAATTTGTTTAGATCTATGATTTTTCTAGATCAACGATGACAAAAGGGCAACTTTCCATTATTTTTTTGCTCCTTTCGATCCTCCCTAATATTTGGCAGTGAAATGTAAATTACTGAAAAGAAAGGGCATCACACTTCTCAGCCTTATGAAATATTCATGGTCTAAGCTCGCCAGTTTTTTTGCACATCATTTTACATAAGAAAACACCACCTTCAAAGAGGCAGAAATTATCTTTTTTCTTCCAAGGACTTTATTTTTCAATAGATTGAGCTACCAGTCTACATATTCATGAGTAATTTTTATCAGAATCATACTCATTTGGAATAACTGTTCAACTTTTGTTGTAAATCTTTCCATAAGAGAGGTAAGTTTTGTGTAAAGAAATGAGCGCAATAATATATTATGCACCTAGGGGGAGGAGAGGGACTTTTCCCCTTGGCGCATACGACATTTTTTATAACAAATGCATGATTTCAGACGTTTCTCGAAATACAGTCACGATTTCAGTCAATATTAGTCTTCAAAACAAGGTAGCATGATCGCAAAGAAGTTCAGATGTTCAAAATTCGATTAAAAAATGTCTATAAATATCCAAAAATTTTCGATCATTTATGGTAATTTTACAGGAAAGTACGACGACTTATCATAAATCACCCAAAATTCAATATTGAAAATTTCCATAAATGTCCGGAAATTTATGAAAATTGTCCATAATTTATAGTATTCTCACGGGCAATTTATGGTAACTTAATGGATAGATAGTTTACCCGAAATTCAATTTGAGAATTTTTACGAATTTCTGGAAATTTATGGAAATTTTCGATCATTCATGGTAATTTTACAGAAAAATATGGTGACTTACCATAAATCACCCAAAATTCAATTTAATGAATTTCTATAAATTTCCTGAAATGTATGAAAATTTTCCATAGTTCATAGTATTCTCACAGGCAATTTATGGTAACTTGAAAGATAGATACAGAGCTTACCCGAAATTCAATTTGAGAATTTTTATAAATTTGCGGAAATTTATGGAAATTTTCGGTTATTCATGGTCATTTTGCAGGAAAATTTGGTGACTCACAATAAATCACCTAAAATTCAATTTTGAAAATTTCCATAAATTTCCGGAAATTCATGAAAATTTCCGTAATTCATAGTATTATCACAGGCAATTTATTGTAACTTGAGAAATATCGCACCAAATTCAATTTGATAATTTCTATAAATTTCCGGAAAATTTCGGTCATTTATGGTAATTTTACAGGAAAATATGATGACTTACCATAAATCACCCAAAATTCCATTTTGAAAATTTCCATGAATTTCCGGAAATTTATGAAAATTTTCCGTAAGTTATAGTATTCTCACAGGCAATTTAAGTTTAACTTAAGATAAAATCAAATTTGAGAATTTCTATAAATTTCCGGAAAGTTCTGGAATTTTTGAGTCAAAATGGTAATTTCACAGGGAAATATGGTGACTCACCATAATTCATCCAAAATTCAGTTAAAAAAATTTCCATAAATTTCCGGAAAATGGAAATTTCCCGTAATTTATAGTATTCTCACAGGCAATTTATGGTAACTTAGGATAGATTACCGGAAAATAAATTTGAGGATTTCTATAAATTTACGAAAATTTATGGAAGTTTCCGGTCATTTATGGGTACTATCTAGGAAAATATGATGACTCACCAAAAATCACCAAAAATTCACTCGAACAAATGTCCATAAATTTCCGAAAATTTATGAAACTTTTCGGTAATTTATAGTAATTCCACAGGTAATTCATGATAACTCAAGTAAGCAACTCATGAATCAATTTAAAAATTTCCATGGAATTCCATAAATTTCCGGACATTTCCAGTCCAGGTAATTTCACAGAAAATATGATGACTAACCATAAATCACCCAACATTCAATTTTTAAAATTCCATAAATTCCCGAAAATTCATGAAAATTTCCCGTAATTGATAATATTCTCACAGGTAATTTATGGTAACTCAAGATAGAGTATCTACCCCGAATTAAATTTGAGAATTTTTATAAATTTCCGGAAATTTATGAAAATATCCAGTAATTAATAGTAATTTTTACAGGTAATTTATGGTAACTTAAGATAAGCAGTTCATAATTGAATTAAAAAATTTTCATGAAATTCCACAATTTTCCGGACATTTTCGGTTATTTACGGTTATTTCTCAAGTTATGTATGATAACTTTTCATAAAGTGCCGTAAAATTCTACTTTTTGCAACCAAAATTTCCTCAAAGTTTTTACAGTGAGTGGGATGATTATCGTGAAATGGAAGCTTATAGATGTATAATTTTTATTATTCATCTCTGACGTCACTTTTCACTCCCTAGGGAGTGAAAAGTAGAGCTTTAGCCCCGCTTCATAGGCGTCGAAAAGGCCTGAAATCATGCATGTTTTATGAAGAATTATGTACACTGAATTTTCTATCTTAATGTTTCGTTTTCATTTTTTGCAAAAAAGCGCAATAATTGAGACGATAGGAATCGGTAATTGGGTATCTTATAGAGTCATAGACGGTTGTGAAGTAAACATTTTTGATTTTGAATCCTTGGAATATTCGATCAATATTAATCATTCTTACTCATTTTTTTCAATGATGAGTTTCAATATATTATTCTTACACAGTCATCGATCTGAATTGAACGTCAATCCTCGATACGCCCCAAGGATGGATATTTGATGCAAAGGTTTCACTTCTATAAGAATCGCACGTGCTTAGGTATACCTGTTAAAAATCAAATATTCAGATCCCATACACTTATAATTCAAACTCAGCTTGATAGATTCTTCTGCCAATTACTCAAATAATATACCAATTGAAATCTAACGAAACAATGTGCAGAGTTTCCAATCGCTACAATTATTATCATTATTATACCATTAAGCCAAATCCCTTTCTGGGTAAGATAAACTTGTTTACGTTTCAACATTGTAAATTAATTTTTATTGGTTATTTTTACACTGGGTGTCTCACCAATCCACTGCAGGAAGCTAATAGAAATTCTTATAAACTGCTCAAATAAGAGCTAGTCGAATTTTGTACAAAAAAATTTAGCGTCATTGAAGATTTGCGGAGCAGAGATCATTCTACACTGAGATTGTTAATTTTACATACAAAAATATTAAGGAAGCATGTATTGGCAAGAAAACTTCCATGGTCAACTGCGAAAAATACGAATTTGAAAAAATAGAATTTCAGAATTTCAACTCATCCTCACGATAATCCTGCAGCCCCGCCGAAAAGAGATTCTTCTATATTGAAATTGACACTTTACCACGAAAGACATTTTGGAAAGACGCATTTTCTTAAAATAATGGAAAAATAGACACGTATGTCGGAATACAATAAACACGTTAGGGTCCTTTCGAGTCTCCTTGTACACTGACCAATGAAGAAAAAGAGAGATGCTCTTGAAAAAGGAATATAAATCAGTCCCCACTTTTATGGGGAAAGAAAAACTGTTAAAAATTACAGCCTAAATGTCCCAATACGAACGAGCTGAATTTTGTAAAAATACTTAAATTTTCAACCAAACTTCTTACTTACTAGAAGAGATAGAATTTCTATCAAATAAGATAAACTTGTTTGATTTTTATGAAAATTGTTTGATTTTTCATTTCAAAAGATCAATTTTCAATTACAGAGATGAATCCTCAACCAAAATATAATAACTTTCAGCCAAACTTCATTTTCGCTGAAAAAACAAAATATTTCTACCAAACAAGATGAACTTGTTTGATTTATATAAAATTTTTTTTTCTCATCTTAAAAGATGAATTTTCAACTACAGAGATGAATCCTCAACCAAAATTTATGAGTTTTCAACCAAACTGCCCTTTTAATGGAAAATGATCATATTTCTACCAAATAAGATAAATTTGTTTGATTTCTAATAACATTGTTAAATTTTGCATCTTTAAATATGGATTTTCAACTACATAGATGAATCCTCAACCAAAATATATTAATTTTCAGTCAAACTCCATTTTTACTGAAAAAAATAATATTTCTACCAAATAAGACAAACTTTTTTGATATATATAAAAAAAAATTTTTTTTATCTTAAAAGATGAATTTTCCACTACAGAGATAAATCCTCAACCAAAATGTATTAATTTTCAGCCAAACTTCATTTTTACTGAAAAAAATAATATTTCTACCAAATAAGACAAACTTTTTTGATTTATATAAAAAAAAAAATTTTTTTATCTTAAAAGATGAATTTTCAACTACAGAGATGAATCCTCAACCAAAATTTATCAATTTTCAACCAAACTGCGCTTTTAATGGAATATGATAATATTTCTACCAAATAAGATAAATTTGTTCGATTTCTAATAAAATTGTTGAATTTTGCATTTTTAAAGATGGATTTTCAGCTACATAGATGAATCCTCAACCAAAATTTGTAATTTTCAGCCAAACTTCATTTTCACTGAAAAAAAAAATATATATATATTTCTACTAAACAAGATAAACTTATTTGATTTATATAAAATTTTTTTTTTCGTCTTAAAAGATGAATTTTCAACTACAGAGATGAATCATCAACCAAAATTTATTGATTTTCAACCAAACTGCCCTCTTAACAGTAATTCATTTAAAATCAAAATTTCAGAAGAAACAAAAAAGGATAAAAATCACATACACTTATAATAAAAATGAGGATCAAAAATGAATTTATTACATCTTTCCATCTTATTTTGATGATAACATACTTAGATTGGAATCCAAATAAAAATGTGGATATACGACGATAATAAAATTTCATTCTCGAAATTTTTCTTGATATTATGTTTATCGGAGATAAGAAAAATATAAGAGTGTGGTGAAAAATTTCTGATGTGATCTTACGATACGAATTTATAAAATAGTTATAAAGAAATAAAGAGTAAAAACGTTAAAACTAAATACATATAGAACGATCCGTGGGTGATTACGTCACGCTTGCCGGAGTTTTGAGTTAGATTAAAAACTAAACCCTTCGAGCCAATTTCCTGAAAGCTTCCGTCAGAGTTGGACGGGTATGATTACGGTTAGACACAGGTGTGTTAAACGTGTATATTTCACGGTGTAACATATATTAAACGTCGAACACCTAGAACAAACATCCAAGAGTTTAGCACCTGTCATTTAATGATCAAGTAATGACTTGGAAAAAGACTATTCTTGTTTCCACACTTGCACCATATTATACCATAATATAATGTTTCTAATAGTAATAATAAAGGAATAATGGTAATGAGATTATGTTCTTTTTATTAATTAAAACTTATACCTCCAAGGTGAAGTCGACGGCCGCTAACAATAAGGTTCTATCTCAGCGATCAAAGCAACAAGGTTCTATCTTTATCAAAATTCAAAAAGGTACCTAGTATCTCGTCGGCCAATTCAAAAAGGTTCTATCTCGGCGGCCAATGCAAAAAGGTCCTATCTCAGCATTCCGTGCAACAAGTTTATATCATTCTATTATTCCGACGGCTCAGATAGAACCTTGTTGCACAGAACGCTGAGATAGAACCTTTTTGCATTGGCCGATGAGCTAGTATCTTCTTGAATTTTGATGAAGATAGAACCGTGTTGCTTTGATCGCTGAGATAAAACCTTATTGTTGGTGTCAATACTAAAAATCCTTTCTATAGCAAACATCCGGTGTGAACTTTCAAATTCCATTAATATGAACCTCTTCATTCTTCAAGTGAATATTCAATTCTTGCCCTCTTGGCTTTTTTTATGGCCCTTAAAATGATTGAAATAAGTTCCATAAATAATAATCATAATTTGCATTATCATATACAGTGATACAAGGGAAATTATAAATTATCCACGTTTTAGGTCATTAAAATATTTTGCAGTGATATATATTTCTGCAACTCCTGTCAATTAAATAAAAACCAAGAATCCAACAACAAAATGTGGTCAAAAACCTTTGAATATACTTAATAATAAGAGAGAAAAAAAGGTGAAGGAAAAAAAGAGAAAGGATAAAAGAGAAAGCAACCTCCAAATCCCCTTGATAAGGGTGTTGGGTGAATAGGGTGGTCCAGAAAATTTTTTTTCGAATTTTTATGCAAAACGGCCGGAAATTTGTTTGAATCCACAAAAAAAAGGAATTTAAAAAAATAATAATAATATTTAGAGGTTGCGCAAGCCCCATGAAGTTTAACACGTATTTCCCATAAGAAAAAAAGACGTTTTTGTTAATTTTATTCAGAATTCTCATTATGAGGTGAATCGAATTCGAAATTCACCATTTCTCTTCACAATCAGTCAAAGAATGCGAATAATAATACTTTTCAATATCACCCCCAAAAGTCTGTTTTATAGGGTCCCAAAAAACCCCCATAAGTGAAGAAATGGGTTTTCCGAACTTTTGGCGCTAATTATGATTTTTCGCGGTTTTTTAACGCACATTGCTTCAAATACATAAAATACTACTTTATACTGATAATCAGATGTTTATTTTAATTGTTCAAACAATTTATTATTGTTTTTAGCAACTTTCTTTTAGAAAAGAGTTAGAAACTCAAGGTTTTTTCTGAATTTTTCAACTTATTTTCAACGCGTCAGTTAAAGCGAGGTAATAATCAATTAGAGTTAACATAAACAATTGTTTAAACAATTTTTTATTAAATATAACAATATTCTCTTAGCATAATGCTACAAAGTTGCGGTTTTTCCTGAAATTTTCAATTTTTCATCCACTTTTCACTTGAAGTGAGTAATTATTCAATTTAATTTAGCAAAAAGAATGGTTTAAAGAAAATGTAAATGTTTATAGTCATCTTCTTCTAGATTAAGACTACATAGTTGCGGTTTTTTCTTGAAATTTTTAACTTTCCATCATTTTCCAATTAAAATGAAGTAATAAATAATAATTCATGTTGAAAAAATAATTGTTTAAACAATTTTTTATCATTGCTAATAATATTTTCTTTGCTTAATGATAGAAAATTGCAGTTTTTTCCTATAAATTTTCAACTTTTTGCCCCCTTCTCAGTCGAAGTGAGTTAATATTCAATTTAATTCAACAGAAATAATTGTTCGAACAAATTATTATTGTTCATGGCTTTCTTCTCTTAGATTAGTGCTAAAAAGTTGCGGTTTTTCGAAACTCTCAAGCTTTTGTCCGCTTTTCACTTAGTGAGGTAATAATGAATGCGAGTTAACAATTAGGCCTATTTAAACAATTTATTATTGTTCATAACCATTTCTTCTTAGATAAGTGCTAGAAATTTGTGTTTTTTTCTGAAATATTTACCTTTGCACTGAATGGAATTTGAATGAAGTTCAATTAAATTGAATTAGATTGAATTGATTTAATTGTTGGTTAAATTAGATTGTTTTTTATCTAAAATTAAAAAAACTTCTTTTCGAAATATCAACCAGTATATTTTTGATTAAAAATTTATATTTTTAGGTCGAAAATTCAACTTTTTGGTTGGAAGTTAAAGTACTTTCTTAAAAATTCAATTTTTCGTTGGAAAACTATAATTTCAGTATAAAATTTGAAATTTAGATTTTACTGAATGAATTCAGCTTTTTTGATTGAATTAATTTTTTTTGAACATTGGGAAAAGAACAGAGGTAATGTACTTAAAACAATACAATACTATTTAAAATATGATTCTCTCTAATGTTTATACATTATTTGTTCACAACTCAAAAGGTAAAGCAAAATTAAACATCTCAGGAAAAATCGCAACTTTTTAGCACTAATCTAAGAGGAGAAAGCCATAAACAATAATAATTTGTTCCAGAAAGCTATAAACATTTAAAATTTGTTTGAACAATTATTTTTGTTTAATTAGATTTAATAATTACTTACTTCAAGTGAAAAATGACCGAAAAGTTGAAAATTTCAGAAAAAACCGCAACTTTGTAGTTTAAACAATTATTGTTGTTAACTTCATTCGATTATTATCTCGCTTTAACTGAAACGTTCAAAATAAGTTGAAAGATTCAGAAAAAACCTTGACTTTCTAACCCTTTTCCGAGAGAAAGTTGGTAAGAACACTTAGGGGGGTTTTTCGGGACCGTATAAAACCGACTTATGGGGATGACATTTGAAAAATAATATTTTATTCGCATTCTGTGACTAATTGTGAAGAGAAATATTGAGAATTTTGAATAAAATTTACAAAAGCGTCTTTTTTTCTTATGGGAAATACGTGTTAAACTTCATGGGGCTTGCGCCACCTCTAAATATTATTCAGTTAAATAAAGGTAATAATCAAATAAAGTCAACAAAAATAATTGTCAAATAAATGTGTTAATGATTATAACAATATTCTCTTAGAATAATGCTACAAAGTTGCGGTTTTTTCTGAAATTTTCAACTATTTGTCTATTTTTAATTTAAATTATGTAATTATTCAATTCAATTTCTTAAATATCCGTAAGTGTTTAAGTTTTTAAGTGCTCCTTCTTACTTTCATCGATTTTCTTAAGATTTTCAAAAAATAAATCACTGATGAGGGCCAATAACAGAAGCCGAAACGTCTGATTCAATGAAAAATTGATTTCGAATATTACGTGACCCTAATGCCAATTTCACCATCAGCATACAAATATTATTATTATTATTATTATTATTTTTTAAATACGTCTTTTTTGTATCCGAACAAATTTCCTAGCGTTTTGCATAAAAATTGGAAAAAAATTTCTAATGCATTTTTGGACCACCCTAGTGTACATGTATAATTTTCATTATCCACCTTTAACATCCTGTTTTAGCATGAAGGACTGCTGCAATCATGCTTATATTTGGAAAAAGAGATTTTCGTGTTTGGATAATTGTATTGTGAATATTCCAACTCGTTTAGGTATACTCGAGCGACGTATGTCTTCAGTAGAAAAAAAGGCTTTGACAATAGGAAGTTCAAATAAATCTGCTTAGCCGAAATATCATTGAAATAAAAAAATCAAAATTGAGCTGCAGGTGAACTTCCCATATTACTTTCACTAACGAGAAACGTCGAATAAAGCTTGAACACGCCGATATGTGTATTTGTAATGATCGACTACAATTTTATCGAACATTCGTATGCGACAAAGCCACTGCATAGGGTGGATTAAATAAATTCCATAATACTCTCCAGTTCAACCCTGGTGAGTAATATGCGTTCCCATACATATCTGCGTATCATTAACAAGAGCTTTATGTTTCCACATATGCATCGATACATGTGATCAGTGCTCAGCACGCTCACGTACTTCTCTGTTTTAATCGTCGCGATCCTTTTACAACACAAATACCTGAAACTTTAGTGTCCTGTTATTTCAGAATGATTTATTAACATTTATTCTACCATGCACAAGTTGAGACGAGGTATATTACCAAAAATCAAGATTTATTAAACTCTTTTCAAAAGTTAAACAAATTATTCCTTGGATTCTTCTTAAGGCTGAAGTTACTGTAAGTCTGCAAACGGTTGCTGTAATCTACACGGATGTGAAACTTGGAGAGTAATCTCTTTCCGGAGTTTGTTGCGATCAAAAGCGATGACGAATGGCCCAGAAATTTCGGCTCTTATGAATGACGAGGCAAAAACCGACCCCACTATACCAAAGCTGAGTTAAACCAGAGTGATTAGTGACCACTGGTCCGTGTGGCTTTTCGACAAACCTCTCATGCCCTTCACTTTCCACCTTGTCTGTCTACTGAATCTACAGCTGGCTGCTGTCTAATCTTTTCTCGTTTATGGAGCAAAATGCAGATCGAATTTGATACTCCTATAGGGACAATATGGAGCTGTGATTTTTGGATCAAATTGACATGAATTGCAGTAAATTGGGGTTTGGTGTTGTGGGTATCTGGACTTATCATGATCATGGCTGCAAACGATCTATCAGTATCGTTAAACAAAATGATCAGCATGCGTACTGTTGAAACCTTAAGCAACAAAAAAGTCTCAATCTGAGGATAATTTTAGGAATGGTAGTACAGTAAATCTCAAAGAATAATCTTGAATACAATGTAGGATAAAAATTTTTCGAAAAATTGACAGCCACCCAAGGTGTTCCTGTTTTGTTCATTAGGGTGTTTGGTGTTAAAACACCAATCCTAGAAACCACTTGCTTGATCAACATTTCTATAACACTCAACCTTTAGATTTTTATTTTCCAAACCTTATCTTTGATCCCTTAAATGTTTAATGTAAGTGGCGGCTATCGTACTGGATTGAACAGTTAGCGAATGTTCTCGTGAGTGTTTGCAGGGTGGCGACTTGACCGGGAAATGACCGGGAATTTACTTGACTCAACCTACACTATAAAAAATTATACCTTCATGAGAGGAAATTTTTTCTATTTTTTTCCATTATAAGAAAAACGTTTTGCAAATTTGTATCTATGTGTGATTTTTTTGTCTGATTTGATAATCGAATTGATGATCGAACAAACATACAGGAAGTGTTTACGTAAATTTTCAAAGAAAATTTATTTATCACGTTTTATTTACTTTTCCTCGTTTATCTGACTTGGCTCAGGGAATTTCACAAAATATTTATAGTTTTTATTTTAGGGCAGGGAGTTTCAGTGAAGAAGTATAGTTTCACTTGGAACAGAATTTCTCACATGGAACGGAAACTTCTGAGAGGATTTGAAAAAAATCGTTCTTCCAATTAAAAATTCGTCACAATTTTCCCTCTTTCAATTTTAAATTGAGGAAGTACTTTAGGCAGTTTTTAGACTAGAAGTAGCATTCTGTAGAAGGAATATTTTTGAATTATGATAGAAAACTTGTTTACATTGTTTATTGCAAATTAATCTTTTTTGAGTTGAAAAATCAACTACTTGCCTAAAATTCAAACTTTGTTGTTGAGAATTAAATCTTTCAGTTAAAGTTGTATTATTTCGATTCAAAATTCACCTCTGTTTGGAATTGTTACTTCGTTGTTAAAAATCAATTTATCTTCTTGTGGTGGAACTTTAACTATTTCCGTTGAAGACTCATCTTTGTATCTCAAAATTCATCAGTTTCTTGAAAATCAATCTCTTCGACTGCAAATTAAACTGTTTCATTTTTAGTGGGGAATTGATCTTTTCTTGTTCAAAATTCGACAATCCTGTGGAAATTTGTCTTTTTGAATTGAAAATTCATTCAATTTATTGAAACTTCACACATTTTGTTTAAAAATCCATTTTTTGGTAGAAAATTATCTTTTCCATCGGAACTCAATACTCTTCTTCAAATATCCTTCTTTACGGTTGACAATTCAAGTTTAATAGTTTAAAATTTTTAATTTTAGTCAAAAATTCATCTAGTTGAACATACATCTTCTTATGTTTGATTTAAAATTAATTTTCCGAGTCAAAAATGTCACAATTCCCTTTTTGTTCAAAGATTACTGTTTTGATACTGGAAATTCCAACCATTTTGTCATAAAATTAAACCTTTTGGTTGACAATTAATTTTTTGTCAAAAATTGAACCATTCCAGTTGAATGTTCATCATTCCAGTTAAAAATTCGTGTTTCTGGTTCAAAATTCAACTACTTTAGTTAAAAATTTAAAATTTGATTTATTTCTTCATCATTTTGTGTAAAAATATAACAATTTGTTTCAAAGTTAGTTTTTTTTTAACTAAAATTTTAACCTATTCTATTGGAAATTTCATAGTCTTAGTTAAAAGTTCATTTGTTTAGGTAAACATCCAATTTTTTCGATTTGAAATTGGGGTAATCAAAATTTTGTTGACAATTAATCTTTTTGACAAAAAGTTAATTTATCTATTTGTAAACTCAACTCCTTCAGTTGAACCCTCTTTATTTCAGTATAAAACTCTTAAGCTTTCTTCGAAATTGGTTCTTTAAACTAAAAATGTTACTGTTAATTATGTTGTGAAAAATTATTTTCGGAGCCCGGAATTCGACCATTTTGTTGAAACATTGTAGTTTTTCTCAGAAAATGATTCTTCCTATTTGAAAATTATTCTTTTTTTAATATTCACCTTTATGGTATAATGTTATTTGAAAATTCATCACATTAGTTCCAAAATAAACTATTTCGTTGAAAATCCTTTTTTTTTGTAATCGTAAATTGTTTTCTTTTTTTTTACTTAGCCTATTCCAATTTTTGTGAAAAAAATTATGTTTTTTTGTTGCAAATTTGAGTATTCCTTTCAAAATTGGTTTATTTTGCAATGTTTGATCTGTTGTGTTAAAAGATGTTCAGAATGAACTCCATGAATAAAAATTGATGTTTGCGTTTTGCGTCAAATATAAGTATGATACTTCTAGTTGACCAGGAAAATTGACAAACTTGACCGTGAAAACCCGAGAAATGACCGGAAATCGGGAATTGTCTCCACCTTGGTTTTATACATCTGTTTTGAAAGCACTCCCAATTCATCAACTTAATTAACATTTTCTTAGAGGGTTAGTGGTTCGAAGACTTGTTCTAAACGAGGGAACTATGTACAAGAACCCCATTACTGATATATCTATTTAGGGAAGAAGACTAAACCACGAAAACAAGTTAACCTAACCCCGTTATCCAATTGATCACCCTTCGAGAAGCTATTGTCCTAATTGTCTCTTTCTCTCAAGAGCAACCCTGAAGGGTAACTCCGTCGTGATCAGGGGACCACCCCGACCTTCGCCTACGATAAACTGAAGTTAACCACGGGACTGCCATAAGTTACAAGTTTACAAGTGTACTCTAAATTCAGAGTTCCTGTTTCGCGAATCTTTCAAGACTATTTGAAATCCAAGAAACCCATTAATCTCTATATGAGGGTCATATTTATTGTTTATTTCAATTCCGTGAATAACTTGGAAAATTGATTGGGCAGCGTAAACTGTCATTTTACTGCAAGGTATTAGATGCTCTTTATGAAAAAAAAGCAATAGAAGAGTGGTAGGAGGGTTAGAATTGAGTCTTGGAAAGAATTTTCTCGCGTAGCAAACGGTTACAGGGAATCGTCTCGGCGTGAAACGAAACGGAAATGCCTGCGGGGGCTTGAGGTCGAGAATTCGAGGACGAAGCTGAGCGAAGCTTAAAAATACGCAATCTTGCTACCCCGTCAGGCTGAAGAATTGAAATACATGTCCTCCCATCGCTTCCCCTTTGATATCGTTTACCCATAATCATTTAATTTTCTCGAAGTCTCGCGCCATACTGTCGCCCACGGCCTCTTTGGAAGTTCTTTAAAGGACTGCTACTTCGACTCCTCAGCATATCCCTACATCTTTTCCCTCTACTGGTCTCACTTTGTAGTCGGGAAATGATCAGGAGATTTAAATTGCTGGCTTTTTATGTGTGAGAATTATAACCTTTTTTTGAGGAAAAAATTATTAAAATCAGGTGGGTGGCACTCCTATAAAGGCCTGTAGAATAAATGTGACGTCAGATTTGACCAGAGCCGCATGCGGCGCTGGCTGTACTTTTAGGCCGATAATTATTCTATAGCATGAGAAAAATTCAAATTTGATCAATTTTAATTATAGAACACGTTTTTTGCATATATTTATCTTGAAAGGATATTTTGTGATATTTCAAATATCCAATAAATAATAGGTACGACGAGGAAGTGAAGAAGCAATTATTTTTATGACTATATGCGAATACGCTTCCCACAGGATACATACAATAATTCTACAAAAATATCAAATTCATAGCATCGACATATGTAAATATCTTAAACTATAGAAAAAGTAGATTTCAGTTAGATTTCTTTTTAGTTTTGATATTTTTAATGATCGATAAAATGTGCACTTAGTCCAACCGTATTTTAAAATTCTATATTCTCTTCGAATTTGGACAACTATTTATGCTTCTTATTCGTTATGTTAAATCTGTACAAAATGAAGACATCTACAAAAATTATTTATGTTTTAAAAATATGTCGAAAACTTCTAACGATTTTTATTATGAATAAAAGGATTCATAGAATGGATAAATATATGCAAAAAACGTGTTATAATAATTAAAATTAATCAAATTTGAATTTTCCTCATGCAATAGAATAATTATCGGCCTAAAAGTACAGCCAGCGCCGCACGCGGCTTTGGTCAACATTTCCGTCACTTTTAGTTTTGAATGTCTCCTGCCTGGTTAAAATGAAAATCAGTAGATAGGCAGACTTTTACCCTAAGATTTACCACTTCGATGACTTCCATTGTCTATGTAGCTTGTAGAAGTTTTTGAATTCTTGACTCTTTAGATGTGGTAAATGCCGATAACAGGAATTGTCAATCTGAAATATGTCATGATAGTAAAAGAAACATGTGGGAGTATTTGTTCATCTCACATATTCCATTTTGATATTCCTTATTGCTAAATTCAGATTTGTTGAACCCCCTTGTTATTTTCATAGTATCCTTCCCTTACACTTCCAAAAGTCGGTCTCCTTCAATCTCAAGAGATCGTGCCCAAACGAAGTAGCATACAAGTACGTAGTAAAGTGTGTGCTACCATAAAAAAGTAATATGGAGTTTATTTCATTCTGCCAGCCAATTCATGAGCCTGCTTGACATGAGAGTATAGTTTCTGGGGTGTCTAGCGGACCGGGAAACCGGGAAAACCCCGGGAATTTTATTTGACCGTGAAAAAACCGGGAAAACCCCGGGAATTCCATTTTTGACCGGGAATTTTTTGCATTCCGTCGAAAAATCTAATTTTCCTTTCTTATCTTCTTTTCATTCCATTTGTACTTTATCTGCAGTCACAAGGTTCCTTCTTATGATTATCCTTTGTACCGATTTTCGCTGAGTGTGCTGAATAAAAGTTGTAACCTCAAAATTCTATAACTTAATTAGAAAATATTCATAATTAGAAGTTACCAACATTGAGATGCTCAGTCAAAATTTTAATTCTCGTATTCTGCAAAGGCTACCCCCTTAATATGTTCCTTTTGGTGAAAAATACTGCCTTCTTTCTATTTATTTTCTTAAGCAATTTTTTGGATGTTCCGCTGGC
>WSXT02000030.1:314244-330679 GCA_011762715.2 Neuroterus valhalla
CTCTCCGAAGTGTAACCAAAACCTTGGATGTCCTGGTTTCTAAAAAAGGGATTTCTAGTACGAAGGCTGAAAATGCATACTCTCCGTCTCCAGATCTTTTCTGTTTTGTAAAAATAGTACTGATTCTTTCTCGTGGAAACGCAGCACTGGAAAGGGGCTTCTCAATGAACAAAGAGTGCCTAGTTTAAAATCTCCAAGAAAAAAGTCCTATTGCTCAACGTCTGGTACATGATTCCTTGCCTGATTTGAAATCTGTTATCGTAGATAAAACGATGACACATGCAGGTCAAAACGCACATGCGTTTTACAAGGAGGATTTACTTAGAAAAGCGAGAGAACTGAAGGGAGAAAACAAACGAAGAGAATCTGAAAGAAGGGATGCAATAGATAGAGGAAATATATTTTTAATATGCAGTGTTACATTTTTAAATGTTTCTTGTGCCCTGCTAAACTTTGGTCTTTTCTGGTTTTATAGTTTAGTTTCAAAGTAATAAATATCTCATTTTTGTAATACATTTGATTGCTTACTTCAAACTATTTTCTGCAATCTTTTTTCCTCTCAGTAATTTTTTATAACCTTTCTCTTATCAATCAAACCCACTTCTGAAATAGCTTAACACATCACACGAAAGCCGGGAAAAATGTTATTTTTGATCCGGGAAATCCGGGAATATGCCGGGAATTCACGAATTGAATTTTGCTAGACACCCTGAAGACTACGATCAAATCTTTGTTAGATATGCTTGAGGCACACTCGTGTTTTGAATCAACTCTGCAATTTGTGGTGAAAATTGGATATTTTCAATTCTTTTTGTGTAAAATGAATTATTTGCACCAATCGATTTATTAGGTGAAATAGGGCAATTCATTTCGAGTTTGGGGCCTAATTCTTCTGAACAAGCACACCAATTGCTTTTAATATCACTGTAGGAGATGGATTCAGGAAAAAATTAATTAAAGCAATAAATTAAGTAAATTTTCGGAATGGCAAATAAATCAACTCATTTTTTTCAAATTGTACTACGCTGTAGGAAATTTGCAAAAACTCGAATTTTCCCGTGTTCAACTATTCCATCTTTCTCTCTCTCAGTGTTCTCCCAGCAATCCTGTGTTGGCAATTATTTATTTTGTGTATTTACTATCAACTCCGGTAATACGCGGTAGCAACGTATTTATTAGCAAGATAGGCCGTGAGGGCTCTCTTTCTTTTTACTCGCTTCCAATTATCCAGGAGGGGGTTAGTTTAGTGCCGCGGACTCTGACTTTATACATATGGGTTCGTTTGCATCCCACGAAAAAAGAAAGAGAAGATGAAAGGAAAGAGAGGAAAAGAGAGGAAAGTAATGAGAGAGAAAGAAAATGTGAAACCGGTGCGTGTTGGCCGATAATGTAATAACGTATCCTCATTCGGGTCTACTTCATAAAGCATGCTCTCGATCCCTCTCACACTCTTGGGCCCGCAGTATCGTATAAGTCCTCCTGGGTCAGCTTCCTCTTTATATTTATCTTCCTTATCCAACGATGTGACCACCTCATGCCCATTTGAGAGGCTATGCAGACTTGTGGTGTGAGAAATTGATCGTTCTCACTCTTCGGTTTGAAAATTTTCATTAGCAATCGATTACATTCATATACTTGAAATGATAATTTGAAGAGGCGGAAATCTACCCACGCCGATAATTTTATTCTCATGATTCTCCACAATATTCTAATTGTTTAGAACACAGACGTGAAGCAATTTTTAGAATGGAACAGAACCATTCAAGCTGTCAGATATCGGTAAATGTCGATAACAGAAATCTACAAATTGAACTCACCCTGGTATTGCTTAGTTCACTTAGCTACATCTTCCCTGGATCTTTTATTATCAAACTTGTCCCTTATTTGTTCTCCTCGCTTATCAAACCTAAGGTTTTTTCCTGTAATTTTTAAGATAATCGATGTCGAAGGTAATAACTTGTTTACTGATTCATAACTTTTTCATGGTACGACATCAATTAATATGTTTACCAGTTTCGTATGCACGATTCAATACTTCTTCAGGAAAGATATTTGCATTACTATTATCCCTTATCTTACAACTCATTACTGATCGTTATTCCTCTCGATATCGAAACTATCCCATTACTGATCGTGTCGCCATGCACCAACTGTTTTATATTGTCAAAGTCGTTCACGTGCATTCTCAACCGAGAACGGATCGTGAATTTCCGAGTTTTGAAAAAAGTGCGATAAGAGCTTTTATTGCCAAATAATATTTGTGATCGACAAACAATATACGTGATCTTTTTATTAACATACAATGCTAAATTCAGATAAGATCGTATTTTGATTAAGAGTCAGTACTGAGCCATGGAATATACTGAGCCACGGTAGCTCAGCATTGAGATGCCTGGAAAAGGGGTTATTAGACTTAGTCATCAATAATACTTGCTTTTTTGAGTAAAGGAAATAACTCTATGCAATATTCACAAGTATGATTCCCGTGCGTGTTTTGACGCAGCAAAGTAGGTCTTTATCATCTTGGTTAATGGAGGGAGTGTACTTTACCTGCTAAGGTCAGTAAAGTGCACATTCACGGAGTATGCGCATGCGCATTCGTTACTTTGCCCCCCCCCCCCGGCCTATGCGCACTCTTCTCACGACGTTTTGCGCGGTACTTGTCCCTTCAAACTAACCTCAAAACTTCGCGCTCGTCTACGCCTCATTCTTACAAACTCACACTCAGCTCAAAAAAAAATCTACTTTGCTGCCATTGTGCACAGTATACTATTTCTATCCTATTAGGATCTGAATTCATGACGTCATTACGTCACGTGCCAGGTAATATAATGGCAACAACGGGTTCACATTACCTCAAATACAGGTAATGTGAAGGGTTTTTAATTTTTTTTATCATTTCGAAAAAATAGGATTCAGTATCCAAAAAAAAGGTTGGAGTAGGCATTTTGCAAACGGGAAAAAAATTATGCACGTTGACATGTAATAAACTCAGGACAAATGTGAATCGAAAGTTGATGGGATTTTATTCTAGTGTATTGTCGTAGAAAAAAAATTTCATCTCTCACCAATAGTAATTCGAAACAACAAACAATTAGAAATGTAATATCATGATTTGAAATAGTGTTACCTATGCTTTATCTTTGGACCCAAAGCGTGGAAATAATGGTTTCCTTCTAGTTTTTACTACAATAAATTGGAGACACTTTATCCTCAAAGAATAGCCGATTTCGCTTCTTGAAAGTGCATTTTAGTATACTATCCACATGAAAAATCTTAATCAATCAGAAGATAAGATAGATCCTGTTTAAAATAATAGATATGAGCGGTATACACGGGACTAACTTACACGATTGTAGGTTATGTCTGCTGTATAAAACGATACTAATTTATTATATGGATATGCAATAATCATAACTTATTTCAAATTTGTTAGTTTAATAAATGATTATATCGAAGTGAATGAAATGGCATTCAGCCAGAAAATCATGATTTCTTCATTGGATAATGTGTTTGATGAAATCGAAAAGGAAAATATTTTTACCGCCTTATGAGGCCCAAATTCAATCTCGACTTGTCTTCTGATGCAACCTGAATTTCTTATTGTTTCTATTCCCCTTCAATAGACCAAATTTCCATAAATTATTAGTTTTAATTGTGGAATACCAGGGGATGAATTTTGAATGACCCTGTTATATTAGTACTGCGTTTGGCCACCGTTGGCATGTCGCTATATTTCAGATCCCACACGCATAAAAAAACGAAATGTAATATTCATTCGTCAAGAAATGTAAACTGTTTTGCGTGAAAGTAACAGGAAAATCTGGTGTTGATAAGGGAAAAGAAAATAGTGAGAAGCACTAAGCGTTTCATAAATACCACAATAAATTTACGGTAAAATTAATTTGATCCTGATTTGATCGGTAAATTTAACCAAATTGGTTTGTTATAATAAACCTGCTTCGCGGAAAGCGCCAGCTGATGAATGGATGACGCAATGATAAACTACATACCCAAATAAACATTTATTTTTTACATATTTGTGACAGTCGCTAATTAAAACCATACTCTCACTTATAGCTATGGAGCAGTTTGGTAATTATTAACGATATAAATAAATAATAAATTTTCAATGATACAAAATTTGTTTGGTGGTCGCCACCGGGGTTATGGATGCATTCCAGAATAATTTTACAGGTCATTACTCGTGTAATAGTGTAGTGGTTAAGATCTTCGATTTGCGTGCTTAGGTTTATGCGTTCAAATCCCCCCGTTGCGTGCGTCAGTTTCATTAATAAAAAATTTGCTTGCAATATTTGTTCACAATTTACAGTCACACTCGAGTCAATACTCTATACCGTTGAAATAAATATAATTGTTTATATAATCCCTTCAAGTTAAATGATAATTCGTAATTGCAGCACTGTAAGTAAGTTAATTTCACTTGAGTTTCGGTACTGGTAACCAAGAATAGAAGGTATTCAATATATAATTAACAGAAATATTTTCTTGTTTGTTCCAGGTGAGTCCAAATTATATTTCCTCTCACTCAAGCTGACGTGAGTATATGAGATCTCGCAACAAGCGAATCTCAAATCTCTTTAGAATTTACAGATTCACATTCTTTCCAGTCACTTTTTTGGAAAACGGTCACAACAAGTCGCTTTCTTCAAGAAAAAGTCTTTATAAATCACTTTTTCACAGGGAGAAGTCATATTGGAGTTCTGAAATCTTTCAGATTCCACCTCATAATTACTAATAATTACACTCTCCTTTTTATCGACTTCTGAAATTCTATTCATTATTAAAGTTCAAGTTATTTTAGTTCGCGATTATCGTGTTTTCTAATTCCTATTGTAAATCATTGTGGAATATAAACATGCATTTGTGTTCATGATTGGTTTAGCTTGTCAAACTGAATAGAAATTTGTATGACTTGTAAAATGTATTCTGAAAATTGTAACCTTGGTATCTACCCCTAAATTCAGTACTAGGATATAATCTAATCTTGTCAATGCAAGCTGAATAAAAATGTGTTTGAGCGCATTAAAATTTTGAAGTTGATGAGTGTTTCTACGGACATAACAGGCCTTTTTGTGTGTGAACATTAGAATCCTCAAGTAACTTATTGTTACTTTTTCAAGTGATAAATTTTTAGGGCACGGTTTGAACTTGCAAATGAGGGGAAGTTCAGCGTAACGCTGAAACACTGTCAGGGGAAGTGTGGGCTCCCCCGTCTCTAACTCTTTCTCTCCATCCTTCGCTCCTCACTGAGAGCGGTGTATAGCGGCATCTCGCACATGCGCACTACGGTGTTTGTGTGTGTAACAGGGATCCGAAAATTTATTATTTCATTCGAGGGATGAAAAAAATGATTAGCCATGTAAGAAACAGAATGAAGAAGAAGTGTCATCTTTATATTTTTAATTATTTGTTTAAAATCCTATTTTTTATTGAATATTAGAGGAATGAATAAATAATTTGGGAAAGTTCAAATTATTATTTCAAATGTGTAATGTAAACAATCGCCCAGTTTAACATTCTTTCAGTATAAGGCTCACTTTTTGTCTAGAACTTTTGCCGAGTGTCCAACGACGCCCTAAATTTTTTTTGTTTGAAATTAGTCACTTTTTAGCTGGAATTTGCCACTTTTGTCACTTTTTGAAGTACATTAGTCTGTGGCAGCCCTGAACTTCTAAAATAACAAAAGTCAAGTGTGAGTCAACAGAAAATCGATTTGTTTTTTATCCAAAAAGACCCTTTTTAACTTTAGTATGATGTGGTTTTGACGGTTCAACCAGGGACTGATCATAGCTTCAACATTTCTTCAGAGTCAACTAATCAAAGTTAGCTAATCTTCCATGTGTTAGCAGGTAGTCTAATTCGTCAGACTGAATAAATAGTATATTACACTACTAGGGCAGAAAGTTGAAATTCCTGCACTGCGTGATATGGTGCCGAGGCGAAGCCGAGGGAATCATATCTCGCAGTTGAGGGCTTCCAAACTCCTGCCCGCTTGGTGTATATTGTTTTTCTCCATACCCGGTTGAAAGTACGGCGAAGAATCATATTTTTATAAATAATAGATCAAATAGAGCATCAAATACATTTACAAAAGTAAATGTAATCACACATCTTCAAAACTCTAAATCAAGTTCATAACTCATATGCGACCTATCGTAGTTTGAAATAAAATATACGTTCTAATGAAATAAACCATAGTAAACTCCTCAGTTTTTTTTCAAGCCGCACTTGCAAATAGTGAACAACAAGTAATTATCGTTAAGAGAATATAAATCTCCAGGTTATTAGGACTCAAAAGAGAATATCTAATCACCGACTGCATATTGGATCACCACAACTGTGCTGCTCAAAATGTAACAAGGCGGGAATTGATAAAGTCGCCATTACCAGCCTCGATTTTTGAAGGTGCAGGAAAAAATAAAAGAGTCTCTGAAAAATATATCTCTTTGAAACTAATCCAGATCCGAGGCCAGTATAGGTTGTAGAAACGAGGCACTGTTCCAACTCGACGAGCATTATATTAAAGCCACTGAGTAAGATATTGCTGGGCGCTGGACGTGTTTATGAATATTGGCACGTTACAAACACAAGCCAAGCCTACCGTTACCAATGTACGCTTCAGCTGAATATAATGTGCTAACAAAAATCTACTCACACTAGTGAAAGAATTTCACTATATAGATGTCGATGTGCCTTCTGAACGAGCGATAAAATCGAGTCTGAGATACGCAATGTATGCGAGTCAACGCACTGCATCCGTTTGTTATATCGACGCTTGATTCGCATGAGCATGTAACGCGTAATGACGCACTCTCAGGCCAAAGGGGATGGGATGTGGACCGTTGGCACTGGAGCGCGTGGTAGCTCTGGAGAACACCGAACGCTATCAATTTCAATTCGGTACCCGCGGCCACTTTGTAATTTTCATCTTCTTAACAGTTTGCCACTCCCCGCAAACGATTCTCAGTTCTTTAATACTTCTTATTCATTTATTTTTCTTGATTTTAAAACTAAGTATGAGTATATATCTTGCCATCAAGAAATTAAAGTTCTCCTGTTTCGTTGCTTGCATTAGATTTCTTATTTATACTTAACATTAGTTATGGAATGCATGAGTGTTTGATGCTGCAGATCGTATAATTTCATGGCCTATTGTAAAATCTGGCTTGAATCGGGCTATATGTATAACGTATTGTCTGATAGGGCCAGTCTAGGCCAGATCAGGTGGTATATTGTGCAATATGTTTCAACATATTTTTTGAAAAAAAATGTGTGGAAAAAATGCATTGTTCATCGAAGAGCGCATGTGCAAGGTAGCGTAAAAGCTGATTCCTTTATGCATTACCAAATTCCGAATTCGAATTCGAAAAAATTGAAATTTGACCTAGAAAACAAATTCAAATTTCTATTCAACCTTCCCACGTCACAAAAAATATCTCAAATTTCTGGGAATTACCTTGGAAAACTTTGAATTTAAATCGTAAACTGGACTGTGAACCAAATTCAAATTCCTATCTTGCTTCCAACAATCAAAAAATATCTGAAATTCCTGGAGATTATAAATAAAATTGAAAATATAATTTTACCTAATTATGATTTGTATAATTTTATGGTTCAGAGCCATATCTATTTGTTTACGGAATTAAAATCAATTTTTGACGTTCCTAAGTTATAATTGGAGAATGCAAGAATAACCTAAATATCCAAATAGTAAAGTCTTTAAAAAATGAGTATTGTGCAAAATAAGATCTTATTGATAAAAATATAATCATTTAAAAAGATTAAATCTAGAGAAAAACTGCATACAACTTTTGAACCAGAGTTAAATTTTCTAATTGATGATCGATTTTGTTGAGGCCTACCACCAAATAGGTGAATCAATTGTTGATGAAAGTAATCGATTCTGTTTCTTTCAATGACCGCCCACCGCAATCAATCTTCTTAACGATTAAACTTAAATTTTCTCAAAGTTCCATCCTCTACTTTCTTTCAAACTATTCAGATTTATTAGAGATTGTTCAAAATCTCGCAAGGAACTCACGAATAACGGTACTCAATAGAAGTAAACAAAAGTAATTCAATAAAATTTCTATTTCTTATAAGCAAAGTGATGGATAGAAGTGGTTTTTACAGATTAGACTGACGTGTTTCATTTATCGTAATTTGTTTGCAAAAGATAACAATGTTTGAAATTGAAGGGTCGCAGTATAAAACTAGATAACTTATATTATTGCCTTTTAGTACAGTCAATCTGTCAAATTTTGTGGAAAAAATAGCATAAAACATTTTTTTGCGGAAATCGCGAGAAGAGCATTCAAAAAGCTTGACCTGAAAAATGCGGGATCGTTCAGGAGCGGGTTTTTGAGAGAACTCGAAAAGTTCATAGATTTGATACATCCCGAAAACGGTAGGTTTTTGGGAAAATTCGTGAGGACAAAAAACGTTGGAGGCATTGTTTTCTACAACTTTCTTCATTGAATCCACATGCTGCGATGAGAAGTGCAATTAATAGATGGCGCTAAAGTACCAAAAAAAGCATTTTCACGCTTTTTGGCACAGAAAAAATTTTTTATCACAAAACTGTTGATAAGAAAGTTGTTTATCTCAAAGAAACCTACGAAATTTATATAAAATTTTTTCTTGTCCGACTTACCATTCGCGAGTAATAGCGTGACAAACTTGTCACCGTAGATTTCCCATTGTTTCCGACGAGGGCGACGTTAGTGTGGGTACATAATAAATCATTACTTCAGACTGAATAAATAATTTTTTTGTAGCTAGGGCTTTCAATTTATTCCTAATTATGATAAATTATTATTATAAATTAATATTTATTATTACTGATTTTTTCCAAAACTATGCTGACTTCAGTATTGAACGTGATTTGAGAAGGTTTTTAAAATTTTACATCAAACGAGCCGTACAAGAATGTGTTGATAAAATTTTTGTTGAGCGTGCAACATGGGAAATACGCTTTTTTTGGTACTTGAGCGCCGTCTATCAATTGCACTTTTCATCGCAGCATGTCGACCTAATAGGGAAGTTGTAGAAAACATTGCCTTCAACATTTTTTGTCCTTACAAATTTTCCCAAAAACCTACCATTTCCGAGATATATCGAATCCAAAAAAATTTTGAGTTTTCTCAAAAACCCGCCCCTGAACGATTCCACATTTTTCTGGTTAGGCTTATTGAATTCTCTTCTAGCGGTTTGCACAAAAAAAAGTTTTATGGTACTTTTTTTCTAAAAGCAGCCTTTTTTGTGACAAATTGACTACTATTTTATGGAATTGGAATATGTGTTCATACTCTCTCCCTTCTACGGATTTAAGATTTATTACGTAGTGCATCTCCTCTACATTTAATGACGTCTCCTCTACATATCCTTTCCAGAAAGTGAGGCAGGAATCGAACCCGAAATAAGACGGAGTGGGTCGTAAGCTCATGCCTTAGCCCTCTGGACCAACTGACCAGCCTCGTTGCCTTTTATGGTTTTTTTTACATGAAAAATTCTTAGAAAATCAAGTATACTTTGTCTTGGAAGGATTCTTTCGGAATCACATTTTCAATATAGTAAGAAAATGATTGGCAATTGTTGTCTCTCATCTTCTTTTTTTCAATATCCTAAACTCCTACTTTTTCATTATTTTTCGTCCTCCTTTATCGCGGGAGCAAGTTTTCAATATTCTTAAAAATAAAAGTAGATTTCTTATCGCTATTCAAAGGCCTTTTCTCAAAGCTCATAAAATCGGTTAACTTTTTCTGATCAAACTCAATTTGTTCAAACTTATCAATTCAATATCTCGGTATTGGTTTTCTATTTACTGTTCGAACTGAAAATTGCACTTTCGCAGCCGAGCTTGTTCGTTCATTATATATGTTTCACAACGCAGTGTACATTTTTTTGTCTCTGAATACTCATTTTGATCTTGTAGAATGGTTATTCGCTCTCTTATTAAATTCCAATTCTTATTGTTTATGTCAAGTCTTGTATAATCGTGACTGCAATAATAAAGTAGTGGAGATAAATTCTGATTTCCATAAGAGAAAACTTTCCTCCTCAATGTCCTATTATCATATCTCATTAATATCAGAATTCTGCAACCAACAAACTAAAGATGATTTTATGACTACTTTAAAAAACTATTGTAAATATAGTAAATTTCATGACTTTTTAAATAATTTAGATATATTTTAATCTTATAATATTCTTCGATTCAAGTCATTCGAAATCTTTTCTATCTATCGATTCGGAAGAAAGTTGTAAAATTTTTATCAAAGGTTATCATGGGTAAGATAAAATTTAAATGACTATTCAAAGGATAGAGGAGAACAATTTTATATTCATGTAGAAATATTGATATGACAACATGATATCATCTTAACTCATTCAAAATACACAAGTGTACTCGAAACTTGAAAACCTAGTGTAAAAAATACGGAAATGTATATGTTACGAATGCAAATTATGTTCTTTGAGGATGTACTCTACGTACAGTCAATCTCAAAATTCGATAATCTTTATAATGATTTATAAAATTGTTCGAAATATATCTATTAATAATTATCGCGTATTTTGAAGGAAGCTTCTAGGTGCTCTTCAGAAAAAAAAATTTATGTTGAAATCATAACTATTGTAACTGTTATAAACAATCAGAGTTCAAATCTCAATCAACACTACCCAAATATAATTGTAGAGAATCCTTCCGAGAATTATATGAGGCCTTAATCATTAGAATCAGATAAGAATTGTAACTTTCCTCTAACGAGGAAGCAAAAACTAAAACTCTAAAAAACTTCTGATGAATAAACAATTTCAACATGAAATATTTTTTTCTGAAGCACACAAAAAAGACTCCTTAAAACTACGCAGGAATTAAAGGGGGTATTCTTGTCTAGGAATTTAAAAGAATCGATTTTTTTTCATGTTTTTGAAGATCAGACTCTTAAGAATATATCCTTCGAAGGAATTTAAAAAATATCAATTATTTTTGTAGTTATTGCCAATTCAGTGGCGCAGCGAGTAGACCGATCCTGCTTTGTGAATCGAAGTCAAACGCGTTTTTCTCGAAACTACTTTTTTCGGCACTGTTGTCATGATATCTCAAGATCTAATGAACCGATTCACGTGAAATTTGCTGTCAGCCTTCAAGATACCTTTATCTATCGCGCTAACCAGAAATATACAAAAATTTTGAATTTTTACTATTTGAACAAAATTTTTCAAAGTCAAAGAAATAGTGAAAAAATGACATCATATTTTATATAGCCGCTATTTAGTGAAAAAAAATGTTCTTTTTCCGAGGTCAGCACGATAGTAGCATTCATTTGGATTAGGAATTTTCTTTCTTTTTTATTTCGAATTACTAGGAGAGCCACAATCATGACAACCAGGGCGCGCTATTTTTTTAGAACCCCCACTTTTCTTGGCTTCTAATTTTTCGAATTTTCAATTGTTTGCGTATTTTTTTTTTTTTTAATCTTCAATTGGTGCGGAATATGTGGTAAAATAATGGCTCATGAAAAAAGTTTTCTGTTTCTTTTTATTCCACCCTATAAAATACCTGAAATTCATTCTCCTAGACAAGAATACCCCCTTAATAGGTACATTTTCGTCAATTTTATAAATCAATATCAAGATTATCAAATTTTGAAATTGACTGTTCTGTACTGTGCCTCCTTGAATACTTATGGCCAAGGATAATGAGCAAATGGTCAGGGTATGACATAAGGGAATACACCACAAAATTTCCGAAAATGAAATTATTGGCTAAAAAAAATCGAAGAAATTCTAATACACATTCTGAATACAGAATTTTCTTATAACATTTTTTTTCATTTTTTGTTGTTAGGATGCTATGAGGGCCTTACTGTGAATTTGCGCGAATATCCTTGTACGCATGCGCAGTTGCATGAACTTTAGCCGTTGATTCCGGCAGAAAAATTCCAAAATTCTTTCTTTGAAAACGTTTCTCTATTTGCGTATATGATATTCTGTTCAAGAAAAGACTCCTTGGAAGTGTCTATTTCGTGAAAGTGAAGTTGTCTATCGATTCCTATAGAATATTTATTCATAACATTACTACAGTTTTATCTCCATTTTTTTTGACATTATTAACTTTGCAATATTTGTCCTGTAAACTCGTCTCAAACAAAATTTTATGAGTCGTTGTATGTAGCTTCTCTTCGAATTCCTCATTTAAACATTCTCTTCACACTGATCGCCTTGTAATTATTTCAATAAGATTTATTCGCAAAACTATGGTCTTTGCACAAAACCTTATGGCAGATTATCCTTAGTCTGTTAGAAGTGTTCTATAGTTTATTGCAATGCCTGTAATCTTCCGTCTCTGAAAAGTGTCTGATGTCAGAATAAAATCACGAATCACCGTAATCTTGCCATGAAACGTGGTGTAGCATTATTACTCGAGAATGTTCCTTACCGAAAGGGTTTTATCGTAAACAAAGAATGCAACTACCTTAGTTACTTGGAACAGATCAAGAAATCATTGCAGCTTCAGTTTCTCAGAGTATCTACAGGAATAAAAGCGGTCTATTTGATGAACATGATGATTCTTCAATAAAACTGTATTCTTCTACAAATATTTTTCCAAAAAGCGTTTAGTATGATCAAAATGACGTATAAGGAAGTCATCGAGTGTTTTTGATGTCTACAACTAAATAAATGGAATTCAATTCTATCTGAAGGATCTAAATATTGATCAACGGAGACTTGAAATTCTTTACTCTTTCAACTTGCTGATATCCTGATATACTGATAGTGTGGCATTATTATCTTTATTCTTGGTATATCATCGTACAGAATATGGTTCGATATGAGTGCTAAGAAGTTTGTGTAAAGAAAGTGTCGATAGCGCAAGTTAGAGTGCCTTTTGGCGTTAAGAGCAGTTAAACAAAGCGGTGCGATGATATATAAGGGATTTGTCTCCGCGGCACCGTCATACGTCATGTCGCAAATATTAACTCTGATACAGGCCATTCATTCACTTAATTACAAACAGCCGTGATTTAAGGGAAGCGAACTGCAGGGGGTCCTGACACTGACTACGCTGCGTTGGTAGGTGTCCACGAGGTGTAGCGAAATACTGAGCATCTTTCTTTACGATCCCTCATTTACACAACAGCGCCCAAAGAGCCACTTCGCCGAACTGATCTCTCTGCCACTAAAAAAATTCACGACTCAGGATTTTTATATTGCACCAAAAATTAGAGCCTTTTCAATCAATCACTCAGCATTCCTAACAAATACGATTGCCATCATGTTTATACTGTCAGAGAAATATTTAAATGTTTCAGGAATAAAACTTTTGTAAGAAATTACATGATCTATCAAACAGATATTTACCGGTTATAAGTTGGGAAAAGCGACTTTGATCGTAGCTACTGGCATTTCCATGTCTCTGCCTATCAGGAATTTGCGATCACAGTCTGGCTCCGTATTTAAAAGTATTTGTGATTACTTTATCATGTTGGATAAGAAAAGGTTTTATAGTAAGAGTTTTGAAAGTTGTTTAAATTCGGCATATTGCTTACTTCTTAGTATCACGCCCTTTTTAGTTTTTAACACACCAAAATCAATTGCATTGCATTCAATCTGATGATAGACCTGATCTTTTACCTGGATGAAGATATATTTATTTGAAGAATTAGGATTTGAATCAATTCAACCAACAGAAAAAAATATCACATATTATTCTGAGATAAAAGGGTGACGACCCGGAAACCAAGAGAAACCGGGAAATGACCAGGAATTTAATTTAAAACCGAAAATTTACGCGACTCAACCTATCCCTCTCAGTTCGAACCAGTGAAAATTTCACTATTTCAATCAGTAGACCTGGTAAATCAGTGGATTTTGAAATAGTCTTCACTGAATTGAGTTGGCGGTATGGAAAACACTGGTTCTTCAGTGGTTTATATCTACTAGTTCATTCAGTGGATTATATCCAAAAGTTATTTATATTTTATTCAGATTCTAACAATTAGGAAATAGTTTTTTCCCTCTTAAACGTATCATTTCTGTTGAAGAATTATTTGATTTTTTAAAATTTCTTCTTTAGTAGATACTAAAAATTTATTATTCTGTGATCTTCGTATGCAAATCTTATTCAGTTTCGGATAACATAAATCCATTGGAACATTTTCATAAGCAATTCTCAAGGCACTGGTCCAATTCAATGAACAATCCACTGGTCAAATCACTGACGTCTTTTTTTACTGTCGAACCAGTGAAATACGTTTCACTGACCAAATCAGTGAATTTTCACTGATTCTTTGTGACCAAATTCTAGCTATTCCAATAAGTGATATTTCACTGAAAACTATGGAATTCCACTTGTTTAAATTAAGAGAGTACACAATCAGAAATTTTACAGTAAAAATACGAGAATAATTATTGCTTCCTTTTATGAATGAACAAGAAATCCTATTCATTTTATATCAAGAATATAACGTTCCTTTAGACTTATTCTGAAAATTTCCAAATATATACATACATTTTATTCTTTATGAGAGAAAGAATTATAATTTTTTTCCATTATAAGAAAAACCTTTTGCAAATTTGTTGCTCTGTGAGTTTCCGTAGCTAACTCAAGTTTGATGATCAAACTAATGATAGCCTACAGGAAGAATCATTTCCCCATTGAACAAAAAAATTACTATTTATCACGTTTTATTTGCTTCCTCCTCATTTATCTGACTTGCAGCAGGAAATTTGAGAAAATAATTATAGTTCCTATTACAGGACAGGTAGTTTCAGTAAAAAATATAACTTCACTGGGTACTGGCAATTTTCAGATGGAACAAGAACTTTTAAAAATGATTATAATACGGATTTGGAAGAGAGGAATTTGAGAAAATCGATCTTCCAATTTGAAATTCTTTACAATATGAAATTCTTCTTGTCTAAATTTTAAATGAAGAAAGTACTTCAAGCTGTTTTTAGAGTAGAAGTAGTATTTCGAAGAAGAAATGTTTATAAATTATAATGTAAATCTTCTTTGTATTGTTTATAGCGAATTGATCCTTTTTAGTTAAAAAATTCACTACTTGCCTAAAAGTTTACAATCGTTAGAAATTATATTTTTTTGCTGAGAAGGTGCATTATTTCAATCTGAATTTTCCTCTGGTTCGAAATTTTACTACTTTGGTTAAAAAAAAAAATTAATATTTTTTAGTGAAAATTCAAGCATCCAGTTAAACATTGGTTTTTGAATTGAAAAATATAACTATTTCTATGATGATTTATGTACTTTGTGGAAATATTTGCCTTTTTTGTAGAAGATTTTCTTTGCGGTTCAAAATTAATCTTTTTCGCGTAAAATATATCAATTACAGTTACAGATTCATCATTTCACCTGGAAATCCATCAGTTTCCTCGGATATTAATTAATTAATTCTTTTCTTTGACTGAGAATTGAACTGTTTATTTTTTAGTCTGAAGTTTATCTTTTCTAGTTTAAAATTCAACAATTCGAATAAACTAATAAAAAATTTATTAGTTTAATACGCTCATGTTTTTTGAAGCGTATAATATTACTATTTCCTTTTTTTATGATATTAATATGTTCGTGATTCACAATTGAACCATTTTGTGGAAAAATTCTATCTTCTTGTTTGAAAATTAATTTTTGGGCAAAAATTCAACTATTCTAGTTGAAGGTTCATCATTTCACTTAAAAATCCGTCTTTGTAGTTTGAAATCACACTACTGCAGTTGGGCATTTACAATTATATTCACAAATTCATCATTCTACTATTGTAAATGAAAACTGATTTGTTTGGTTAAACATCAACCTTTTTGAATTTGAACTTTGAGTATCCGAATTTTGGTTAAAAATTTATCTTTTTCAGTAAAAATATATTTATATGTTCGAAAATTCAATACTCCCAGTTGAAGATTCTTTGTTTAAGGTAATGACTCTTATGTTGGGTTCGAAATCCGTGTTTAAACTGAAAAAATACTGTTCCATTTTCGGTCAGATAATATTATTTTTTCATTCCGAAATTCAACTGTTTTGTTTATAAATTGTACGTTTTGGTAGAAAATTGATCTTCTTATCTGAAAATAATTCTTCTTGTTTGAATATTCACCTTAATGGTTGAAAATTGAAGTGCTCCAATGAAATATTTATAATTTTAGTTGAAAATTTATCTTTCTGGTTTGGAATTCAACCGTTTCCGTTGGAGATTTAAAATGTTATTTGAAAATTGATCACTTTAGTTAGAGAATGGATTTTTTTGATGCAAATTCGTTTTTTTTCCTACATTCTCATCAGAGAAGGTAGTAGATTTGTGTGAAATTTGACCCCCCGCCCCCCGCTCCGCGGTATGGTCCGCGTTGTTCGCGTGCCGACCACGCTGAGGCGGGCTGGACGGATGGGTTGTTGTTT
>WSXT02000030.1:330779-348760 GCA_011762715.2 Neuroterus valhalla
AGGAATAGAGAGAAGGTTATGCCAAGACTCTCAAAACCCGTAACAGGGAGAGAGTATAAACAAATATTCCATTCCATATCAGTGTAAATCATTTAATACGTCGAGTATAGTGTCCTTTTCTAATGTGAATATTTGATATCTTAAATTGAATTTGAAAATCATCCATGCGCTATTATTTTTTTTAGTAGTACATACTCGACATTTTAAAACAAGCGAGTGCCGCAATTAGGCTCTTTTACTGAAACTGTTTTCAAACTAGAGCTATATCTATCATCTAACCTTTTTCTTAGAAGATTTTCTGATGTCGAGGGGTTATTTACTCTCGAATAAAGTTTAGACTAGTAAAGGATTCAAATGATATTTGTGTTCAAAATGGTTATAGTTTGTTAGGTCCGCTTAAATTAAAACACTGGTGAGTCACACAACATTCGAACGCCGCCCAGATTCTCGTTCTTATTGACTCTCATGCATGCTTATTTGGCGTTATTTTTACTATACCGTGCTACTCAGTAAGGTATATAGGGATTTCCTTGCTTAAATCTGATTTTTAACTCGAATAAACTCTCTAGCTTACTGATTCTTATCGAATCTTATTTTTCTTTATTTCTTACTATCTTGCGTTACATATAAAAGGTTTAAGAAGATTTCAAGCTTAGAATCATTTAAAATCGAGAGTGAATAGCCCCTCGTCTGATGTACATATGTGACTTGCGCCGAAGAAAGGGGGCTTACTCGAGGAAAATCGAAATCGAGGTTTTTACACCTTCTGATCCTTTATGTGTTGCTCCTTTTATTGAAAAAATCGAAAATAAATTTCGAGCGTTATTACTTCTGATAATTTATTTTCTAGTTTCCCTCTCTCACACAAGTCGCATGTATCGGAAGGACTTTGATCGCTCGCCCTGAACGATTTCACTTTTCAGAGTAAGCTCCCTTTCTTCGGCGCACGTCACATATGTCTATTTCTATCAGATTCTTATTCTTAAAAACCTCGTGATTGATTGCAGTCTATCTATACTTCTTATTAGTGCAAATGAAGAACATTTAATTCATGAATTGTTTCAAATCGACCTTTCATTGATCCTATTCGAGTTTCTTTCATTTCTTTGAGTGGAACCCATATTCATGATACACATTCTCCATTATTTTGAAATGATTATTCATGTTTATCAGAAATCTACAGTGCGCTAATCCGATTCGCTGAAGAATGTGAAGATTAAGAAGAGTTGATGAATGATTCAGAACGTGAGAAAGCTATGTGAAGCAGCTATTCTAAGCAACTAATAAAACTCCTGAATTTACATGCGTCTGTGCAGCAAGAAAGCGAGTGCACAAACTAGCTAGATCTTACCAGGACTGTTAGATTGAATTCAAGAAACGATTTATGTAGGAAAACCGCTGCCATCTTGCTGTCTCGTTAAACGTTAATTCAAAAACCATCTATCTATCGCGATTCATTGCAAAATTTGGGAGCTTCAGATAGGAGGCATAGCGGAATGCGGAACTGTTATTTTCAGAATACAATCGTTCTATAATCTATATTGAACCTTCTTTAAAGATCGAATGATAATTTATTAATTCATCAGTTAATATTTTGGGACTGGAATGGGCTTAACTCTTGTCAGGAAATAGTGCACCTAAACTAGCTTTTCAATAATAAGGCATATAACAAATTGAATCAGCCTATTCTTTATACGAAAAAAACTAAAGGGTGGCAGATCCTAATAAGTAGGTAAAGGACAAACGAGTATTTTACAGGAGAATAAAGGAGATACAATTTTTCCTTAAATATCCTTTGACAAACATGTTGAAAATGTTATAAACTTTCTCACGAAAGAAATGTAATCGAATTCGGTGAAACGGTTTTGGCTTAAAGTTAATTTGAGCCAACTGCGCGACAATGAAATTTTTAACAGGTTCTGATGTCTTTGACGAATAACCTTGAGCCTTTTGGATAAAACAAGTAACTGCAAATATTTCACATCGAATCAGACGGAATTTTCCATTCAGCAAATGGACTTTTTTCGTCTAACTTTTCAGTTATACCATCTTTTTGTGGACTTCGAAATTGATTACGAAGGATCTTGATCAACGTCATAGCTGAACACATAAGATCATCAGATGTTAGGTGTAGGAAAGGAATTATTTAAATATTGCAATAGAAAAATGGATTAACGAGGATCTTCCTCTGTGATTTGCAATCATAATATATGCTTCAACTATAGCTTTATTATAAAATATTACAGACACTTTATGTGCGCTCACAATAAGTTGACAATGGCTGCTGGTTATCAATTATCCAAACAATTCCATCAAACAAATCCACATTTCCATCATTTTGTCAAGAGGGTGCTTAATTTTTTTCACGAAAACAAATCTACAAAATCAACTTGGAATGCATTGCCGAAGACTCCTTGCGGTTCTTGTTACAGTGATACAAACTTTATATTATGGAATCAATTTTTATGAACAAATGCACATTGCAACAATTTTGTCCGTGAATGGGCTTCATTTTTTTGCGAAAACAACTTGAAATATCAGGCCAAAAACTCCTCGCTATCATGTTTTTGATAGAAACAAGAACTGTTTATTATTTACATGATTTAAATTTAAAAAATGCACATCCAAGCTCATCTTGTATAACCTGTCTTTTATAGCTTTTATGAAAAGAGAGTTTAAAAAAATCCTTTGAACACCATGCGTATTGCGTATTGGAGTTTATACGAATACCCTATGCAAAAAAAGTTTTCGGATCGATTTCGTTACCTCCTGATTTGCCACCCTTTCAAATATTTGATCTTAGATCTAACGAAGTAGATCCCTAAGTTTTGACACTGTCGATTCAATACTTTGTTGGTAAATTCTCTTCTTAGTTCAGAGGTTTATCTTTTGCGGTAGAAATTCCTTACGGCTGAAAATCAGCTATTTATTTGATCAGTTTTTGATTTATAGTTATATTCTTCTTTGATTCAAATATGAGGTGTCAAGTTTATGCCGAAAATTATTCTTCTTTGGTTGAAAATTCAACTACTTGATTCAAATTCGAAATATTCCGTCAGCCTTTCGTATAAAACTGATTTAATTTTAGTTGGAGATCTATCTAATAGGTTGAAAATTCGTATCGTCCAATTAAATATGACTGCTCTTACAATCATGGTGAATTTTCTGTTATATTCTAAAGATTATTTAATTTTTAGGTAAAATAGTTATTGGGCGCCTTTGATATTCAGAGTTGAAGAGGAAAAAAATATACCAGCATGCCAGATTTCTGGAAAACACAGTGCTGAACATATTCGCAAGCACAAAAGGAAGAGCTTTTTTGATAGAAGAAGAATTCTGCTAGTTTGGAGGTAAAAATGAATTTATATATGTGGAAGGTTCTAGGTATTTTAGTACGTAAAAATTGTTCTTGCTTCTTTCAGCCTGTATTCGCATTATATTTTTGCATCTTTGTTGATGGAAAATCTCGATAGTTTTAACATTAGAATTCAATTTCTTTGGGGTTATGGAGGTGAAAGGGAGGATCACTTTTGAAGAAAGGATCTTTCTTGTAAACGGATAGATCGATTTTGATAAAAAGAATATATCTTATATATGTTCTATCACAGCATAATCTTAGGAGTAAATTTTGTTGCAGGTAGAATCTCAACGTTGTTTACTTTTACTTGGCACTTGGGTGCGATAAGCCAACAATGTGGTGTATTTAGAAGGGTTCCCTTTGAATTTATGGCATGGTCTTTGAAGTAAAGATGGAGCATAACTTATGCGCCAAGTAAGGATAGAGGGAAGGAAGGAAAGTGCCATTCTTTTTCTTATAGGCTCCAGAACCAAGATGGCAGTTTGAATATTCTCACTTAATGGAGGGTCCTCAGACACTGATCTGTACTATACCCTGAATAGTGGATGACGTCACGAATGCAGGCCTGATCTGTATCATACTCTGGAAAGCGGATGACGTCACAAATGCGGGCCAAGTTGAAGCCGTATATTTGAGTATTTTTTTAAGTCAGCTGACTTACAATGTTAACAGACTGATCCAGGATAGCGTGCAATATTAGGGATCGAAAAGTGTTCGCGTGTCAACCTCGAAATTCATAGCTGTTTTCTAGAAGAACCACATCTCAGTGGTTATATTAAAAAGCACGTGGAACGATCGTCTGCTTTCCATGCATGCATGCACGCTACCTGCCTGTATGGAGTTGTGACCTAATATTACAAGGTACAAATAACGCACCTTGCAATGTCTATAGACTGTGGCATATGATCGGCGTAGTTGTCAAAATAAAATTCTGTATCCCAGGTGGTCGGCCGTTTGTCTGGTCAGAATTGAAAACATCGTCTTTTATCGTAAGTCTCTCCGTTTTTCGTAACATATATTCTATTAATTAGAATCATTGTATCCGTTCACAAGAAAAATGCCTCCCTTTATTATTTCAGATGAATTTTAAGGTTGACAATATCAGGATTTTTTTTCTGAAGATGCCAGTACAAAGTGCCAATATAGGATTGATACGAGCAGGGACGATTTATACGTACTCAACCCTTAGGCCCTTTTTTTAGGTCGATTTTAATGTGTCTCCCAAAGATTCTATGTTGATTTTGGGCATTTTCAAACATTATTCATTTTGCATCCACTTTTAGAGTTGCGTTGCTGAGTTTTCATACAGTAGAATGGATGGTGTAATTTGAGTAATAGAGGAAGGGTAGAAGACAGCGAAGATAAGGAATGTAGTAAATGAGTAAGGAATGAGGAAGCAAGGGTTAATTGGGTCAGAGGGAAAGCGAAACTAAAGTGTGAGAGGGATATGTAAATAAAGAGAGGAACGGGTAAAAGGGGGAAGGAGATAATTGATGAAGAATTGAGATGTAAGATTGCTCAAGACAATAGAATGGTAAAGGATGAGTAGGTGGACGTTGTATTTGAAAAAATAGATTCGAATAATTGTTTAAGTTGAATTGTGTCGAATATATGGTATTTTAAAATTTTATGAATTGAGGAAGAAATCTGTCCAGTTTTGCATTTCAACCGTGAACGCCACTATACATTGGACGTTCACCTGATCAAGCTACCCGGGCGATGGTAGATTGTTTCTTGTTCATTCATTTCCGCAGAACGGCGTAGGTCATCTCTTTATTCTGTTAAATTTGATGAGTTATTCTAGTCAAAATAAATTCACCAAAGCTAAAAGTAATGAATACCGATATTCTGAATCATGTTCAGAATCTTGTTAAATCATTCCGACTAGAATCAGTCACTTACTTTCACAGGATGAAGAGACGCAGACCCACGTCATTCTACGGAAATGAAACAAAAAACAATCTGCCTTGGCCCTGATGGCGTAACTGTTAAATCGCTCTATCTATGTACAGTAGCGTTCTTGGTTAGAATTCGGGCCAGGGCAGATTTTTTCTTTTTTTTCTAAAAATTATAATACCAAGTAATCGGCACAATTCAACATTGAATATAATCATTTATACTGGTTGACAAAAATAACATCAATATTCTGAATAATATATTTCGGTTGACTATGAAACCCTTTCTCACAGAGTACATTTCAATACTAATGATAATGGAATAACATATTTATTTCAGGAAGGCATCATATAAGAAAGGGTCCAGTATTTGAAAAAATGATGAAAATAAGAGCTGTGCCAGAGAAGGGTAGGAATATTAAACGTCAGATGGAAACAATGATATCATAGCGACATCTACAAGACTACCAACATTGACAGCGACATCATGATAGGATCGCCTCTGTGTATCGGATCGCGATAGGCAAATTTCAGCGGCACAGAGGAAGTGGCAAAGACAAAGAACGAGACAGAGGCACAGAATAGTGATCGTTTGTCTACCGAGGCCGTCTGACGATCCCTCAGCTACGTCACTAAGGGCACGTTGGTGCTTGTTTCCGCCTTTGATGGCCTGCCGGTGACACGAAATAAGCAAGATGGCGGCGGCTCGGGCCGCACCTGCTCTCGATGCCGGAACCAGAGGACCTCGACTTCCGGCGCTGCTTGGTCTTCTAGTGAAGTTCAAGGTCTCACCGCTGCTTCTTTGACTGGAGCGAGAAGAAGGTCGTCCACCGTGAAGTGCCAGTGGGATACCTTTAAGCGAAGGGATTATTGAGATTAGCATACGGAATAAGTTTTGATACACCAGACGCTAAAGGCTAGGACGAATCTCATAAACTTTCATTTGAGGCAGCTAACGCTGTCCTGTCAAAGTCCCGTTTGGAAGCAGCAGATGAACTGCTACGGTGCAAGCGCTGAATGAATAGAGTAAAATCTGTGTTTTTGTACATGAAAATAATTTATGTTCTAGCAAAATCATAAAAACGTTGAAATTGCAATTTTGACGGCAGGTTTGCACTGTTCAACTGCTGCCTCATCTTCAGGGTAGGAGCCGTACCATATTTTAATGAGAGATAACGAGTGTCTCTTACTCCAATTCAACTGCTTGCCTGATATCGGTGTAGCTGTTGTCCCAAATAGTACAGCTGCTGTTCTGTAGGAAGTGCGTGTAGTATACCAAAACTTTTCTCCGTGCAGGATTTATTCAAGCATAGGGAAGGATTCTAAATGTGCAGGATGTTCTCGGCGGCATTCGAAATTAACAGGATATCCAATAAGCGATAAAGTCATCCAAAATGAGGATTGCCTGGGATAAGACGGACACTCTAGGGGTTCGTGCAACTTTCTGGGTTGAGTGCAAACTACAGATTTTTATTCGCCAGGTGGAAAACATTCTGTACCATGCCTTCATTTCTTCAGAAACAATATGATGCAAAATACGACGTGGGATATAATACGAGAAGGGAGGCTTTGCAGCAATGAGTAGTGGTGATAAGATAGTGAGTTGGGGAACTTAAGATTGGAACTTCTGTGAAGGATGAAAGTGCTGTGTAGTTTCAGGAGTAAGTGATGAGGATATAAGATCTCGTTTATATACATTTTTTATGAAAAGTTTTTTTGATATCTTAGTTGATTGGAGTTAAATGAAAGAACCAGAATTTTCCTCTGTTAGGTAAGATGCTACGTTTTACACAGGTCAGCACGAAATTACTTTTTTCGTACCCAAAGACCAGACTTGGTTTATCCAGAGGACTTCGATCTACTCAGCAGCAATCCGTTGTTTGAATTTTTTATATACGTCAGGATTTAGAATCCCACAGCAAGGTACAGAAATGGCCTTTCTCAGCCATGTTTGAAACAGTATAACAAGAGCAGCGATATCATTTCCTAAAAACCAATTACGCCTTCATTAAGTACTCTTTCTTAATTTCCATTTTTATTTTGTATCATCTCAAACCGATTTTTTTTCTCGAAATGTCGCTTATTAACTATGTTTCTGCTTTTTTTGTCTTCTAGAACCTCCTTCGTCATTATCAGCTATATTTTAAACATGATGAGACAAGCAGCATTTTGTTCAAATTGCTTAGGCCATTGTTAAGTAAGTACTCCTTCCATTTCTACTTCTACTGCGGATCATCCGGCAAACACTTGAATATCTTTTAGTCACTTTTTTTATCAAATGAATTCCTAGTCATTCTTGTATGATAGTGTCACTAGTGTCCCTTCTTAGAAATGAAATGGAAACATTTTTGCAACTATTCTACTAATACTGAGAATAGGTGGACAACTATTGGTAATTAAAAAACAAGCGGAATATCTAGGAGTCTTCCTAGATAAGAAGCTGCTTTGGAAGGAGTACTTGGAATACCATTGCAAGAAGCTCTCAGCGACCCTACGGCTCTGTAGAAGAGCCGTTGAGAAAGCTGGGGCTTACAACCCCCGGTCTCGGATGAAGGATTAGAGGACCTGTTCTGAGGTGCGTCACCGAAGCCTCAAAATCGACACGTACGATGGCACTGAGGGCACTCACAGGTTTAGAGTCCCTCCATCTCACCATCAAGGCCGTGACTGCGGAGGCAGCCTGGAGACTAAACATGGATAATGGAGGAAGAATCCAGACGATCTTGCGGAATCTACCGACATTGCGAGTAGGCCAACCTTAAGCATGCCGAGAGGAAAGACGCCTATTCTTCAACCCTCCGACAAGAAGTAACGTGTTAGCCTATCCACGCGAAAAGAATGGCCAAACGGCGAGACTCATCTGCTGAGTGATGGATACAACAGCTGGTTTACAGATAGCTCCAGAAGCAAGGAGAAAGCAGGAGCTGGTGTCTGCCGAAGAATGAGTGGAATGAGATGAAGGACGCTGAAGAATAGTTAACGAAAATCGCCCTGGAGAAATTACAGAAAAAATGCGTACGGGCTACAATAATTCGGCAACAATGACAGTAGATCTAATCGTTAGCAATATTCCTGCGCAGTTCTTCTGAACAATCAAATTATCAATTTCTTGATAATTTCGGTGAATAAATATTATTCTTTGTTGGGGCGATATATGCACCTAAAGGCCATGTTGTGGTTAGTTCACGCACAAGTTAGTTAGTTATTTCACACCTTTACCCCCACTCTTTAGTTAAGATTGAGAAGTCCCAAAACTCCCGATGAAAAGGAAGAGATCGAATATTGGGAATCGCAGAACTGCGATACGACGTCTGGAAGCGTCAAAGGGGACTAAAATAACGAGGCTTCTTTACATGCGATATATGAGCCGAAATATACAGAAATTTTATTTTGAAATTTTCAACTAAAAAATAGTGTTGTCAGTGCATAAAATATTAATCCAAAAGTACTATAAATGATAGTGCGACGAAATTCAGTCCTAAGCAGACAAATAGAAATGTCTTTTGCTCAATATTCGGTTGCTCCTCAAGGGGTTCGAGGGATCCAGAAATAAGATTCCATAAATGTCCTAAAAATAATAAATGTTTTTTAGAAGTAAAAACAATGAACGGGAATAAAGAAATGGTACAGAAGTTATTTGACATGAATATAATTAACGATAATTCTAATGTGCAATAATACCATAACCTCAAACATGAATAGGGACCCGAACTTCATGCAAATCGCATAATCGCATGATTTTCCATAATGGAATATCGCTTGAAATTACATTACACCACATAAGTTGAGCATTTTCGTCGACATAAAATCGTGTCTCAAAACATGAGCATCCTTTTCTTTTTAAGGAAATAATTTTGTAGAATTACACAATGTAACCTTGTTTCGTATTTAGTATTAAATTAAAAAATATATGTATTAACTTATTTAAACTTGATTATTACTTTATAATGATGAAGTCTACTAACGTAGTCAAGTGAAGTAAGACCACAACAACATGCTTACATCATTCACTAAAACCAGCTTTGTAGCTGCATTTGCAATATTTAATTTTTCCGGAAGAAAATGTTTCTCCTCTAATTTCGTGATGAGCAGGTTTTAAATTAGACGACTGCAGGCAAAATGCAATTACTCTTAATTGTTGGTCAGTGTCTGTGTATAGTTGACCGCAGAATATCATGTGCCCAGCTTGTAACACTTTTTCTCCTTCAACTAAATTCCTACAAGACGGTGTAGATCCACTGATGCCACAAATTTCTTCAATCGTTCGTTCCATTTTAACCTTTGTAAGTACACAAATTTAAGGAACCAGCTACTGTTTACATTCATGTCAACAGTAAGGTGCCTTCTTACGAGCGCCCTATTGGCCGGAGGCCATCTTGATTACGTCACGATTTCTGTTCCCGATATGTGGTTCATCCGAAAAGGTCTTTTTACATTCGCGAGCAACGGCAGCGAATTTTACATGCAGCGCAGGTTTGTGTACTACTGTCTTCGCTAAGTTGCCTGTCGGTGAGGTAGTTTTCCTTTTGGAATTCAAATTTTGAATATCGGAATGATAGCTACTGAACGCAAGAAGCTGATTCTCTTTCAGAACTGTCTGGCGAATTTTTTAACTTTCTGAATAAATGAATGTATAATTTAGGGGAAATACGCGAATTGACACATTCCTAAAATTAACCAGATTCGACATTCGAGATTTTCAAACTTCTGCTTCCCCGCAGATAGATTCATAAGATTCATAAAAACCAAATTTATCAGGAAGCCAAGAAAAATTTCAGTATCGAAGACTTCGAATTTTGAATTTCAGAGTTAAGTCTTCCGCAGATTCATGTCATAATTTTTCATTGATAAATTCGAAAATCCGAAATAGAGTTCTCTATAAATGCGTCACTCATTTATTACTCATCAATTCTATAAAATGTGTTATTTTCGGCTGCTTACAAATGTAGGATTTATGAAAAGATTCCTAATAAACTGAGTTTCCGAATTTTGCAATCAGGAATTTGTATACAGTTGCAATGTATTTTTGGTCGAATTGATGAATGTATGATTCTGGTATAAATCTGCAAAAGACCTATTTCTGAAATTCGGAATTCGAAGTTCTAACACCTTGGGTATTACAATTGAGAAAAGTTGGATGTTTCAATATTAAAAATATTTATTTCTTGGCCACTTGGAAAAATTAACATTTATAAATAAATTCGCAGGAAGTCAAAAGTTTAGAATTCTCGAATGTTAAGCTCGGCTAATTCGATAATATGTGAATTTTTATATTTACCCTAAATTATACATTTATGTATTTAGAAAGTAGATACATTCTCCAGGCTGTTCTGAAAAAGAATTAGCTCAATATCTCGTAATTTCCTCCTTTCAGTTGCTATTATTCCATTATTCAAAATTTAAATTCCGAAGGGAAAACTACCTTACTGACAGTCAACTTAGCGAGGTCAGTAGTGCACAAAGTTGGTCTGCATGTAAAAGTCGCTGCCGTTCTCTTTCTTTTTGGCGGGAGTGTCAGGACTTCTCAATTCTAAATCACCCGCTACGCATTATATTGTATTCAATTGCGAAATTCTCATGTATATTCATAAAGTCAGCAGTTTTATAGTGAGTTCTGGAATCTGCGGATACTCTGTTAGTATCAGAGTTGTGTGAACAAAAATGAGTAAGCAGATTTAAATTATTCTGAAAACTGATACGCGGATTATATACTCAAGTCAGTACCGTACCTATAAAAGAAGAAAATGTCCAAGTCCGAGTATTCATCACCCGTAAGATGATCCAAATGAGAGATAAGGGATATTAAAGAAGTACTGAACGATGGTGTGAGGGGATTGAGAAGAAAAATTTCGCTACCCATGTAATATTGTTTTATTTTTGACTAAGATAATCTCAAGGATTTTCTAGGTTATACGAGGTCAACAAGTCCGGTTTTTGGGTACAAATTTTGTCAGTATATATTTGCTTCCGCGTTGTTTGGAATAAAATAAGAATAATTAAATAAATATTCGGGGTCTCGTGGGATCCTGAGGTCGATCAAGTTCCCAATGACTTACACTTGGGCTAAGGGAATGAATATATTTATTGTAAATATTCTTCTTCTGAAATGGAGGAATGCGACGGTAGCCGACGATGGCATGGGAGCTTCTTCACAAACAGCGAGACCGGTCACTGTTTCATTTTTTCACGCGCAACACCAACATCTTAGAGACATTTCCCTGTAGTCATTTTACATCATTAGATTCCTTACAAGATGATAGCCAACACAGAATTCGCGATTCACATCACGGAAAAGCACATAGCTCCGAGAGAAACTGACAGATCCTATATGTGAGGTCAGTGAGAATGCTGTCGTGCAGCAAGAGAGCAGACCGCGCGAGTCAGCGCTGCTGACGACACTCATCGGGGCTCTTACTTATCGACGTATCTAGACCAAGAAGTAAGTTCTTGATAAATATATGAAGTTGATTTATTTCTTGGCGACTAAATGGATTTAGAACTCTCAAACAAATGTTTAGGAGGCTAGTTAAAAAATGGTAGAATTGCAAATGTGTGATAAATTTATAATTCAGTACTTAGATAATTTTAGAAGTTCATGAACCAATTTGAAGAGAGGCTTGATTCAAAATTTTAGAATTGCAATTTTACTGAATTTGAAAATTCAAAAATTCATGTTTTAGAATTTAGATAAAACGCTCGTGAACCAATTCTAAAGGATCAAGTTTTGATTATTAAGATCTGCAAATTCGAAAAATTTTGAAACTTATAATTCAGCTAGTAGATGAAGTTCATTAATTCGTCAGGAATTCACTTAGGAAATTGTAGATTTGAGTGGACTCAATAACTTTCGAAATAAATGATCAGGAATTTAGTTTGAAACCTTGTCATTCAGAACTTGATAGATTTGTGAATTTCTGAATTTTTATTTTCACATGCAATTCTGCATTTAGTTATCTATAGAATTGGTGCTTTAGGAGATGGTATCTGACAAAACTATTGAAATATTTTTCCAGGCAATTATAATTGATGCTTTTATTTCAAAACTGCAAGCTGCCTTAGCTTTGGCTGGGTCTGGATACGTCGAAAAGTAGGAGCCCCGATGAGTGTCGTCAGCAGCGCTGACTCGCACGGTCTGCTCTTTTGCTGCACAGCAGCATTCTCACTGACCTCACATATTGGGTCTGTCAGTTGTTCTCAGAGTTATGTGATTTTCCGTGATGTAAATCGCGAATGTTGTGTTGAATATCATCTTGTAGGGAATCTAAGGATGTAAAATGACTACAGGAGATGTTTCTAAGATATTGTTGTGCGTGAAAAAATAAAATAGTGACCAGTCCCACTGGTTGTGAACAAGTCGCCATGCCATCATCTACTACCGCCGCATCCCTCCATTTTGCAAGATGAATATTTACAATAAAAATATTAATTCCCTTAGCCCAGAAGTGAGTCAGTGCCGTACATTTAACAAAAAAAAATCAAAGACGAAACTGTCCAACGCCCTGAATTTCTAAATTTCACCTACTATCCGACCACATCGGCCAGGCTTCCTGTGAATAATATTCTGCACTACTCGTCTGGAAAAATCTGTCTTCATCGACTGTGAGTTTGGATAGAATATTTTCAATTTTGACGAATTAGAAAAATGTAAGAAGTCAAGAAGGTAAAATGAAGTATTTTGACATATGTCGATAATTGTTTCAATGTTTCGTAGACTCAAGCTCTTGCTTTACTCGAGTATTTGTCAGGAAATAGATTCAAATGTATTCCTTAGGTTCCGAGTGGGAAGAAGACAAATTGTCCTACTGTGCGGTCATTAATCTCTGCATCCAGGACTAAGCTATGTCGAATTGTCAAAAGCTACTCTAGAAGATAAATGTTCAATTTGAAATCTTTAGTCTTATCCTTCCGAATATACTTCATTAATATTCTTCATAACAATTAATTGTTTGAATTCTAGTGAAATTCAGATTATTCCTGACCAAGTGCATCTCTTATTATCTAAGTGGTCCGTTTTTGAATACATTATTTCGCAGTGACAAAAAAGGAACATGTATTTTACAGTTTGACTGAATTTTTTTCAGAATCTTCAATAAACTTCAGAGAATCCTCAAGAAGAGACAAAATTTTTTAATGAACTGCAGTAATTTTTGAACTGGACTCGATTTTAGGGCGAATTTTCTGTGATTCGACGTGAGAATTCTTGCTCTTCCGATGGATTCCAGAAAAATAGGAAAAATTCAAATTTAGACTGATTCGCGGTTACTTATAAGGAATTATTAGACATGTTGATTAATGAATAGGATAATGAACACAAATACGAATAGCGAAAGAATGCAAAATTTCGTATAGTTTTTGAATGTTATTGAAATATTGAGTGAGTCGACAAAGTTCGAATCAGAGTCTTTTGCATTGCTCAATACATATGTAAGAATCATTGTTATATTCCAATGAATCTTTTAAATTTTTTATTGACAATTAAAAACATATCATCTTCATCATTTCATCATATTTTCATCTTCACCTATTTCAATAATTAATTCTGAAGAATTCTAGAGAGAGTTTAATATATTTCAATAGTTAAGAGGAATTTTCAAGGATACTGAAGATTTGTCAGTATTTCTGAAAATTCCCAGGAATTTTCAAAAACTAACCAAAAAATTAAGGGATTTTGAACTGATTAGAGTTGTTCTAAGATTTTTATAAAATACAACTAGACTTTTTCGAATGTATCATAAGCGATTCAAAGTATTTTAGACTACTTTGAAAAAAATTGCGAAATTTTTGAAGATATTTCAATTTTGAGTTTGAAAAAATTAAAGGGATTTCGGAAGATTCTAATATATTTGAAATGGTTTCAGATTTATTAAAATATGAAACATTTATGGGTGTTCAAAAAATATTCCAAAAATTTTTAATAGATTTCAATAATTTGAAGGAAGAGTTTAATAATCATTTGAAATGAATGAGGAAAAATTCTGAAAGATTTCAGGAATTGTGATGGGAATCACAGCAGATTTGAAATATTTAAGGGATTTCAGAAGATTTTGGAAAATTCTCGATAGATTTCTATAACTTGGAGGTAACCTAGGGCATTTTCGGAAATTCTCCCGTATTTTTGTGAAATGAAAACATTTTGAAATGTTTTCAATAGGGTCCAATAATCTGCAGGAGTTTTGAAAGGTTTTGAATATTTTGACTATTTTTTCAGGCAAAAAGACTTTCTAATAGTTTAAAAAAAATTAGAGGAATTCGAACAGGTTTCAGAGGTTTTGGAGTATCTGTATACCTTTTAAAGAATTCTCAAAAAGAAAAAGTATATGTAGAGGATTATAGAAGATTTCGAGGAATCCTCAAAATATCTAAAAAAATTTGAAGGTGATTTAGGGTATATTGAGAGGCATATTCTGAGATTCTAAAAATGATCTGGAATCACAAAGCATTTGGAATATTCCAAGTATTTTTGGAAGTTGGAAGGAATTTTGAATAGATTTCTATAACTTAAAGATAACACAGCAACACAAAAAAAAGTTTCTGTCCCAGAGGTGAGGACTGTGTTGATTATATGTTTCTTGGGTCGCTGAAACTGAATTGAAATTTTATCTTACCCCATGTATCGACATAATGTCATAAAGTCTTCGAAGACACCGTAAAAGAGAAGTAATTCTGGCCTGAGTGCCGAATCATATTTAGGTTTTTCGGGTCGCTGAAATTGAATCCAAAGTTCATTTTACCTCATCGCGACAGGTTTTTGACATAACCTCATTGTTCAGTGTCTGTGAAGGCTTCTTGAGGTTATCTCGAAAACCTGACGTGATGAGGTAAAATGAACTTCTGATTCGGTTTTAGCCAACTACAAAATATATAATATGGTCTGGCACTTAGGCTAGCATTAGTTTTTATTCAGGGGTGGGTGTTGAGACTTTTTGGGGTGTTTTCGAAAACCTGACGTGATGGGATCGAATAAACTTCGACTTCGGTTTCAGTGAGCCAAAAAACATATAGAATACATCGTCTGGTACTCAGGCGAGCTTTACTTTTCATTTTGGGCTATCTTTGAAGATTTATAGAGCTTACGTCGAGAACCTAACCAGTACTATCCATCGACATATAGATTTGTACCGATAACGCTGTAGGGAGAATGGAAATGGTGTTTAGAAAGAGAGAAAAACATCTGAGCCGTCGGACGCCCTTTATCTATACAGGACTATGGCAAGTGAATCAGAGGCCCCGCAAAGTACCTAAATACTCCCTATGGTTAATTTGGCTGTAACCTATTATAAACAATAGACTTTAAATATGTAGTTATAATGAATTGAAAATTTGAAACCATTCTTGCAAAATATCCTGTTTCATTTAACTCATAAAAAAAACTTGGTAACCTTAAATTCTTCTTGCGATTTGATTGAAAGTGCTTTAAATATAATCCTTTGGTGAGAAATAAATTTAAATAAGAACATTAATATTAACAAACTTAAAGTTTCGAGTGTAGGTAAAAATATTTCTGTTTAACATTTGGATGAAAACTTACATGCACAAAGAACTATCTTGCGCAGGTATCGGAGTCTTGGACTCATTTAGGAAACGAAAAATATTGTAAAAAGTGTAAGATATTTAAACGATAGTGCCATACAATTTTTCAAGTAATTGAAAAAATGTGTAGTATAAAATCGAAAAGTGTGGGAGGAAAATTTAACCTTATCTTTCAACAAAAATGTCCAGTTTTCTAACGTTATTACTTATAACAATAAAATGCATTCGACAATGTTTCTATGAGATGAAAAATAATAATTTGGATCACATAGGTAGATATTTTGAGGTTGCATTTTTGTTGTAACATTTTTTATTTTACTATTCAATAAATTACTTACGTATGGAAACATAAACCCGTATACACGTCTTTATAACTTTGACAGGAACAACAAACGTCACATTTTTGGGGCACTCGCGATATAAGGCACGGTCCTGTGCTTCATTAAGCTCCACTCATCGAAAATGCTCTCGACCAATCAGCTTTATTTAGAAAGAGACACGATCATGGCTCAAATGTTTTCTCTCTCTACACCCCATTTCATTGTTCCGCACAGCGTCTTCGGTCTATTTCTGTATGTCGATGGTCCTATCTGACTCTCTGAGAAGATTCCCGTAAAAATATGACTGGCTTTCAATGAGGTCCAAAATTTCCGACAGAGAGCGCGTCGGCGCATCGGCTCTGGTTTAATGCAGTATAACCAAAGATATCACGTGTTTGACGTGAGCTCTCATCCCATAATTGCTGTAATAATATTATTAAATGAAAATGTAATAATATTTTAAGTGTTGAGTGATCTAAAATTTTATTGAATCACTGTTCGTGTTTAGTGTCAGTTTGTGTGCATCGAAATTGAGTTTTTACCTTTTTACATTTGAAACAATAAACGGAATGCAGACTAACAATATATTTACAATCATCAAATTTGCTACGTAACATGAGTAAAACATTATTTGAATGAAGTTTTTCCCAACTAACAAATATAATAATAGCGATGATAACAATTCAAATATCATTATTCTATTCTCCAAGAAATTTCAGAATAATTTTTCAAGATCATTAGAAATCGACACCTCGACTATACTTCCCATCTCAAATTTTATATAATCTATTGAGTTGTATCCTAGAAACCTCCATGAAAACCTGATTTCATTCCAACCATAATAATCATTAATATAATGCTCCATATTTTGCTCATCAAAATACACATTGAAAAATGAATACAACAAAAACTTCCTTAAAAAGGCCTAAATTAAATAGCAGACCCTCAAGTCATATTAAAATCAAGTCATTTTTTTATTTTTTCAAAATTGAGTAGTTGTGGAAATTTGTTCATGTTCTAGATTTGTGGTTTGAAATCATCAATCAATCATCAATATTTAGAATATTTTTGTGAAATCATTTAATCCCAAAGGTTGATAATTGGAAATCTCTTCATTTAAAATGATAAAAATTGCAGTGACTTTTTCTTGTTGGGAAATTCGTTTAATCAATGTGAATGTTGGATATTTTTTTATAAATGTAACCAAAATATAAACTTCTAAAATTTAATAAGCTTTGGCTTCAAAAAAGTCAGTTAAGGTCTCAATTTGAATTGTCAATTTCAATTGCTCCGAATTGGAAATAAATTGAATCCGGAAGTTTTAGACTTTATATTTTTGAATTTCTAACGCTTTTGATTACATTTTAATGGAAACTGTCCAGATTTCAAAAAAATTATTCTCATATTTTTTATTCTGAGAACTGATAATTTTTTTCAATTCCAAATTAATAAATATCTTATGTTTTTGTCAAGAAAATAAAGAAGATTTATCTCTTCTTATCAATTTCTAGATATTATAGGTACTATGTTCAAAATGTTTTCTTATCTATGATTGCATGATTCGGAATATTGTTGCAAGTAGGATAGCATTTTTACTGTTTCTATTTATTGACAATAAGTCTGATTCTCAAGAATTAATTATATGATTTTCTGCTGTAATATTTATTCATTATTATTTGTTAGTTTCATGATAGAATTAGATGCATAATTTGGTATTCATCACACGTTTCAAAATAAATATATTTTGCAGATACTTACATCCTGTGAAATAATTTCCTTATTTGTAAATTCCAGAATCCAATATATGGGACATTCTTTTACAAATCGTACAGATTTGGACGGAAGTTGACCGACCCATTTTTGATTGAGCTAATACTT
>WSXT02000030.1:352548-374356 GCA_011762715.2 Neuroterus valhalla
GATCTCCTGTGGGAGGGGGGAATATAGATATGTAAAAACCCGAAAAGGGTATACATGGAGTGATAAATCTAATCTATTTGAGGGTTGGTTTTGACGAGCAATGTTTGTTTTTGGAAAATTGAAATTTAGTTGCTCAGAGAGCCGTAAAACCGCCGTAAAATATAGCAAAGAATATTTGTTGAAAAAAGTAGGTTTTTTATTTGAGGGTTGGTTCTGACGAGTAAGGGTTGTTTTTGGGAAATTGAAATTTAGTAGTTTAGAGAGCCGTAAAATAGCCGTAAAATATAGCCGAGAATATTTGTTGAAAAAAGCAGGTTTTATATTTGTGGGTGGGTTTTGACCATGAAGGGTTGTTTTTCGAAAATTGAAATTTAGTACATTTAAGAGCCGTAAAAAAGCCGTAAAATATGGCGTGGTCGTTTTACTTTTTAAAACATTTTTTATGTGTTGGAGGTGCTAGCTTGACGTCAAGTAAGCACCCCATGCCTAAAAATTCATTTTTTTTAAAGAACTAGTGGAGCCGTAAATTTTCAATTTGCGCCTAAAAATAGCCGTAAATTATGGTGAATTGAAAAATGTAAATTTCCATTGTGGAGGTGCTAGCTTGACGGACCTTTTGAAAGGCAAAGATAATTAGGAAATTATTATAAACTTTATATCGGCTATTTCTAATAAATACAAAGTTCTGTCTTAGAAAGGTCAATGAAAAAGATTACCTCATAATTAATAGGAGGACAATCGTCGACGCAGGATTGAACAACTGTTCACAAAGCGTCCAAACTACACTGTCCCTCTTCACCGATAAAACCTCTTCGGCAATAACTTCCCAAGTGAAATTATGTGCCGTAAAAGGCCCACAATCTCCACCTTGTTTATATACAATAACGAATCCTAAAATAATTAAAGCTCCAACCATTCCGAGAAGAGCTAGGGCCAAAAATAGAGTCTGAGTTTGAGCAGCTCTCCAAGGTTTCGAAGGCGGTTCACAGAATGTGAGAAGTCCAAATTTCTTTATATAAAAGGTCAACATCATCTTAACAACAATGACAATTGACATCATTGGACTAAAGTAAAACGCCACCCAGAAGAGCGTTTGATTATAAATTAAGTGCATCGTGTCCCTTGCGATGTCAAACTTCGGAGAACCAATTCTTTTCCACATCTTCGTGTGGAGTTGCGAATGTGTAATTTGAACTAGGAATGTCCCCACGATTGATATAATAAAATCGAGGAGAATCAGTCTATAAATTTCTTGGGCCAGCTGCGTTTGCCAACAATCGAGATTCCCTCGAGTCAGACAAAAAGCCAAAAGCGTCCCAATCACAACGAGTGCCATTGTATACATTCTAATTACTGTCACGTATAAAGCTATCCGATCATTGCTATACTTTTCGAATCTCACCTAGAATTAGAGATCTTTAGTTTTAGGATTTATTTCCTGAAAAATTAGGGATAAGATTGTATTCTATTCAATCTTTCATATTGCCAAGAAAATTCAACTTACGAGCCAAGAAATAAGAGAAGGAAAAACATTCATGATCCCGGTGACGATCAATGGGACCGTTAAAACAGACCACACATTCGTGACGTCTGCTTGATGTTGATTTAGTAAAATCCATAATAACCCTCCTGTTGCAATCATCATTGCGAGAACTAAAATCGTAATGAGAATCTGAATTGCAAACGTGAGAAACTTCATCAAACAAGATGAATCAATGTCGCCTTCGCCTTCTCCGAGAAGTTCTTTTAGGTCTCGATGAATCGATGCTGAACACAATTTTGCAGCTTTGCAAGAAGAAATTCCGAAATCCCATCCACAAAAAATTTTCGTTGCGTATTGATTGTAAATGCCTCCTGACGTTTCAATGAAACACTTTCTGTAGGACCGAGCGACCCTGGGAAGATATCAGTTAAAAAATCAGTTGAAAATCAAAGATAAAAATAATAAACAAGAATTAAAAACATTTTTACTCACTTGCAACAAAGAAGGACGAAAGTAAATAAATAACAGAAGCTCAAAGTCATAAAATAAGCGGATGGAATATCATAGACATTGGAGGGAATCATTTCCACACTTTTGTTCGAATAAAATCCGTAATACATCATAGAATTCGTCAGTAATCCCTAGAAGAAGATTTTTTAGTTATTTTGCACACTTAAAGATATTTCAATTTCTTTTCAGAGCTTAGTACTCACATTTCCAAGCACTACATCCTCAAATCGAAAAGAATTGTTTAAACTTGTGCTAATTAATGACTGTGGTACCATTATAAAAAATATGCTGCAAAAGAGAATGTTCTTAGAAGATTCAATTTTTGTATCGATTTTCATCTGAGGAGATGATGAGTCGATTAATTTACCTTAATAGACAACTAATTGTATTAACTATAAACAGCCATCGTAGGAACTTGAAGTATGTGGCGATTCCACTTCCAAAGTGACCTTCTATCGACTTTATTGCGTTGTACCAAAGCTCCATTGTAGAAGATATTTCGTGTATCGTTATGTTGAACTAAAAGAAATTAACAAATTAGGACGAAACATGTTCTAAAAAAACATCTGAACATAAAAGCGCTAAGAAAAGGATTCAAACTAGTGATGGGAAGTAACTAGTTGAAAGTAACTAGCTACTTTAAATAGTTAGTTTTTCTTGGTAACGATGATAGTAACAAGGTTACTTCTGTTAATAGATAACGAATCGGTAACTAGTTCCATTTTTTCAGCAACGGTAATGATAGAAATCGTTACTTTCATCGTCACTTTCGAACAATTAGTAATGTTAAAAATGAACAAAGGATACAAACAGGAAAGAGTTTTGATTATTAGCTGCCTTTCGATGTATTTTTAATATTTCTAAAATCAGAGTGGCGATGCGGCGGATTATTCCCAATGCCCGGTCATTTTCCGGTTTTTCACGGTCAAGTTTTTCGATTTTCCCGGTCAACTAGAAGTAACATATTTATATTTGTTGCAAAACGCAAACATTTATTTTTATTCACGACGTTCATTCTAAATATCCATTAACACAGCAGATCAAACATTGCAAAATAAATCAAATTTTGAAAAGAATACTCTATTTTTTAACAACGAAATATCATTTTTTTACAAAAATTTGAACAGTTAAACTTACAATTCAAAAAATTAATTTACAATAACGAAGAAAAACAACAGATTTCCAACAAAATAGTGCATTTTTCAACCAATGTGATGAATTTTCAAATAACACTATGAATCTTCAAACAGAAGAGTCAAATTTCAAAATAAGAAGATGAATTTTCAACTGGAAAAAAATAAATATTTAACTGGAGCACTTTCATTCCCAGCCATGAAGGTGAACATTCAAATAAGAAGATTAATTTCCAAGTAGAAAGAATCATTTTCTAAGAAGAAATATAATGTTTTAACAAAACAGTCGAATTGTAAAGTCAAAAAATAATTATTTTCGAGCAAGAATGGAACAGTAACATTTTTAGTTTAAAAAAAAAACAATTTCAAACCAAGCATAAGTGTTTTCTACTAAAAAAAAAGAATCTTTAAAGGAATTGAGTTTTTAAACAGATAAATTAACTTTTACTGAAAAAGATAAATTGTCAACGAAAATTTGATAAATCAAATTTTAAATTGAAAAATATGTGAAGAAAAAGTTTAACTAAACAAACATTTTTTAAACTGAAACTACGGAATTTTCAATTGTATCAAGTTAAATTTTCAGTTGAAAAAAATTACTTCTGAGAAAAAAACTAACTTCAAAAAGAACTATGTTTCAAAAAACAAAAAAAACTAACTGTCAAACAAATTATTACATTTAAACACAAAATGATGAAGAATCAAATGAAATTGTAAATGTTTAACTGAAATAGTTGAATTTCAAACCAGAAAGACGAATTTATTTTTAACTGAAACGATGAAAATTTAACTAGAATAGTTCAATTTTCGACAAAAAATAGATTTCCAACCAAAAAGTACAATCGTTCAATAGAATGGTTGAAATTTGAACGATCAGAATATAAACTTTCGAAAAAAATGGAATAGTGACATTTTTGGTTTAAAAAATTATTTGCAAACCAAATATAAGAATTTTCAACTAAAAGAATGTTCGACTAAAATGAAAAATGTGTAACTTTATAACTTGAATTGTTAACCGTAAAGAAGAATTTTTGAAGAAGAATATTAACTTCCGAAGGAAAAGATCATTTTTAACAAAAAATCGACTTTCCGACAAAATATGTAAAGTGTCAACGAAATAATTGAATTTTCAATTCATAAAGACAAATTTTCACCGAAATCGTCGAATTTTGAAACTAGGAAAGATCCATTTTCTACTGAAAATAAAACAGATAAATTTTCAGTTGAAGTAACTGATTTTTAACCAAACTGATGAATTTGAAAAAAAAATTAATTATTGATTTTCAGCAAAGCAGTTACAATTTTAACCAGAGATGAATTTTGAATCGAAATAATGCAACTCTAACAAGATAATTTGATTTTCAACGAACATGTTTAAATTCCGAACGAGTAGTTGATTTTTCAACTCAAAAAGGATGAATTCACAATGAACAATGTACACAAGCTTTCTATCATGATTCAGAAGTATTTCGTCTTCAGAATACGACTTCTATTCTGAAAACTGCTTGAAGTATTTTCTTTATAAAAATCAAAGAGAGGGGACTTTCAAATCGTGTCGAATTTTAAAATGGAAGAGCGATTTTTTTCAATTTTTCTCTTCTAAATCCGAATTATAATTACTTTGAAAAGTTTCCGTTCCATGTAAAAAATTCCCTGTTCCAAGTGAATTTTTACTTCTTCACTGAAACTCCCTGCCCTAAACTGAAAACTATAATTATTTTCTGAAATTCCCTGTCCCAAGTCAGATGAATAAGGAAAAGTAATAAATCGTGATAAATACATTTTTTTCAAAAAATGAAGGTAATAATTCTTTTTGTAGGTTTGGGCTATCATCAATTCGATTATCAAGTTTGAGTCAGCTAAAAAAATCTCACAGAGCAACAAATTTACAAGACATTTTTCTTAGAATGGAAAAAATTCTTCCTTTCATGACGTATGGATATATTTAAATATTTTGAGAATCAGATTGAAGGAATGTTACATTTTTTAAATCAAATGATAAGATTTCTTTTTGATTCATAATAAGAAAGCTGTAATTTTCCGTATTTTTCCGGTAGAATTTTTAATAGTCTAGGTTGAGTCAAGTAGATTCCCGGTTTTTGATTATATTCCCGGTCATTTCCCGGTCAATAAAATCCCCGGTATTTCCCGGTCAAGTCGCCACCCTGAAAATATAAAAGTAACGAAAAAAGTAACAATAGTTCCTTGTTTTGAGAAAGTAACTGCGAAAAAGTTATATTTTAAACAAGTTTCTTTTACAAAGTAACTTACCCACCACCACCACTGATTCAAACATTGCAGAATATTTTTACCTTCGTAAGAGCCATACTGGTTGTATATTTGAGACGTTTCCAATATCCGACTGTCCTTATCTTCGACATTTGACTAGCTCTGTGAGACAATTTAGCTTTTACAGATCTCTTGACAGTCAAACATTGTGGCATGTCTCGTAACATTTCTGTTCGAAGCAACTCAGAATGCAAATTATTTTGCATGAGTTGTTCATTTTTTTCCATGTGATTCGCTATCACGGCTGCATGATCTTCCAAAGGCAAATTTGATGTCCTTGGCATTCTTAAAGTTGCATTGGGAAGCATTGGCGACATATCGGATGATTCTTCATTGATTCTATCCGATAATGTTACTGCAAGTCCATATAATTTGTATCAGAAAGAATATACTACAATTTCCTTACCGCAGAAATTGCTCTTGTGTTCACATAAAAATACTTTCAGAAAATAATTGAAGAAGCAAAATCAGACTTATTTATATTTTAAAATTTGATTTGCAATACTTTTTCGATTTGGAGAAAAATCTATTAATAATAGTTTTTACCAATTCTCCTGGACGGCAAGTGACGGGTGTGACGAGCGAAAATTCTTTGTTGTATAGTCAAGTCATCGAAGTTTATATTTTTTCCTTTATCTGAGAATGCAGCTTGATTCTGGGCTATAAATAAAAATATTGTTAACAATCAATCTCTGTTCCTAGCATAACTTTCAAAGGTGGATCTGAAAGGTAGTTTTCAAATTCCATGTTTCTGAATTTAAAACTACATCACCGTCTCGAATACGTGCATACCTATTACTTTAAAACTACTAAAGTATGCAATCTAAATGATATAATTAATGGTTCCCTGAATTAAGTATTCCTAATCGATGAAAAATTGATCAAATACTTGCCTTCAGTCATTTCAATATTTTCAAGCTCCTCTCGTTTATTAAAATCAGATCGGTCGTATTTGTCCATTTTATGACATTCACCTTTACAGCACTATAAAAAAGGAGATTGAAATTCACTCTCTTCGACGTAAAAAAATAATCCCTTCTGTCAAAATCGACATTGATCACTTTTCAGAATGGAATGAGTATGAGGTAGGACTTTTTACTTATCAAAAATTCCCAGATTATCATGTCACTTAGCATTTATTGGACTATTAATTTTTATTTTTTCATTTAATCGGTAGTCAGTTATATTTTATTGTACATATGTATTGTGAAATTACTTTTTCAGTTCTAATTCTTGTCTCAGGCTATTTTCGACATCATCGATTTTCGATTTCTTGATTACTCTGGATACTTGCTTAAGAACTCAATTGGAAAATTAATAACTCAATCGGTAAGGCAAGGAATTTCTTTACTGGCAGTTGATAAAAATAAATGTATATTTTATTTCAGATTTTGAAAAAATGTTCAATCTCAAAATCTCAAACTAAATTTTTGATTAATCGAAATAAGTAATTGAAAAAATGGTGCTACTAAAAAAGAAGACACTTCTGGAATGGTTAATGTTATTAATTTATTTTCACTTACATTGAAATACCCCAATAATATGTATATCGGTATGATTAACAAATATGTCAAGTGAAGAAAAGAAACAAATACAAAAAGAAAATAAAGCGCGAACTTAGCAGTTGCATTGCTCCAAATTACATTTGGTTGATGTAGTTGTTACAAAACAGTGACTATTATTCACTTGATCGAATAATTTTCTAGCCAGAAAATAATGTTGATGAAAAGCGAAATAAGACGCAAAAAAGACGCTTTTTCAAAAAGAAGAAAATATTAACAGGTCAAAGTGTAATTATGCATAATAGCGGTATCATGTACCAATGAGTAATAATGAGCCTATGTGTACATCGTGTATAATTCATAATGCATAGATATACAATTAAAGCGTAGCAGTCAGTCAGTGCACTGCGGGGACTTCTCCTTCTCGTTTGAACTGGTACAAAAGTCTATAACAGCTTCTGAATAATGAGGTGTTCTATTTATAAAATGATGTATAAAGTATGTGTGCACTTATACAATAAAGAGTGTATATAATAAACTCATTTGGAACGCCTTTCTCTTTTTTTTCGGGTTGCATTTTTCAGTTATTTTTCTGATCGCGACAAATAAGTACTATATGCAGGTATCTCACCACATATTGTAGTCGGAATCTTCCTGTTCAAAAGCCATGAAGAAGCCAACGATTGTCAGGTAAACGACGACATTGCCCGCTAATGTCAGATAACAAGCTCCCCATTTTATCTGCAAATAAGTTTTGAAATTAAATTAATAGATGTGTTTAGAAGATATATAATTGAAGTTCAGCTTGAGTAATATAAAAGAAAATACACAAATAAATTACTCACTACTGGATCAGCTTCTGGTGATCGCGCAAGTACGATTGGGAGAGCAAAGGATGACACTACAAATCCCATTGTAAGGAATATTGCTAATTCTAAACATGGATTGCTACTACTTCCTGAATCGTCCGAATAACGTCGTGCTACTAACGTTGGAACAGGCGATAAAATGTAGAATAATACTACAAAGAATGGCCACCATACTCTGAAAATGAAAAAGGACAAAAATCAAGAAAAATTCATTCAGTATAAAAATTTGAGAAATTGAATTCAGAATAAACATAAAGTTGAATTCCGATTGAATTTCCAACGATCAACGTTAATTTTATACTACATTATTTATTCGAAATTTTAATATAAAATTCTTGATAATTACTGGTAGGATGGAAGTGCACAACCAAGTATCACAAACGTCATGCCAATCGAACCGGCAAATGCCAGTGAGACAAGTCTGCAATGAAAAAAAAATCATTATGTCCATTCCATATAGCACTGAATTATGAATACACAATAAAATTGAATTTTTCGTGAAATAAAAATTTGTTCTTCCCAAAAATATATAAATGAGCTAAGAATTTCACATTAGGGTAAAATATTTAAAACTTCATTCATTTAACTACACGGAAATATTATTATTAGGGACAAATTATTAGATGGAAAAGTTCATATTCAGATATACTTACGCTGTTGATCGTTGAAGAACATTTCCATGAAAGGAACATGAAACAAAAAATGTAAATTAGGAGTGCAATTCACGTACAATTTCAATTTCTTTTTCATGTTTCGAACTTTCCTGTGACTACAAAGTTCAGAATTTGAAATTATTACAGGGTTTTATATTTTGGACATTCAAAAAATACTAAACATTCTACAATTGTTATCAACCTAACATAAGATTCAAATCTTCTATTTGCTTGAAATGCTTCGGTTTACCAACAATTTTCCACAGTTCCCATCGACTTTCGAACTATTTGTGCAAATGACGATTATTTTCTAACAAAATCAGTTTATTCATCTGATAAAAAATAGGATTCCAAAAAATCCAGAACGATCATCACGTGCCTCCAAAATGAATTATGGCTTTTATTTAATTATCAGATATTAGGAGCATCGCAAGCTTGTAACCTAAAAAATCTATAACGCGCGTCATAATTCATCATGTAAAAAAGATCAAGAATCAGAAAAGAAGTAGAATCGTGCACGTAATGTAAACAGGAAAATGCAAATTCATTTCGGTGAGCAAAATCATTTAAGGTTATGTTTTGATACTTCACAATGTAAGAATCATTCTCAGGATTCGATCAAGTTTTACTGTATAGCAAGCTGTATTGAAACTGGAAACATAAAAAAAATCCAAAATAATTATTAACAATATATCAATTAACCTTTAAGCCCGGCCATTGGAGATAATGTTGACAGCTTCGCCCTCAAAAATATAATCCCCTCACTTTGTAGTTGTAGTTAACATAAACAAAGTCACTTGATAAAAACTCATGCCACTTTTTCACAAGTTTTATCTTTTTCTATCTCGTCACAAAAATTTTCAATGAAGAAAATCACTTTGTGACTCACGGGGAAATCGCGCTTTATTTCTTTTTAGCTAGAGCGAAATCACGGTCAAAATTGTCAAATTCTAAAATGACCAATGACAGCAGAGTCGAGACGATAAATGCCTCAGAATTTAATTGCGGGTAAAAACGTTTGATAAACGATTATATTATATTTCAGATATCATTGGCAATACATTCCTGACTTATGTCACAAACTTTTTCATCTTTTTTATCATTTTTTCATCCTTTACGAACAATTTCAAACAAATATCGTAAGATTTCCAGTAAATTCCCGGAAAATGACTCCCATGGGTCATTTTCCGTGGGTCACGTGACAACGTTTGCACGGTCTAGTTTGGCGGCAATTTTCGTATCCTTCAATTTCTCAACTCAGGCATACGTTTTTCAAACAGCTGAATTCAATAAATATGTTCTTTTCTTAAAACACGCGTTTCCTAAATTACAAGTTAAAAAAAAACGTTTTTCCATGTAAAAAAAATTTTGTCAGGTCAGTAATTATAAAATGATTAAGACTATCAATTAAAATAATATTTGCACTTGATATATGGAGAAAATTATACGTATTCGAAATTTTATCTACTTGAATAATCTCCCTGAAATTGACCCTTAGCAACAACAGGCAAAGTAGCTTTTTTATTCTTCTCCTCTGAATATACGCATACGTAATCTAATTCAGTCAATTCAAATACGAGAAACAAATTTGAAAGTCAGTTCACTATTTTTTTCTAAAAATGATATTCAATAAAATACATTTCAAGCACAAAATAAAAAATTGAGGATCAAAAATTAATAGGTTTATTACGTAAAAAAAATACACATTGTGGTAACAGGACTATTTCGAAATATATTCTTTGTATACAATAATTTTAAGAAAATATGAAATACAATTTTAAAGTAGCAATAATTTTCTTCAACCTTAGCATTTTGAATTCTGTCACACTTATCATGATCTTCAATTTTGATTTCCATAAAACAACAATTCTTGGAATTAAATATTTATATTCTCATTGAGTCCAATGCGTTTTTATGACTAAATTTTTGGAAATTTTCTTCAATACTTTTTTTTTCATTAAATATTTGTTACAGAGAGTCCAGCAATACATTCGCTCTTTCAGTCTGAAAATATGCAGAAAATGTCTGTTTTACTTACGAATTATTTACAAATGTAATATTAATACAATTTGTAAAACTCAAATTGCAGGAGAATTAAACAGTAATCAGAGATTAAAGGAGACACAAATCAACATGAAATCTCCAGCTATAAAATGAGACTGATAAGCGAACTTTAAACACACAAAAAATAATAAAACAAAACTGTTTACTTATGTATAACTATAAGTAGAAAAGCAAGTTTCAAGTTTATTTCTTATTTCTTGACACATAATCACACTGACCCCTTTTGAGATGCTTATATATATTAACTGCAAAAATTTTGCAGGAGCAGTATTAAGTTGGGTCCAGCAGGTGCAGTTTCAAGATTTTTCTAGTCATGTCGATTCCTTTCTATGTTTTAATTATCTGTTATCTTGTGCATGCTTTTCCACAGGATGATTTTGAATTCTTGGTCACCGACAAAGTGCACCCTATTGTTCCAGATATAGGTAAACTTCTTCTCTCAAATTTCAATGATTTTCTTCCAAGTTCGAAGTTTTTTCCCTTCTTGAAATCTATTAATACCAAATGAACATCAATGGTTGCAGTAAAATTCTCACCTGAAGATAAACAAAGTTTAGAAAACTCGAATCAGGATCCAGAAGTTCGTCCAGGACTGTTTGAAGGTGACATAGCAATGTCTAACGAAGTGAGTTATTAAAAAATACACATGAATAATTAAGGACCAAGAATGTTTAAGGTAGAAATTAATATAATTTTAGCACTACAATTACTGGCGCGTAGGATTGCGGTGGGATGTTTTTCCCGAAAAATTATGGGAAAAGAGAACCGTTCCTTATGTCATAAGTCCACTTTACAGTAAGTGCCGTGAAATCAACAATATAGCCTTTTTTAGATGAAAAATAATAATCTTCTCAAAACATTAATTTTCAGAACCTGCTGATTACGTGACTATATACAAAGCTTTAACGTATCTAAATTACATGACGTGTGTAAAATTTATTCCATGGAATGGGAAGACGAAGGACTTGGTGGTTATATGGCCCATAAAATATCCAGAAGGGCAAGTAAAACATTATACATTGTAGTACTAATTTTTTTATGAGGATTTAGCAATAAAAAAAAACAAAATATTTTACAGATGTTGGTCATTTGTTGGAAAGTTTGGAGGATTGCAAGTTTTATCTTTGCAGCCCCCTGATAAAAATGGTCCAAATTGTTTAGGAACGGAAGGAAAGGCTGTTCACGAATTAATGCATGCTTTAGGAATTTTTCACGAGCAAAGTAGAGCGGATAGAGACGAATTTGTGAAAGTTAATCTTGAAAATGTCATTCCACGTAAGTTCTTCTATCAATCATAGTCTTATGGAACACATTATATACTTGCAATTTATTTACCACAAATACCAATTTTTGTATTTCAGAGTTCAGAATTAACTTTGCTAAACATAGCTCAGAAAATACGACCTACAACTACGAATATGATTATAATAGCATTATGCACTATGGTCCTGATTACTTCAGTATTAGCAAGGATAAACCTACACTAGAACCCTTAATGCCAGGTGTAAAGTTGACAGCCCAACGAAAAGCAATGACGAAAACTGATTGCCTAAAAGTCAATGATTTATACGGATGCCTTTCAAAGCCAAAATTGGCAAGGAGATATAATCTTATTTGCCAAACCTTGGGTATATAATTCGCAGTTCCTGAATACTAAATTGTGAAAAAAAAACTTATTCAATGAAATTAATAAATTTTATGTATTTTTAACCTTTAATTATTACTTTTGAATTTAGAACACAAGAAAAGTAACATAAAAAATCAAGTAGACTGGAAAGTAATAAAGTCGAAAATTAGTTTCAATTTTTCTTGTTTTTATTTCATATCTGAAACGTGACAATGATGTGCATTACAAGTTTAGCAAACATTTAGTTGCAGCACACAATACACAATATCTTAATGCTGATATATGTCGTAAAAGTTATCAACTTTTTGTTATGACGGACACTGTTAGAGATAGTTTTACACTTTTCGATTTCACTTATTGAGATAAAAAGTTTCACAGGTTGACCTGAAAATCACCAGGCCTTCTAAAGACATTGGAATGAATACTGAAATTTTGTTCTAAGCCATAGGATAAACAATGCTCGTAAACTTTCTAACAGTCAGAAAAAGTATTATTTTTGGAATGATTCCCCTGAACTTCAACGTTACGACGTGTAACATTGTTAAGAGTTGTCTGTGAAACAATGTACAAACGTCTATAAAATTTTGTTGAAAAATCAATGAAGATGGTCGCAATTATATCAACAATGACAATTATATCTGGCTTAGAACACTGTTCTAAGAATATGAAAACTATACGAATGAGTAAAGAAACTTGCTAGTCATAAGCAACTCATTTGTCTGCAGTTTCGGCAACTTGCTGAATTAAAATGTTCATTGAAAGTTCTGAAAAAGTAAACTTTATACTTTTTGTATTGTATATTCGCTTTAAATAAAAGTAGTGCAGGCTTACTTAATTTTCCAGTCGAAACAACAAAAACTGTGCAACGATTATAAAGCTGCTTGACTGATGTTTATATGAAATTTGTACTGTTCAGGATTCACTTAATATTTATTTTACAAAATTCATTTTAACCTTCCTTTGGTAAGTGAATCTTGTATGAAAATGCAATATTCGAGATTGTCATGAATCATCTTGATCGCGAATATTTACGAACTCTCAATGAACATTGCGTACAATACAAGTCTTGAGTCACACCACCCCTTTTCACATAATAAAATTTTACATTTTGCTTGAGGACTCACTGCGTTCTAGTAGTAACAAAAACTAAAATGTATAAATAAAATTGTTTTAAGAGTCAGCCAAAGAAACTGGTACACCGAAGGACGGCCTTACTGGAGACATTTACTGTACCAAGGAGATAAAGTCGAAGTGAATCCTTGAAGGTCGTCTTTTACTCCATTTTGAAACCAGTACTTGGATATACACCTCAACTATAATTGAAACTGCTATTTCTGCCGGAATCAAACCGTTTGTGTGCTCCGGAGAATGTGTTTTCCCTTCCTCGTCCACCACCATATCCCCATCGATCTGAAAAGAGTAATCGGAAAATTAGCGTCCAGCTTATGGAATAAATTACGCTAATCGTAAGCGAAGACATTCGGGGATACTTACTTCTGCCTCCATAGCCTCCACCACCACCTCCTCTCGCGGCGAGCTCATTGAGTTTAGGGTTGATGATCTGATTAGCCTCTGTAAGTACGTTTATAAGATCCTTCGCTTGTCTGCTGTTTTGTGGCGTGAAAAAGGCGTAACTTGTGCCCGTGGTCTGACAACGACCCGTCCTTCCTATCCGGTGAATGTAGTCTTCGGAAGATGATGGATAATCGAAATTGATGACGTACTTGACTTCATCAACGTCTACAGAAAATTAATTTTTTAGAATAACAAAACTACGACGTAACCGTTAAAAAAAAAAATTCTTTTCAATTTCAAGAAAAATTGTTCTAAATATGAGTTTTACCTCGAATACTCATGTTCACCCCATAATAATGAAAAATTACTTGATTTTACCATCAGTATTTTGCAAGTAAATTAACAAGAACAAATGATGCGACAATTTCAAACTATTTTGTTACGAGCAGAAATAGATTTTTTCACTCTTTAGTATCAAAACAGCAATGAGCAGCTAAAGTCATTAACATACATTGTACAAACACTTTCTACTTTGCAGTATTAAAATAGTCACACTTGAACCTTATAAATTGAATAAAAGTGTATTTACTTTAAAAGAAAATACCTGAGCAGTTGGATATTCCAGATGATATTCCGTACTACTTATCGTTACAAGGACTGCAATACTCATTCTTGGACAAGGCTTAAGCATGTATGAATGTATGTTAGCTGCACCATAGTATACAAACCCTGTTTGCCGCATTGAACTTAGCATTCCGTGATCACGTACCGGGATGTAATATTCTTGAATGCAAGTTCAGTGTTGGCAATGTCCTGTCCTATACATCCCAATCGAGTAGCGATAATAGCAAAATCAATAGATTGTTGTCTCGCACGGGCTGAATGTCGGGTAACGAAGTGTGATGGTCGTAACGTTACGCAAAACCAGTCAGCCAGCAGCCAACCAGCGCGAACATACCCGCGCACCAGCTTATTTCTTGCATGGTACACAGGCAGTACACAGAGGCACATTGAGTACACATTTCACGCCTACTAAAGGCGCATGTATAACTTCTATATATATCACTTGCATATATAGCTTTTCAAGAACACAGACACTGAGTGAGCTATGGGTTGCATTTCTTTTGCTCATCGCACACTCAACGCATACTGTGCACCATGTGCCTCTGAAACAAAGGACAACCAGACTGATTAAAATAAATTATAAGATGCCCACTTATGTAATAAGTAACAGTAAATTCTAAGTTTCAAACCCGTACTCAATCCCTTGACACAAGCCTCTCGACAAGAGCTTTCGATCAATGTCTCACACCAAAACAATCATCGAAGGAATCTAGATATGCCGTATATTCAGATCCTTCAATCAAAATATTGCTAATATCCAATGCTTTTTATCATTTTTGGGGTCAGATATCGGTCGTCAACTACTGTCAACGTTTGATCTTTTCCTAAACGCCGAATAGATTGCATTAGCGACGCCTCTAATCAAAACTCAAGTTATGAAAAAATGACATTGCTTGAAGAAAACACTGTAATCCACACAAATACCCCACTAATGCCTTCTATCAAATCCTTAAAGCTTATGCAAAGTTTGAAGTTGATAGTTTATTTTTCTAAAATTTCAAAGATCTACTCTCCAAAAAAATTAACTTCCCCAAGAGTAAGGCATCACTTCATATAACCAGTCTGTGCTACATCGCCACCTCCCTAATTCTTCTCGATGTTATTTTATTGAAGAAAAAAAAAACGCGGAACCGCTTGTTCTGTATGCTTTTACGTCGGAAAGAGACTACAAAACTCACCTAATCCACGTGCAGCAACGTCAGTTGCTACTAGAATTCCGCCTTTCTTATTTCTGAACTCTGAAAGGAGAGGAATAAAATTAGTAAAACAAAACTGATTTGTTGGAACACTCAGCGAAGAAATATCAACGTACCTCTGAGAACATAGTCACGCTCTTGTTGTGATTTGTCTCCGTGCATACAAACAGCTGGCCAACCGTAACGACGAATACTTCTGGTAATGTTCTCAACTTTCTTTTTAGTCTCAACGAAAATGATTGTCTTTCCTCCATCTTCATTAACGTTACCGATTTCTTGGAGTAGAGTTCCCAATCTAGAAAATAAATGAACAATGTATTAGTAATATGTTCAAAAGACACAATACAGTTATTAGCTCTTGTTCAATAGTCAGTTCTTCTTAGAGGTAGAATGGTGCTTAAATAAAATCACAACTTATCATAAGCGTGTATCATCATGTTAAAATTTCAGTTGAAACCTATTGATCCTCTTAATTTGTTCCCTAAAATGTAAAGATTCGAAAACTCACTTTGCTTCCTTTTCGTGCTCTTGACAGACATCAATAATTTGGAGGATGTTGTGGTTGGCAGCTAGGGTCAATGAACCAATGTTGAGTTGAGTGTAATCGGTAAGATATTCTTCAGCGAGATTGCGAACTTCTTTTGGCCAGGTAGCCGACCACATAAGAACTTGTCTGTCTGGTCTGATTTGTTCTATAATTTTTCTGATCTGGGGTTCAAAACCCATGTCCAACATGCGGTCAGCTTCATCGAGGACCAAATATGTGCATCTACGAAGGTTGGTGGTACCACGTTCTAAGAAGTCGATAAGACGTCCAGGGGTAGCAATGCAAATTTCAACTCCACGCTCAAGGTCACGAGCTTGCGATCCTTTTGGTGCTCCACCAAAGATGCAGGTATTTCTTACATACGACAAAGAACCGAAGTCATTTGCCACGGTCTGGATTTGTTGTGCAAGTTCTCGCGTAGGAGCAAGGACAAGTGCGATAGGTCCATCTCCTCGATTCAACGGCTGCTGGCTGTTGATGTGCACAATTGCTGGCAGAATGTATCCAAGAGTTTTTCCTGATCCAGTTTGCGCGATACCAACCATATTTTGACCAGACATAGCAATGGGCCATCCTTGAGCCTGAACTGCAGTAGGTTCGGAGAAACCTTGCTTCCTAATTCCCTGCATCACGTAATCTGGGAAATTACCTTCCTCGAAAAACTGGATTGGATTGGGAACTTTGTTTCCTTTAAGGGTGATCTTCTTTTCTTCTCTGAATTGGTCAATTTCGCGAGGATGACGACCCTGAACGTTGGGGTGTGGAACATAGAAATCTTTCTTGAAGGGATTGAGTTTTTCGTAATCCCAGTTTGGTTTTCTCAAGTTGTTTCCAGACATATTTCCGCCACCACGGCCTCCACCTCCTCCTCCTCGCCCAGAATTTCCACCATAGCCCCCGCCACCACGACTTCCGAAGCGAGCGCCACCGCCTCCGCCGCCACCACCACCTCCATAGCCATTCCTTTGTCCTCCTCCACCTCCCATTCGGTTGTTGGTAGCTCCGCCATTTCGGTACCCCCCACCAGTGGATGAACCTCCGTACGTCCTGTGAAATATCAAGTTTTTCGTATTTAGAAAAATTGTGAATTCAACATGGATATTCAGTCAAAACAGAATTGGGATAAATAAAAAGTGTAGTGAACATTGAGAAACGGTTCCAGACATAGTGTGTGGACTCCGAAGGCATAGCTCACACCTTTACTCTTCCTTCCACAAGCATTCATGCTCCATCGAATTTGCAAAATGGAGGCATGCCAAAATGGAAGGGTGTTCAAATTTTGTTAGTACGATGCATATAATTCACATTATGGACAAATACAAACTTATTTATTTTCAATCAAGACAATTTTTCTGATCATCAATCTGACTTTCCACTCAAACTTGTAATTTACAGAAAACCGGGTTTTTTTCTTCAAAATATAGAATATGCTATAATGTATCGGATTCATAAATTCAAGGAATAGTTTATCTCCACTCCACATAGATAATAGAACCTATAACCTAGCAAGATGTCATTACAAATTTGACTGTATTTCTAAATTATGCAATGAATTTTGTAAATAGTATATCAAGTACTAACCGGCGCAATATTCCAAGCACACCACTAAACGTGCGTATCCTTGAAAAGAGAAAAGTACTTGCTTCAGTTTTGATCTTGGATAGTAAAGCACTAGACCATCAATTTTTCCAAGACAGCTAATTCAATTGTTTCACCTTTATTCAGTTAGTCACAAGTCTACAATATTTTAAATGCAATAATGGCCGTTATTATTCGATCAGGTAGACTACTCACTCTGATAAATATACTAAAATACAATTTTTTGCAACAAAATCAAGCTAGGAATTATTTGAGATTATTGATTGTTCTAACTGAAGCATTTGATGAATACTATTATGAAATTACATTACTTCTATTCTTTGTTTTGTCTTCGGTAACAATTATCACCCATAAAGAGATACATTATAATTATACATGTCTTCGTTGAATTTGTGTATTACTGTGCTTACAAAAATAAATCAAGAATACCAATTTATAGAATAATAAAACCTATTTTAGAGACAGGGAAAAATGATGCCTAATATCTCACTCAACTAATAATATTTTGTTGACAAATTCTACTCTGTTCAAGAGAACTGGGATATATTTGAAATTAGATCAAGAAAACTAAGGTTATATATATAACGAATTTGAACACCTACAAATTTCTCGATTCAATTGATATCCCGGAAATCAGTGTCACCTCTTCCAAAAATGAGTATTTCTCGGCGCAGAGTTTCTACACAGTTCAAATATATCCACTGACAATCACAGAATTGTGAAAAACCTTTGGAGTAGCGCGAGAATAATTAATCTGAATAAGGTCCTAATATAGGACAGAAAATGGCCGCCGTCTCTTACTCTGTTCGAGAGTGAACTAGAAGACCTACCTACTCCGGAGCGGCCATTGTTTTACACTAGTACTCTATACAGAATTTATTTAAAATACTTCAAACAACCCCTAACGTTCACACACTGCATTGTGAATTAAAAAATACGTCCTGATTTATTACTCCACAAGAATTCGAGGATTATTTTCACTATTTGACGTTAGAAAACCTGAAAATGCTCTCTGAAGTGACGCATGAACGGAGAATTTTGTGGAGCAAAAGAAAACGTGGTCAGTGAACTTTGCGAAGTAATGAGGATAAAAAATTAAGATTTGTACGTATGCTGTTTTTACTTACATGATTATTGTGACGGTTTACGGCTTTGAGTCTCCAACAAAATGTTAAACAATGTTATGTAGCGGCAAGATTTCTGGAGCAGAGGAAAAGAAAAATCATCCAATTGTTAAGAAATTTAGAACAAAAGAAGCAGAGTTTCGGAACTAGAACAATCTACAAACACGAAAATACAATTTTTCAACTATTTTTTTGTAAAAATTAGCAAAATAATGGAACAGATCTTACCCGTGCCGCGGTTGGGGACAGAAAGAACGAGTACGGAAATGAGTCAGTTTAGGTGAACTTGCTGGCATGTGTGTGAAGGGAGTCTCCGGTCCTGCGCAGAACCATTTAACGGTGGTTTTGCGCATCTTTATAGCAGATCGATTTTCTTGCCGGCCAACCACCAGCTTTACCCTTGTTGGCAAGGTGCTACTTGCGTCAAATCATTGTCATTATTATAATTCTCGATAGTCCCTATGTCGTTCCTCTTGAAATAAACATATCTTGCAAAAAAGTTTTATATTTTACCTTTAACATTATTTCGAAAAATAACTTAGGACATACAGAAAATATAGGTTTTAAATGAAATTTGATCTTTCCCGGATGAGCACTGGTTGACCTTGTAAACGGCGCCCAGTAACGTACCTAGTGATAACTTTTATTTTATGAGGAATTAGTTTATTGTTAATACCGGAATGTATCATTTTATTTCTAGAAGAATACTTATAACAATTTTTTTCTAACAACCAAATCCTTAGAATGCAATAAAATATTTGAAAACTCATACTTATCAGGTTTTATAAAATTTATAGTTTATTTTTATTCCATGAAAAAATGATTGGATTGAATAAAAAATCTAATATAATTTCCAAAAATCAACAAATTTATACATTTTTTGTACGATTTTTTACAATATAATATTCGTGAAACACATACATTTTATATGTTATACTATGAACAAATCTCAGGTAGTGGCAAAAATTTTGTAATTGAAATGAAAAATGTAATGTATGCATTAATATTTAGATAAATAAACAATATTATTTCTTTTTAATTATGGTAAACAAGAGAACTAGGTTTAAAGGTAATTTGAAAATTTTACTTAGGTATTCAAAAATAAAATCACATAGTTGGAAGCTCATTATTTTCATGAGTACAACGTATAAATAAATATATTTATATTATAAATTCAAATAATACTTCAAGACAGTTATTTCATTTTCTACTTAAATTGTAACTCACAGAAATTTCCTGCACTTATTGATTTTTTGGCTTGTGTAATACGTGGACGCGTCACTCTGGACGTAGAGTATAGATAGGTATATCCCATGCAAATTATAATCATACGTGAAATATATGATTTTGTACGAACTGAAATTCGTACAAACCTATTGAATTTTGATTCATAGTTGTTTGTTCCCAAAAAAAACTCAACTTGCAAAATATAAAAAGGATTTTTAGGGTGGTCGCAACATTCCAATTTTAAATTTCTTTGGCCTATAATAAACAATTTTCCCATTTCCCTTGCATTTAATATTGAAAGACCAGACTTCTAATCTCGTTACAGTTTGAATATAGAATCTCTAATAGATGGAATAAAACGATTTCACATTTAATTTATTACTAATTTTAGAGCTCGCCTATTTATTGCTCCCGAATTCCTGCATATTTCATGCTGTGAATATGAAATCTCTGCTTACAATTTCGATGCCTGTGAATCAAATATTTTTAAATCATCAAAGTCCTTGATAATCCTATAAAATCGTGTATTTATAAAAAATAACAGATGAGATGTTAACTAAATTTACGCAGATTTTATGCATTCTAATATCTTATTATGTTTAAAGAAAATAATATTTTCGGAATTTATCGTGTCTGAAACCTAATCAAATACAAGTTCAATGTCTTGATTATTTACAGAGATAAGTTGGAATCACATAAATTATTTCAAAAAAAAAAATATCTTTGGTTAATTGTTTTAGTATCTATTGTCATTGATGAATGATCTTTATAGATATAATTCTAAATTTGTTTTATATTAACCATCAATTATTGAAGGGTGATTACAAAAAAAGCTAATTTTATTCTGATATTATTTATTATTATTCCAATAATTAACCGCAAATTTCAATAGAAAAAGAAAATATGTATCTAAGAACTATCGGCCAATTAGAATGACAAAAATAATAATCAACCAGATATTTTCTTAAAAAGACCGTGTGTAGGTCGAAAGAAATAACTGAAGGTTACCATTGTATCTTGAAACGTCTAGAACAATATAATCCAATTACATCTATTTTCACTGGTCTTTGAAGTATAATTTTGATCAATAATTTGAAGCGATTACACAAGTTCAGCGAAAGCCCAAACATTTGAATTTATAGTTTTGGTTAAAACAAAAATCAAAAGAATTTTCAACAAATCTTGTTTTGATAGCCGGAAACAATCTTAAAGGTAATTAAAATACCACATGATCTTCTTTGGAAAACACAACATAAAGGTTATTTTTAAAAACATTTGAAGATTTATAGAAGGGTTCAGAGCCTATACATATTATTCTGAATTGTTATAGAGTTTTTGAAATGTCATAATTTCTCAATACTTTTCATTATATTTATTAAAATTCTTCAATTAATTTGTCTTTGGTTATCACGATTAATAAAAAAAAATCACATTTTAAAAACTTTTGAATGCAATCCACGGTTTAAATCTTTATTCCATCTCCATTTTATTTCAGACTATTTCCATTTATTACACAACTGGTAATTCACATTCACCAATTTCAAGCATTTTGTTACTCCTGGATGAACAATAGGGTGGTCCAAAAATGCATTACAAAAATTCTTTTTCGAATTTTTATGCAAAACGCCCGGAAATTTGTTCGAAACTACAAGAAAATAAATGAATTTTTTTGTTTTAAAAAAAAAAAAGTTCAGAGGTGCCGCAAGCCCCGTGAAGTTTAACACGTATTTCCCATAAGAAAAAATCTGCCCGCTGCGCGGGCACATTCTCTTCGCGCGCGGCTCGCTTCGCTCGCAAGTTTGAGCGCGCCTACGGCGCGCGCCTTTCGGATCTCGCGCTTCGCGCT